>JAVRXN010000011.1:64333575-64933575 GCA_033556935.1 Timema podura | reverse complement strand
TCCTGTAAAGTGTGAATGCTAACGACACGACAAGGCTGGTGAACAGTCTGCGAACACTCCTTTAAGTGTGACTCAGTCAGCACCACAGATAGCTATGGAGCTAAAAGAGCTAGGCTCAATTCCCGGCAGTGCCAAAAAATGTATCATTGGTGAAATTGGGGCTTTATTTTTTAGTGTTATTAACGGACAAGGAAAGTGGTGCCATCTCAGTTCTAGAATTAAATTTTTAAGTTGCGTGCTGATATAAGCATTGGATTCAAAAGGTGCAATTTAAATACTCCAATCTATAGTGTTGAAAATATACTGTTTGGTCTAAAATATGGTCAAATATGTTTGTTCGAACTTTAAATAATAAAAGTGGTCTAATATGTTTATTCGAACTGAAAGAATACGAGGGTGTCAGTCAGATATGTTTATTAGAACTATAATGATACAAGTTGGTCAAATATGTTTATTTAAACCTTAACGATACAAAGGGGTAAATTATGTTTAATCAAACTGTGAAGATAAATGGGGATCAAATACGTTTATCCAAACGGTGTATATATATATATATATATTATATATATATATATATATATATTATATATATATATAATCCATTTAATCTTACGCTTGAACGCAACCCAGAATACACGTGACTAAGCTGACGTAAGTGTGTTATTGGTTCTTAATGGCTCGACAAGTCTGTCGAAAAACCGCCAATATCACAATCCATCTCCAATTCCAGTTGGATATATCTCTACTTCCAGAGCCATTCAGATGGATTCCACACGGTAGTCCTGCACCGACAACCCGCAACGGCAAACTCACACAAGCGAAGAAGAGAGCGGTAAATGTGGTCGGTTTCAAACGCCCAAACTTCAATTAGCGGTCCTGGCGAACCATGAAAATCGCTGTTTAACAGACCATAGCAGCGCACACCCTTTGCCCTATCCTTCCCCCCCCCCCACCCCTCTTACTCTCCCAGAATCCCTCACCGACTCCTCATCAAAAGTCCCCGGTTTTGCTTTGAGCGAGAACTACGAACCGCTATTATTATGGACTCTCAAGAGTCAATTTAAGGCACACAACTAGAACCAGAAATTAAAAGCCTCCTTCCACTAAACCACTTGACTTTGAATAGCAGGTCAAAGCGTCTCCGCAGAGGAACGACGACCAAGTTTAGGGGTAAGCACAGAGCGAAATCTCATCTCGTTTTCTGAGAAGAATACCAAGTCTTGAGAAACTTGGAGCATGTGGTGGCAGTGGTGGTGGGAGGGGGGATTGACTTCATTAATGCATCACATTTTCCAACGACAATACGATTTTTATTTTATAAAAGCATGATTGCGAAGCAGCTTTTAATAAGTATTCGTGCTGCTAAAATAAAATTATAAGTTCCTAAAAATAATACTAAGTTAACAAAAAAATTAAACCAGCAAAGCAGTTATAAAACTAAATATATATATATATATATATATATATATATATATATATTATTATATATATATATATAACTGGGATAATTTAATCTGAAAGCTAGAGAAGTTATTAGATCTACTTTCACGCATTATGTCACACATTATGTCAAGTCATGTGATCTGCAGTTGCCAATTTTGGTAAATATTTTCAATAGCTATCAAATAAAAGTGGAATGCCAGGCCTCCACCGTGGTTCGGATCCCACGTTAAACTGTAGGTCCTCCATATCATCTCACAATCACCCTACTATTGCACATTAGCTTAAGTGTGTATAACCCGAACGGGTAGTAGGACGCGGTACTTATAATAATAATAATAATAATAATAATAATAATAATAATAATAATATAAAATAAAACCAATAATATAGTAAAATTTTATCAATGTTGGGCACCTGTTTGTGTTTTCTAAAATGCTCTTCCTATGTAAATTGGACTGTATAATTTGTTGACACAGGGAATTATTTTTAAATCATAATTCACCAAAGTGATACAATAATTATTTAATTTGTAATGCTAGAGACTTTTAAGCAAATTAAAGACAGATATGACACTGGCAAGCTTAAGATTAAGATTTTATGAATATCTTGTTTAAAAGTTTCAGTAGAGAAACGGACCAATGTGGGCCCTAGGACCGCGCGAAATAATTTGTTTATGACCTTTCCTACAGCGCGTTCATGTGGGTGTGGCTGTTGAGTGGGACCGCGCTGGGCTAAGAGAACATACCTGCACCCTTGGTAAGAGCAATTTCACCCCCCCTTTTTTTTTACAACAGTTCAAACCTAAATAAAGCATTTTTTTGGGTATTTTATCCATTTTTTAACATCTCTCAATAAATAATAAAATATTTTATGTCAAAATATCATCATTAAGATTAAAAAAATAGGTTACTTGAACTATTTTTTTTAATCGACACGTTCTACTTACTATTGAGGGTATATGTATATATGATCATTACTTTAATAGGTGGTGGATGAGGAAGGAGGCATTTTGGAGGTAATCTACGCACATTTAAGTGGAATGAGAGTGGGAAACCAATAGTAAAAACCACTCATAGTAGACCCAACCGGGATTTGAACCCCAGTCTCCTCGTCTTCAGCAGGCCAGTCAAACACGAGATACCTCTCAACCACCGGAGCGAGGGAAACTATAATAAATTACACAATTTGTAAACGTAATGTCTCACAATGGGGCAACCAATGGGTAATGGACAGCATGAGAATGTCCGGCCGGATGGCAATATACCTACCTATTGATTGCGCTCAAGAAACTCGAGTTTTGACAACAATACATAAAAATGAAGATATGGATCTTCATTTGCGTGGAGGGAGGATAAGAAACCATTTAGGAAAACCACTCTCAATATCCCATCTAGGGTCTGATCCCCAGCCTCTCCAACACAAGTAAACCAGAATATACAAAGTTAACGTTTAATCTGCGTGACCACCACTGCAGGAGATATTATATAGAGACGTGTGGAGGTAGTTTTCTCGTTTCTTTGTAAAAGTGGTAGAGGAAGACGAATAACAAACGCGCCGTACATATGCTAATGTAATTGGGAACTGTCGCTAATGGCAACTAATAACGATGTATTTAATCTTTGTAGCGCTGCCGTAGGAGTAGCGACGGTCGCCGGTAGCCGTCGAAAAGGGTGAATCAGGCCGCGCTGTTGTTTGTGTCTGCTGCTGTTGATCAAGTCGACGGCGTGCATTACGCAAATTGGTTGTGTTATAGTGACGCTGGTACGTAATGAAGTCCCTTGTTCACCCCCTACATGTACACATCCACGCATATGTACGTGTGTGTGTGATAGTGAGAGAGAGGGCAACAACACAAACGTGTTTCCCTGACGGAAATACGACACGTGCAACCAGTTCAACCGGAGGTTTTTTTTAATTTAGCACCGCGTCTTACTACCCATTCGGTTTATACGCCCAAGTATTAATTACGATAATGGGCTAGGTATTGGGAAGGTTGAATTTAGAGGAAGTGAACCCGCATTTGCGTGGATCTCTCCGTCCTCGGTTGTCTAACTCAACACGTAGCTAGCGCGTTAGTTAACTACGTCACCAAGGCGGCTCGCAGGTATTTATTGGCAGTAAAAATATAGTCAAATGTTATAAACAACTATACTAAAATAACCCACACCTAGGGCAGCATGGTCTAAGGCATCAGTCTCACAAAATAGTGAATTAACTGTGTCGGAAAGCTAAGATGGTATGGAAGGGACCGAGAGTTAAGGTATGTACGTTTGCCGTTTTTATAAATAAAAATGTTTTCGGCCAAAATAAAAAGAAATATTGCTTCATTAGATACATTCAGTTTAACCTTCTACACGATCTTAACAGATCTTGAATATTTGTCATAGGCGTAGTGGCAATTTAACATAAGCTTTTTAAATTAAGATAAAAAGTCGTGTTCAAATTACAAGGTGTTCATGACAAATATTAATTTTTAAAAAAGTTGGAATTTTCATATATTTAGAAAACTAAACTAGACGTAGGCCTATTTATTGAAAAAATCTTAGGCCAAAGTTGATTTTTTGTTATAAAAACTGCAAACATATTTACATTAACTTATGCGCTCTTTCAAACCTCCTTAAGGTTAACATCTTGAACGGGTGCACTGGAGGTTAATTTACAAGATTTATCAATATTGTCTTTCTTTATACAAGTGAGTACGGGTGCACTTAATATAAAACCACCTTTCCAACGCTTAGATTTAGCTGATAATTATCTTGGAGTAAAATGTACCAAACAACAAAATTATAATAATTTTAGCACATTATTTACTAACTAACTTATTCTAAGAGAGAGCCAATTATTACATTTAGATAATTGTTATTTATATATATATATATATTATTCATAGTTTAAACTATTTTTGTTTTCGGTTTTATAAGGTGACATGTGCCTCTCCCTGAATAAGTTAGTTAAACTTCTCCAGCAAGATCAGTTTTTATTAGAAAGGGAGAGATACGTATATATCCATCACAGATAAGATACCTGAAAATCAAAGAGTTAGCACATAAAACGTACAAATGTAATATGTCTAAAATGTGTTTAAAAATAAATGGTTTAAGAGATCATTAAATTATAAATAAATGCAAATAATAATAATAATAATATTTAGCACGCGTCTTACTACCCGTTCGGGTTATACGCTTAAGTACTAATTACACTAATGGATTAGGAATTGGGAGGGTTGAATTTAGAGGAAGTGAACCCGCATTTGCGTGGAGGGAGAGTGGAAAACCATTTAGGAATAAATGCAAATGTTTTGTGCTATAATAGTTTTAATATATTAGAATATTATGGCGAAATATAACTTTAGCGAGAATATCAATATTTCAATTCTATTACATCTGTTTGGATATATAAAGTTAAGTCTATAAAAATATAATATAATTATATAAATTATTGATTTCTCTAAAAATTATTATTGATAAAAATTCCCAAATTTATGGCTAATGGCACACATTCCGAATACAAAATAATGTTTAGTGACTTACAGAACAAACATAGTTATTTTTAATGCAACAGCAAAAAAAGAACTTATACCGTATGGCAAAAATTTGAAGAAGAAAAATATTAAACAAGACTTGACGTTAAGTCGTGTGTAGTTCAATGCCACCATTGCTTCCATATAGTACTGAACAAATAAAATAAAAAGAGGTATGTAAAATTTAGTCTTAATTTCATAATGGTATAAAGCACAGTTGTAGAGTTTTAATACATTTTATTGTTTGATTTTCAGTTATTAATCGTAGGCAGAAATGTTTAAAAGAAATTACTTTTATGAATCAAGAAATATATATAAAGTAGATAAATTTAGGTGAACGGTTATCACGCTTGATCTTAGCCTGTTAAGTTGAGGTTTGATTCTGATCGCAATTTACTAATGGATTTTCAACTATGGTTTTATATTTTCTTTCAGCACAAATAATGGGAGTGTTCTTTATACCTTCGACATTATGTACCTTTATATTGATAATTTTGAGTTATTGTTACATTAGAAAATAGATATATACATTGACGTAGGGATGGGGGTATAGGGCATTCAACCCCCCTCACCCGAAATTTTACGAAGTAAATTTAATGTGAAGCTTAAAGATGGCCTTGCATCAAGCGTCTCATAACTTATAAAGGCATCCACTTTTCAAAACTTTACAAGGGAAGGACAATTCCAAATAGTTTATAAAGGCATTTAATTTTTTTTTAAATACAGGCGAATATCACTCTAAATGGCTTTTAGAAGCACTAGATTAAAAAAAAGTATGGGTCACTCCAAACAGCTTTTAAATGAATGTAATATTTTTTAAAAAATCCAAGCAAGGACCGCTTTAATTAGCTTCTAAACATTATATTTTCAAAAATGTGTCAGGGGAAGACCACTTTCAATAAGTTTTTAAAGCATCTGGTTAAAAAATAAAAATCATCCAGGTGAGGACCATTCCAAATAGCTTCAAAAGATATCCATTTTTTAAAATTTGCTGGTGGAAAACTAATTAAGATAGCTTCTAGTGGCATCTAGTTTCTGAAGAAAAAAAATCAGGCAAGGAAATCTCTAAATAGCTTTTAAGAGGGCATTCAAAATTAATTAAAAAAAAAAAAAAAAAAAAAAAAAAAAACTCTGTGAATGTGGACCACTTCAAATAATTAATAGGGAATTTAATTTATTAAAAAAAAAAAAATTGGTGAGCACTTCTTAAAATAGCTTTTAGATCCATTCGATTTTCAAAGAATTTTCGAAGGAGACTAAACCAAATAGGCTCCAGAAGTATCAAATTTTAAAAAATGTAAGGGTTATTATTACTATTTTGAATAGCCTTTAAAAAGTGTAATTTTCAAAATTTATTCAAACGAGGATACAACAAATAGCTTTGAGGAGCATTCCATTTTCAAACATTAAATGGCGGAGAGGAAGGAGGAAAGACTCAAAAACTATTTTATTACTTGTCCCTCCTACCCAACCCTCTTATTCTCTCACATAAATATAGTTCCACCGCTATTGTATAACGTAACAATGTTCTTATTTCTTAGGGTTTAATAGTAGTCAAAATAATGCCATAAATTTACGACTTTTAACTCACCCCCGCCCAAAACTAAGTTATCCCTGTACGCATGGGTATAGATAATAAAGAAGTAAACAAGTATACTGAGGTTTACATTAATTAAAATAAGTTGTAGGTGAATTCAACGTTTTTATAGGTTTGCCTACTCAGACGTTAGATTCACTTAGAACCTATTGCAATTAATGTAAACATCAATATATATACCTATATAAACTAAACAATATATTCTACACCGAATATCACCAATGAGAGAAATATAGGTTTTATGGAGAAAAGTATCATCTTCGCTCTCCCTCAGTTAACTGTGACTAGATCTCCTCACTTTTAGTTATGTCTGAATGTTGTGTGCTGGGGTAAGAAAGAGCTGACGAAAACCTCGACGAACCGTCGTTGCAAACTTGTTTTATATTTGAAGGAAAAATGACATACTATACCAATAGTCGTTTGAGAGCCTTATGCATTTCTTTGTTAGAGCAACTGATGAAACATTAATAATTGTTTTACAATACTTATCATTTTAAATGATAAAAAAAAAAGATACAGATTTTATTTGGGTGGAATAGTTTGAAATTTCATGCTTTGGAGCAAACTTATGCCTTATATCACTAATTTATTAACTATTCTCAGTAATAATTTAATACTCAATCTTTTTAAATGTGAAGAATTCAGGGACTTATACATCTGCAACAATAATGGTTCAACTTAGAAACTTGTGGCTGCATTGTATTAGTCAAATAGCACATTAACAGTAGAAACCCGTTTGTAATCAAAATAGGGCTCTAGATGCACTTTATCAACAATACAAATTATTATGATACGAGTAAAATCATACTTGAGAGCAAGATAAGATTTACACCACAAACATTATTTTCATTGATCTCTAGTTAAAGGAAAATTTGCCAATTGCTAGAAAACTTTGTGCAGTTTTGTTGTGTTAAGTAGAATGAAATAATTACGACAACTCTTTAAAAACTTATAATCGTGTGATTATGAGTTATTCAATACGGTAGCAAATACAATAATAATATCGAAAGGTTTTTTTTTTGAAAGTAGTAATTTTCACTTTTACTGTATACATTTGATAACATACCTATCGTTTTCATTTGTACAAATTGTCTGAATATCAATCACAATTTCAAGAAAGGATATTTCATTCTTCTCCCTCTTCTTCGTATTATTATTATTATTATTATTATTATTATTATTATTATTATTATTATTACCTTATTTAACATTTTTTGCTTCGTTGAAGTTTTGTCATCTTATCCAACACACCAATGGTTTAATTAAAATTGGTTACTTTCGTGGAAATTTAGCCTATTGGCCTTTTTTTTTATATAAAAGCCGACATCCACTAACTATCAACGCGAATTTTAGATATTTTTATTTGGGGTAGAGGAAGTGTTTCAAAATGGAAAAGATAAATTGTAACAAACTAAGTTATTAAATACACATAAGAGAAATTTGAAATACCTAAAGATGCAGTACATTTTGTTATAGGCCTATTTTAAACTATCTCGAGATAATGATTTAATAATGTATTTGAATATTTTTTGTTTATAATTTATTATTTAGAGTTTGTACTAATACGTTTATACGATCAAACAAACAAGGCAATTTAAAATATTTGTAAATAACATAAAATGTAATATTTTACTACTGTCTATAAAATAAATAAATACTTACTTTCGAAGCTTTTAGTTGTGACAAAATCTTTCTATAAATGATTGATATTATTCTTTTTATTTAATATTTAATCTTTAGGGAATGACAGAAATGAATCTTTGAGATATGTGGTGTAGTTTACTAATGTTAAAAAGAATACAACATTTTGATGGAATTATTTTGCTTTGACAACAACATTTGAAATTTAAATCAAGCGTCAAAGAAGCAGAATACCAGTGCAATACAGGGTGGTACAACCTAGAATCATGACGTCAGACACTTCCCCTCGGAGCGCGCTCAGTCTTATCTAGTCGGCGTTGGTTGGGTTTGGGGGCTGTGATGTTTACTGTGTCCCAGGTTTTACTATTCGTGAGGCCTACCCCATATTTATTATTAATAGGGTAGGGATGGGAGAGGTAGAATTTAGAATAAATGTTCTCGCATTTACGAAGATGAATAAAAGGGAACAATTTGTATTATTTTAAATCAATAAACACTGATGGAGTTGAAGCACGGACCTCATAACCGGAAAACCCCGTCCATATATTTATTGACGTATGTGGGTAGGTTGAAATTGTAGAGTTATTTTATTTTTGTGCTCTAAGTCCTTATTCAACCAAGCCTTTCAATTATTGTTGGTATGTATACCTCATACTATTTTATACAGTAATTCCATTCATACACACACATATTTTTGTAAATAGGCTACACGCATGAAAAGAGTTTAACACGTTGGTATAATTACTGGAATTTTCTTCTTCTTCTCTTTATTCAGATACGTAATAGCAGGGGACTTTTTGGTATTTTCCCCACACTCGTATGAAAAACATTTTCAAGTATTTATACAACCCTACCCTTAGTTTATTACAATTAACCTTTTTTTATATAAAAGATACAAATAGAATGTAACTGAATAGCGAGGATTTCACATTGCTTTTTATATGAGGTTAGTGGGAGCGGAAAGGATTATGAGATGGGGGGGAAAATATTATCTGCGAGCCCTTTGAATTATATTTGGCTTTATTTGAAATATTTTGGAAGAAAGCAAGAGAAAAATACTAGTTTTGCGTTTAGTTTTCATTTCGCGTCACTAAAGGATGGTGAACGTCGTGCTATTTGAGTGGCATGATTTATGCGCACAGAGAAAAAAACTGCATAGCGTGGCAACATGGCAAACATGTATTGTAAACAGCCCCCTTACCCTCTACAATAATTAAAATAAAATAATATAACTACAGGGCAAGGTTAGATTAAGTTAGGTGACCTGGCGGTCTAGGGGGTAAGGTGTCAGACTTCTGTGCTGAGGGTCCGGGGTTCAATCCTCGGTCCCGGCACAGATTTATCTGATTGCCAAACCCTTCCTTCACCTCTGATAAGATGTGTATTAATCACAGCTTGTGAATGTGAGGAATGCCAGGCCTCCACCGTGGTTCGGATTCCACGTTAAACTGTAGGTCCTCCATTTCATCTCACAATCACCCTACCATTTCCCATTAGCGTAAGTGCGTATAACCCGAACGGGTAGTAGGACGCGGTGCTAATAATAATAATAATTAATAATAATAATAATAATAATAATAATAATAATAATAATAAATTAAGTTAGTTTGGTTAGGACGCAGACACAATGCAACTCAAATTGAAATAGAGATGTGTTGTTCGCGATCGAACCAACAAGCGGATTTGCCCTACCTGTTGTGTGACTTCAAACAGTGGTGCGCTTCTGATATACTTCAGATCAGTTATTCAAATTCCGCCTGTGCGCTTTCAGTAGGTACGTAACCCAGTTTGTGATGTAGGCCTAATCCTTTACCGTTAACGAGTGGGAATGTGAACAGAATACATATCTAAATAGCTCTGGATCGATAGAAAATAGCACCTATTTTAGTTTTGTATTGGCAAATTTAAGTTTCACTTTTTAAAACACTCATAACATAAGCACAAATCTTAGAATTTAACTGAACTCCAGGGCAGCACGCGTATTACTACGTCCACATATCAAGACAGACCCGTAAAAAACAGTAGTTTACTTAAACAATACCACCAAGATTCGAGTCAAGGGCTACTTGACTTGTTGCCATCTCCCCACTGAGCCATGGAGAAATACACTAGTAATATATGTTTTTGTATTTTATGCAGAGATCGTTTGTTAACAACACACATGTCACAATACTGGTGCTATTTAATGATGCTTTAGGTTAAGAGAGTTTAAAATTCCTATGTTGATACAACTTGGTGATCAATAGGGCATATCAAATTGTCATATAAATAAAATAAATGATATTTCATGAAAGAAGTACACTTGTTTGATAAAATCTTTAATTAATTAGTGTTACTTAGAGCTGATCATTTATCTACAATTTTTCTATAAGTGATAGCACTTATATATATATATATATGTGGTATATATATATATAAGTGATAGAACTTATATATATGTGTGTATAATATATATATAGAGAGAGAGAGAGAGAGAGAGAGAAATGGAGAAAGAAAAAATGTTTAAAGGAAATGTACAAGCCTTTATTTGATAATATAACCTTTCATTCCACGCCACTAAATTAATCAACATAATGGTATGAATTTCAACCGACAGCCAATCAAATCAACTTGGATGGGTTTTTCTTAGAATACGAAGTTTTCCCTGAAGTGCCAATTATTTTCCCTTATCAATGTCATCCAAAATACCAGCAGGGTTAAAAGAAAGGTTGACGCACCTGGCTAAAAAGACATTGGTTGGACCCCAAACAAGGTAACTAGGAATTATTTTTTCATAATTTTTTTGGTTTTAACAATTTCTCCAAGAAGCTGGACGGTTCTCTAATAATTCATTTTTCTTCTCTTTCTCCTTTAGGTTACAAATTTGACTTATTGATAGCTACTAGTGATGTTAGAGTGAATGAATACCACAATTAAATACATCACTTAGATAAATTAAAATTAAAAATAACTTAACTTCATTTTACCGGTACATTTAGTAGTTTTTTGCACCACGCCTTACAGTTCGGGCTATACGCATATGTATTAATGACGTTCTTTATTTTTTTACGAATGAGAAATGTTGAATTTAGAGGAAGTGTACCCGCATTTGAGTGGAGGAATAAAGTGGAAAATCTTTTTTAAAAAACACTCTAAGTACACCCGACCAGGATTCGAACCCTGATCTCCCCGAGAGTGACACCTTAGTCCAGCCGACCACCGAAGTGGGTAACAAAGAAACTAACGAATCTATTGAGAGAATGTATGGTGAAGGTACATTAGAGGAAATGTGTAATATAACTATATTGTGATTGGTAGAATGCGGGCTCTTGAAGGAGGCATTTATTTCATTTTTGACATTTCACACGCAAAACAAAACATACCATTCAAGTCGTGGTTGGAGAATAATAATTGCAGGCGGTTGAAAAATAAAATTAAAAATATGCATTGCTTGCCTTACCTAATAATAGAATCAACATGGAAGGACTGATGTCTAACCAAAAATATATCGAAAGATTTGAGAGAAATGGAGAGAGAAAAAGAGAAGTACAGTGGACCGCCCAACCTCCGAACGGAAGTGAGATGCTGTAATTTTCCCTACTTCCGGTCAGTGACGTATTGAAACGTTGTGTGTGTGTGTGTGTGTGTGTGTGTGTGTGTGTGTGTGTGTGTGTGTGTGTGTGCACGCGCGCTCCACGCCAAACTGGAAACGGCTTTCACACCATTTATTTATCACACATCCATACATACACACAAACCAAAAAAACTATAAATATGGTAGCAGAATTGATGGGTGCACGCATATATATGTATATAAAATAAAGAGAGATACTATTTCCTAGCTCTGAGCAAATGATTGGATGTATTGCTTGTTGGCACCTATGAGCGTATTAACTATTTTGCGCATGATTAGACGCACAATTCTAGTTTGGGCTATATTTAACACAATGTTTATTTGCCGGAAAATTTGATTTATTGAGGGTATTTAAAGTTCACATTTTTTTTAAACAAACTGATTATATCAGCATACGATTTACATACTAAATACTAAAAATACATATAATTCATCTCTAGACCTTCAATTTATCACTGTGAACCGGGGGAAAGAAAATCCAATTTCAGCAATAATATTTTCAGCCAAAATGGGAATCCAGCCCAGGACAGTTTATTAGGTAGGTGTACTACTGGTTGAGCTATGGTGAAGGAAATTTGCCTTTAAAAAAAACAAGAATACACTATATATAATAGGTTTGTCATTAAAACCAATAGTCCAGAGAAAACCAAGAATTTATAGATTTGAGTACTAATTTGTTTTATATTAAAAAACTACTAAACATATAACTTTCAAGAGAAGCTTACGTTAATTTTTTTTTTTTTAACTTTGGGCGAATAATTTGTGAGGCATGTTCATAAAGTAAGACAAATAAATATCTCAAAAGAAGAAATAGTGAGATTTTGAAATATAAATAGTCCTATATATTATAATATTAAAGTGTCAATTTCTAGTCAAGATCATGGTACTTTTTCGTCTTAGCTTTTGGAGCCATTCCATTTTATATATTTTTCAATTTGAAAAAACATGTATTCAAAAAAGTAATGTTTTTTTAAAAATGTTATTTATAAAATTGTTCTTCTCAATAATGTTTTATAGAGATAGTGGGCAAGACAGACTAAAGTGAAAGTTCCAGAAATTAATGAGGCAGCTGATAAGGTTGATATCTGAGCTAACCAACTCATATAGATTGAATAAGGCAGGTAAGCTTTGGGTATGGCAAGGAGATAGATGATTTATCATTACGACTGTAGGTCAGGTTGATGATCAGTTTAGTTTTCCTAACCGTTGGGGTTTTAATAAAACTTGTATGTCAAAAAGTAAAGATAAAATAATCAATTCAAAACTGCATATAGCAACTCCAGGAATCAAATATTATAAACATAAGAGTTAAGTATATATTTTTCTATAAAAACAATAATATATTTTTGACTTTATCCACTTGTATATGGTAGGCTTGGATGTTTCCCGTAAGCATACTTTTAAATGTAAGTTAACATTTGTAAATCTATTTCATTATGCTAAATAAACTTAACAAGAAAGATGTGAATATTTCATTTTTCTAGTGAACTGCGTTTTATTTAGATTTTAGTTTATTACAAGACATTAAAGCCATGGTTATTAATGACTTAATATAAGGGATAGGGATGAGGAAGCTTGCTACTAGGAAATACACTCGCATTAGTTCAAATTAGAGGCACACACATGCCACGTACTGAGAATGAAAATTTTTGACAGAGCGTATAATATTCATTTGTTTTCTGTACAACTTGATCACTAAGGAAAAATATTAATTTCAAATCTAAGGTGAAATTATAGGAGATATTTCAACTTTAAAGTCAAAGATAAATCTTAAGACTGTAGTAACGATAGCATGAAAAGAGCGAGGTCTACTTTTTTTTTTATAGCCACTTCCTGTTTAGGTTACACAAGTCTACTGTTAACAACATAACTACTTGTATAGGATACTAACAGGCATTTAGATGAAGCGGAAATACTCGTGTTCTTAATAGAGATAAATAAGCCTCTTGTAGAATAGTTAAAATCTGTAAGTAAAAATTAATTATAAAACCCTTAATTTACATTGACTCCAAAATAATCTCGGGTGTAATGGGAGCACTCCACACGAGTTGCCTTGTTAAACTCTACGTCGAAAGAGGAAAATCTCGGGAAAATATTCCGGCCTCCGCTTATTTGTTCTAATTATTTTTAGCTCTCATTTTACGCAGAGATAATCTTTAGATTGCTTTTCGCAACACGAAACTCTTATTCCGTGAATTCGGATTCAATTTCATGTCCTTTGTTTAGCGAAGAGAAAAAAAAATGGTTTTTTTTTAGTCGCAGTGTTGAGTTTTGACTGTTTGGCAGTGGAAGAGTTCACAAGGGTATAGGAAGGGGGTGAGGGTTGGGGTGTCACACCGTGAGAACTAATGCACTCATAATGGAAATTGTGAACACTCGTTCGTAACACGTTTCTTATGAACGCAATAGCAACTTTTTTTTTTTCCACTTTCAAAAAGTTTCATTTTATTCGCATTGCTTTCCTACCCCCGTCCTTGAAACAAATTCCTTCAATATAGAAAGAGGAATGAGTTAAACCCCAGATGAAAAAGAGACGAAATGAGAGATGAGGTTTTTCATACCTCTATAGACATAGCAATAGAAAAAAAAAGTTTAAGTCTAGCTATGTGAAAGTGGTTAGGGTGAAATCGCACGACGGATTCAATCAAAAGAACAACAATTTAGTTCACGAGGAGATATTGGACGGTCCATTAAAATTGGTATTTAGTAAATTTGTAGCTATATTAATTATTTCAGGTATGAAGACAGCTAAAACGTTTAAGGAATCATTTAAAGTTCAATTTTGGTGAAACCTTATATGACAGACAAGCTACTAGATCTACTTTCAAGTTTTACGTCAGGTTATATGATCTTCAGCTGTCACTTTTGATAAATAATAACAATACATATAAAATAACAGTTATAACCCGGTAAAATGTTATAAATGTTTACAAAAAAAAATGTGATTGTATAATTTAAAAGTTCCTTTCTATCAAAATGATACTATAATTAAAGTTATTGATAGCCAGAATAATGACTAGAGCAGCGTTTTATTGAACCAATGTGCCACGAAGGATCAACAAGTGTGCCGCGAGAGTTTAGGAGAAGACACAATTTGGGGAATAGAAATATATATTTTAAAATCCTTGATAAAAACTATTTTTAAAATATGAACCTTATTATAACGTTAGCTATTGAACTTTTAAAAATAATCTTAATATTAGTTTTTTTAAATTATAAAATCTCTTCTCAACAAACTGATGGTGTGCCTTGACAATTTTAGCACCTTGTTCAGTGTGTCATGAGTTGAAGAGGGTTGAAAATCTCTGGACTAGAGCATTTAGGTAAAAATTTTAAGTGAAAATTTTGGCGACCATGTAAAACGCCCCGAAGCAACCATAATGTAACGAGATAAAACGAAACTAGTTTAGAAAACTTGTACCTATTCTCTGATGCTACGACCAAGAGAACCGTGCTCTGTGTAGGTCGGTCGTCTTTTGAAAGCAGATATGACCTTCGCCATATCGTGTTACCTGGGTGTATCCACGGTCTAGGGTAGTAAGAGACCCTTGTCAGGAGAAAAGCACGATAAACTCTACCGTTTTGTTATCACAGCTACACGGAAAGCTTTTCACCCAACCATGATACAAATGATCAAGAAACACACACGGTAGCATTAAGTTGAGTTTCAAATTAATTTTTCCGTACAAGAAGTACTCTAAAATCTTAAATAAGATTTTTTAAATGTTCAAGGAGGCTAAAACATAAAAAAAAACCTTGCGTCAATGCTGTCTTTAATTTGGTTAGCATATCTTAGATAGTTAAAATATATACATCAGCGCGTCTGACCACTTGTTCAGGATATACGCATATGATAATTATTTTAATGGGGTAGCAATGAAGATAGAAGCATTTTAGAAGTAATCTACTCAAATTTGCCTGGAAGGAGATTGGAAAAATATTTAGGGGAAACTACCCTCAATAGACCCGACCGGATTTCAAACCCCGATCTCCCTATGTCTGCAGGTCAGTCTAGCACGAGAGTGACGTCTCAGACCATTCAGCCACTGAATCGGGTAGTTGATAAATTGACGTACTCCATCAAGTCCATTGGTCTAGTGTCCTAACAACAGTGGGTACGGGGGTACAAGGCGTTAGTCTGGTTTACCGGTGACAGACGTTTGGATTTGAATCTCAGCCAGGTGTAGTGAGGAAGTTTTACGAAATGTTTCCCCCCTATCCTTCTATACACATTCGGATACATTTAATATAAATTATAGCTCTCTTATTCCTACTCTAATGGTGTAAGTATGTGCTTATCCTAGACGGGTAGTAAGACGAGGACAAAAAAAGTTACTCTACATTATGAAAAACTCAATTAGTTCAAATGTCAGTTTACCGAATTATTCATACTGTAATGTTTATACAATTATGGTGGGGAACCCCAAATCTATAAAATACCTGAGTAACAATTAAAAAAAGAATATTCTATTATTTTTGTAAATTTTGATTTAGAACTAGTTTTATAACTCTTATACTGATTAGTGGTTTACTATCCCAATATAGCTATCCGATAAACTTAATAACCATATCCGATGTCATTAATTTACCACTTAATTGAATTATAATGAATGTATTATAGCAAAAATATCCAGGTCAGATGTAATGAGGGTGATTTTTCGAAGATGCGGGTACACTTCCTATAAACTCAACCTTCCTCATCCCTATCATATTAAAGTAATTAGTACATATGCGTACAAACCAAATGGGTAGTAAGACGCGGTTAAAAAATAGTCACTATTGTAAAGTAAGCCTCGTTAAGTTTACCATGTTTTCAAAGATTAGGATTCGGGATTCGGAGGTAAAATAAGGATGTGAATTCGTAAAATGCTTGCTATGACGCATGCAGCGTTGAAATCATATTCAGGGTGTACCGTAACATGTGGGACCCACTTCAGCGGTGGACATGAGATACGGAAACAATAAAAACAAAAATGAATATAAATATTTGTCCCGTTTAACGTTGTTTCCAATTTACAGCCAAGTGACCTGTTGACTAGGTATGTTCTATCAATTATTCCAAACACGTGGTATTTTTGAAAAAGTTTGACATTTTACGACATTACGACTGCAGAGTCGCGTTCATACCGAAGGTGATCATTTTGAACACTTACTATAATGTTGAGCAACTCCGCATCATTGGAATATAGCTTGGAAACAAGTTCAAATGGGGCACATGTGTGTATAAACTATTTGCATTTTTTTTGTGTCTTCTGTCCACCATTGAAGTGGATCCTACATGTTACGATACACCTTATATATTTATATATATATATATAATTAATAAAACATATTTCAGCCTCCGAAGTGTTTACTTAGTCTATTCTCTCAACAAAATGTCCACCATATGTTTCGGCTGCAATACCGTGAACGTTGCAGCCAACACAAACACTCGTCTAAACAACTCCAGGTAATAGGTCGGACTACCCCATTTATACCCATAATGTAACCTCAGCCTTTTCAAGCCTACTTCCAAGAGTAAACTTGAACCGCAAACTTCCACCGATATAATGAACTTAAACAACTCTTACACAGATATAAATGACGTCATTATTGCTCTTTCCCAGCAAAAAATAATAAAGGTAGAGCGGGGTGTAGCGAAGGGAAGGGTGCCAAAGCTCGTTAAACATAATTAGTTTCATGGATATTTTTGATTGCGCTTCAGGTAAGGTAGGTAATTAGCGGTGGTACAATTAAAACACACGAGGGGGCAGTCAGGGAGTGAGGGTTGGGAGGTCGTCAGTTTACTTTCTGACGTCATGTTGGCGGCAAGGTCTTCTTTATCAGAGCGACTCAGCCCATCAGAGGGATTAGTTGTCAGTGCATTAACGAATACTATCCGTTCCTTACTTGAACAAACTCACGAGTTTAACAAAATTGAGGGCATCTATTTGCGATATTTCTCATGGGGATGGCAGTTATGAAGCTTAAAAACAAAACAAAAATCCTCAATTATCCTAAAACATTCTGTTAAGACCTATTAAAAATGTCTTTACTTGCTTATTTCTCACCATTTACTCTTATGTTAGAATTGCGACATTTCGTGTCAATAGAATCGTTGAATATGAGATAATTTCACATATTCATTAAAAATAATTAAGTCATAAAACCCTAATGGAAGGTTCTAAATGAACATCGAATGGACTGCCGATGACAGGGAGATTATTGTTCGAATCCCGATCAGTTCTACTGAGGGTGGTTTTTACACTTTCCCGTCACGAAAATGGGAGTATATTTCCTCTAAATTCAACATTTATCATCCCTTACATATATTAGCGTGAGCGTGTAACCCAAGCGGGTAGGGAAACGTGGTTATACAAATTTAAAAAAAATTAGGTGCATGCTAATACTTTTCACCTATATTTTGGTGTGATCCATATTTTGGAATAGTTAAATACGTCCTAAATAACGCGGACATTCTGGACTTTTTCAGCGGCTCTCGGCGCTCCGGTATGGGGCACCTTTTCTTGTTCACGAAACTATTGTTAATTTCATAAAACTAACCTGATAAATAAAAGCTCCATTAAGTATACTTGATATAGAGTTTATGTTAATACCTACTGAGATATTTTGTATACATAATCACACTATTTATAATCATCAACACTAGACCTATGTTATTATATTAAGATTTAATTTACAAATTTTTTTTGAAAGTTTCAAACTTTATTGAACCAATTTTATTATTCAGTTTCAACAACATGGACGTAAATATTAGAAATGTTGACCTAAAGGGACGTGCCTTAATCTACCTGCGATGGAACGGTCAGGATGCCGGCAGTGTTGGCGTAGTGGTTAGCACTCCAGACCTTGACCCGTGAGGTCAGGATCATACTTTGTAGTTCACTGGTGGTGGTTTTAAAACTGGGTTGTTGTTTATTTCATATTTTCTATGAATGAATGGGCATCCATTAACTCTCCACAGGTCTGTTGTTTACATCCCAATGTTAATCTATCAGCTCGCCATATATCATTACCAATCAGGTAATAATAGACTCACCACGCGCCTCCCGTACTCCAGTGTCAGGGCATCCGTGCGCATCGTTCTGTCGCAAAGATCTACCACGATTAGTGTGGAATGAACTAACCTAACTTACCTAACCTCTCACCCAATATGGACCCGCTCGATTTTTAACACTTTGTCACCGACAATTTTATTATTATTTTGATTGTTGGTGAGAATGGGAATATTCCCCCTGGAATATGCGCCAGTAACGAAACAGAGCGTCCCCTAAAAGACGCCGAAAGAAATGTATATACTTATTTATAAATATATAACATTATTATTTGCAATATCTTTATTTTCATACTCAAATGGAGTGTGACGAGTTGATTAGCTTTCTAGGATTGTCGAGTTCGCTAGTCGATGCAAGCCGGAATTAATGATGGCGTTTTTTTTTATTTTAAATGACCTACTTAAGGTGCGGCAGAAGGGAGCGCGAGTAATTTTACAGTTTTTAGCGCATTACATTTTTTTGTCTAAAATAGACCAAATATTTCTCCAGTAGCAACATAGAGTTTAGTTTTCTGCACATGCTAATATAAACAGATCTTGAATATCTATAAAGGGTGTCTTGGAATTTTGTCAAAACTTTTTCTCTTTATTTAAAAAGTTTTGACAAAATTCCAGGACTCCCTTGACAGATATTCAAGATCTGTTGATATTAGCATGTGCAGAAAAATAAACTCTATGTTGCTACTGGAGAAATATTTGATTTATTTTTGCAAAAAAAAAAATATTCTATAAAAACTGTAAAATTACTCGCGCTCCCTTCTGCCGCACCTTAAACAAACTTGATTAGCGTATTGGGGGAGGAAGGGGTGCCACTGTTTAGGACAACTCACAGCTGATCGCACTCAACCAATTTAGTCTATTTCGGCTCAAAGCAGTTTATTCATGGCAATGCCCTATACTGTACTTGTATAATTTAAAAACTTGGAACTGTTTTCAAAACTCAAACCAAAACGTGCTGTTTCTATTCATTTGGTATTTTCCTCCTCTATAGTCCTTTTTTAAATCACAGATATTGGCTATTTAAGGTTGTTCTAGTGAATTTGGAATTATTTTTAATATTGAATTTTTTCTTTCTGGGAAACCATTATTTTATATTATCTTGATCAGCAAATGTTTGGAGCGTTCATAGAATTTCATTGTTATAAAAACAACTTTAATGTGTTTATTGATGTTTTTTTAGTAACACGTTTTACTATCCTTTCGGGTTGTATGCGTGTTAACTAATTAGTCTAGTGTCCTAGGGATGAGGAAGATTGAAATTAAATGAAGTGTACCTGCATTTGCGTGGAGAGAAAGTTTGAAACTATTGAGGAAAAATCACCCTCAGTAGACTCGGCCGAGATTGAACCACGATCTACCCGTCGTTGGCGGTCTGGTCTATTGCTGGAGTGACTCCTTAGACAATGCGGCCACCGAAGTGGGTTTGAATTTTAATGATATTTTACTATTGAATAATGTTTACAAAAATATTCAAGATTTTTAACGTGCACTTTCTGAACCGACTAAAATCTCACATTTCACAAATCATGTTTTTTTTGTCCGTGTTGGTAATCGAACACGGGGACCCTTTGCTTAGTAGTCAGCCCCATTACCACCTGAGATAAGGTGTCGGACTAATGATTTAAACTCAAGCAAAAAACTGAATGGTTAGTGTGACGAAGATAGCAAAAAAACTTCTATGTTTGGCGATTAAAATTTTAAGGAAGGTCCTCCAACAATTCTTATTAAAAAAATGGTTGGTTAATAAAATAAAACCCGTTTCACCGGCCGCATGTTCTAAGCTTTAAGGCGTCATTTTCGCAAAAGACTAGACTGCCGATGACGGGGGGATCGGGGTTCGAATCCCGGTCGGGTGTACTGAGTATGGTTTTATATAAATCATTTTTCACTCTACCTCCACGCGAATGCGGGTATTCTTCTTCTAAAATTCAACTTTCCTCATCCCTAACACATTAGAGTAGATAGTGCTTATGCACAAAACCCTAAATGGGTAGTAAGACGCAGAAGTAAAAAAAAACACACACATTTTTTCTAGGAAAAAATACAATGTTAAAAATAACTCAAAACCCACTTGAACTGCCATGTTATGAACTCAAAAATACGTTTTTTTAAAAAAAAGTATTGTTTTTAGACTTCGAAGACGGCGCAACGTAAATTTGTGGTAAGGCTTGTACATTCCTCCGAGAACATTTCATCGCCCGTAAATACACGATAATTAAACCAGAGCAATGTGGTGGGAGACAACTTTACACTGTTGATAACAGGGAGAGGGGGGTTTGAATTCCACCCGATCACTGGGCCATGCATACACGAGCTCTCCGCATACCGGCAACTGTCAGCAGCACAATCCGACCAACTGCCGCGCAACTATGTAGCGCCCGCCTGCACCACTACCTAACTACCTTCGTCTATAAACTGACTTTGGACAAAGTTCACCGCTAAGATTAGCACACCTACTTGGACGGTAATCAAAGTGAGTGAAATCATATTTGTAGGCCTTTTTATTTGTTCTGTGTCTGAACCTCAACTCTCGTAGTAAAGTGATCTCAAAGTTGCTGACACATATCAACTTGCAGTAACTTAAAAAGACAATGTAGCTCAAAGTAAATACTTGTCTCGAGTTTCATCCTTTGGATTTAACATTTGAAAGAAAGAAAACTTGAAACCATTAAGAACATTTTTCATTTTTACTAAAATCATATAGCTTGGTGGGAGCACAATTCATTAAATTGTATTTTTAAATGATTGTGGACACATAGATTTTCTCTTCCTTCTTGTGAGGATTCAAGAAAGCGGCACTTTGTTATGATTTTTGAGTGCACTTGCTTCTCCTGTTTGGTTAACTCGTGCAATTTGAAGCTCTATCATCTTGAAAGTGAATAGTGTTTTCTTTGAGTTGAATGGAAATATGATTCACAGGTCATAGAAGATAGTTGCTTACATCATATTTAAAATAAAATAAAAAGGGCGACTCTTAAAGTACCATATCTCTTTTCACTCCCAAGGCTAAGATAATATTCTCATCATGTGGTAAAAGAAATGATGTATGTTGCGTAATTTACTAATGTTTCTTTAATTATTAAAATAAAACAAAGGCTAGCATTAATGAAGTATCTAGTAGCTTTTTATTAAGGTATTTACTATGGAGATCAAATGGCAATAAAACTGAGGGATTTTGAACAAATTTTTTTAATGGAGCTTATCCGTATTTTTTAAAGGATTTACTCAATGTAAACATACTGAAATCAATGACTAGCAACTGTTCAAACAACCTAAAATCTATATTTTGCACTCCTCACCTTCTATTTGTTTATCTTGGCCATTAATAAACATTACGGTTGGGATGTGAAATGAGGAATTGCCCTGACATTACGAGAAATATCATCGCTAAAACATAATTGAGAAGACCCTAAGATGTGGAGGGGGGAAGGATAAAAGGGCGGTAGGAAGACGCACAGGTTTTTTTTTTAAATTTAAGGCACAATATATTACGTGTCAAGTTAATGAGCTAACCCAATTAAAATTAATGTTACTCCGCGCAGAATTTCCAAGCACCGAAATAATAGTTGACTCACAAGTAATTACCGACTACCGTAGCAAACCACTGAAAACAGATTACCGTCGTTTGTCGGAGGACAAAACATTGTTCAATACACAAGAGGACGTTAAGTAACTGTCACATGACGTAGCCACTCCAATCCCTCGACGGGTAGTATTATTTAACTGGTCCAAAGAGAGAACGAGAGAGATTTACACCATGTCAGAGCTACAAACAAAAAACAGAAAGGGTAAAAGAGGGGGCCGACATACAAATACAGACACCAGGAAAAGCGATATTAAGTGAAACAGAGAGAAAGGGCAAAAACAAAAAATAAATAATGAAGGATATGATAAAATATTAGAATAAGGAAATACACATTACGTTAAATATTGCCACTGTAGTGTAAGGGAGTAAAATACTAAGCAAATAAACAATGATTGCATATGAAGATAATGTTCCACATTGGTGATTGTTTTTTGTGAGTATGGGGTGAATAATTTGTGTCTCTAGGTAAATAAAATGTGCACATTGTGAATAGTAATAAAATACATTGCTCTATCTAAAGCGGGCCTCTATTTTTTTGCTATAATTCCTAAACAGACTACGTTTTTGTTAAGCTCTAAAAGCAACATTTTAAGTTTATTCATATTTTCATGTTTAGTAATAATAATAATAATAATAATAATAATAATAATAATAATAATAATAATAATAATAATAATAATAATAATAATAATAATAATAATAATAATAATAATAATTATTTAGCACCGCGTCTTACTAGCCGTTCGGGTTATACTCTTAAATAATAATTACTCTAATGGATTAGGAACTGGGAGGGTTGAGTTTAGAGGAAGTGAACCCGCATTTGCGTGGAGGGAGAGTGGAAAACTATTTAGGGAAAACCACCCCTAGTTCACCCGACCGAGATTCGAACCTCGATCTCCCCGTCCTTGGTGGTCGAGCTCAACCCGACTAGCGCGTTAGCCAACTACGCCACCGAGGCGGGTCATGTTTAGTAAAATGAACCATTTACGTCACAGGCAACGGCGAGAACGCGGTCTAAATATCAGGCATTATTTCATCGAAACGATTATTTTGTAGAGGAAGTGTTTGCTTTGATGATCGGTTGAAATCATTTTTGAAGTTAGTTGATAATTGTCTCTAGTTTTATTACGATACTACCCGCTTAGATGGTCGAATATTCTAAGGCGTCACCCCCTCAATAAACATGGCTCTCGAGGGTGGGGAGATTGGGGTCTAAACTCCGGTCAAGTGAACTTTGTTTATTTTAATAAATGGTTTTCCGCTCTACCTCCACGCAAATGCATTTATACTTCTTCTATATTCAGCCTCCCTCATACCTTACACATTAGCGTAGTTGGTACATACCTGCACGAGTAGGTAGACACGTTGCTAAAAAATGTATATACTAAATAAAATAAACTGGATGGGTCTAAAATGTTACCAGAAGCATTTTAATCAAACTAAATTACAATATATTGTTTTATAAAACAACGCGCAGACCAATAACTCATGGATCCTGAGTTCTGCGATGCAGACTTAACTATGAAGCCACTCATAGCACTAGAATATTCCATTTTTACAATTGACAAACATTGGGTTTTTTTTTTTTGAAAAAAGTAATTTGATAAATCATTGTAAAGGATGGATTTCACGTGAATCATTTTATACTTAAATAAGTAACCTTAACAAGCCCATCTAACAATCAGAGTATGAAACATAAAAATATGACGCTACACCTAAAATACGGGTGAGATGTATCTTAATTTAACCACAAGAATATCTTGAATCCTGCTGCTGCTTGAAAAATAACAAAATTTTCGGACGAAAAAAAATTAATCTTACAATACATAAATTCAACTTAAATCAAAACAAATAATAACTAAAATTAATTCGTTATTAAACTACCCCAGGGGTGGAAAAAAAAATCTATTTTTTTTTACGAATAACCATCTGAAAGGCCTTATTTGGTACCATAATTATTCAATACACTAGAGTTCTTGTAGAAAAAAAAATATATTTCAAAAAGCTATTCTTAAGAAAATCGAGATTTGTATATTATAACTTATAAGGTGTACTATGTTATTGTTAAGTAACATATATTTATTTCATGAAACTCTGAAAATATGCGTTCAAGCAATCTCTGGCACAAATATAAATTAAAAAATTCAATTGATTAAATAAAAGTATGTCTTCAGTCCAAGGAAGGTTGGTTCAACCTTTATGAATAATTCTAACTAATAGATGATGTGGCATCCGTTACAATATAGTTTCATTCCTAAGAATATTTGTTTTCTCTTATATAATAGATATTGCATTTAAAACGCAATAAGTGCGCTTTTGTTAACACTCCCAGTTAGCAAGAGAGGTAGGAGACAATGGGAATAGGAAACCAAAAAAAGGAAGAGGAAACAAGAAACGCTTAGTTGGAGAAGGACCGAAACTAAGAGGTAGGTTTTCCGCACTCCTCTTGGACGTAATATTCAATTGTTGGGGGGAAACGCGAGGAGATAGTGGTAAAGCGGGGGGAGGGGAGTCAGGAGGAGAGTGTGAAGGGGGAAGAGAAGGGGAACGAGGTGCGAGGGTAATCCCCGACAGATAAATCACGCCACAGGCTCCGGGACCCGGAGCCGAGGTTTCAGGGAGAACAGTAATAACTGCGGGGATAAACGAGGCCACGGAATGAAGTTTGCAATAACCGCAAACCCCCTCCCTCCCTCTTTCAACCCCCCTCCCCAAGAGAAAGAGAGAGAGAGAGTTCAGAGAAAGAGGAAGGTGGGGGAGAGAGGGATATGGTGGCCAGGGTTGGGGCAAATAGGTGATGGGATGGATTATTTATATAGGAACATTAGAAAAGAATTCACTTTCTTCACACGATATATTAAACAACAATAAATATATTCTAGAGTAGACTCTAGAAGAAATATCAAATGGTTAGGATAACTTTGAAATAAGTCACAAATGAGTTTAAGACTATCAGGGCCATATTAAGGTGGGGAACGCGATAAAACATCAGTGTTTTTACAGTTTTTAAAGCAAATTTTTTTTTTTCCAAAATGTATAAAAGATTATTCCAGTAAAAACAGAGAGTTTAATTTTCTTCACATAATGATATCAACCGTTCTTGAATATATGTCATGAGCATAGCGGCATTAAATTAGAAACTTTTTAAATTAAGAGAAAAAGTTGTCATTAAATTTCAGGACACCCTTGATAGATATTCAAGAAATGTTGAGGTCACCATGTGAAGAAAATTAAACTCTATGTTTGTACCTAAACAATATTTGATTTATTTTGATTAAAACAATTTTTTATATAAAAACTGCAAAAACATCGACCGTTTCTAGCGTGTCCTATATCCCCAACTTAATAGACGATTTTAAGATTTAAAAATAAATGTCTTTGATGCTTTAGTATTAAAAGTTAATACACGGGTATTTAACTTTCACATTCACACGCTTTACAACAAACTAATATCTAGTACTATACACCACATCTATCCCTTAGTTAATAATTGCATAGTAGGACAAATTCTTATAGTGAATATCTTATTCCGAATCCCCTGGAATCGAGCCAGGACCCTCTATGTTGCCAATCACGTGAAACAATTTGCCCCAAGGACGATAAACGGGCTGTTTTCTTTACTGACTGAGAAAAATAGACTTGTTTTCTTAATAAACAACAGTATGAACCTTTCTACAAATGAACATAATAGTACTGCATTATGTAGAATCTCACAAAGTGTCTAGAGGTTTTCAAATCTACTATTACCAGTTCCTTTGCTAAGAAAAAAATAATATAAAAAACCTTAAAGCCCAGAAGACCTAGGAAGCAGATATTTTACAGGCAGATAGCCCTACCCCAAAAGGGTCCAGAAATACTTGGTGGCAGAAAATTCCAATTGGGAGGGGGGAATTTCCAAAAAAAATAGTCGAAAAAATCTTGATCCTTAGAATATCTAAGAAGTTTAAATTTTCAGACAGGTAGGTCCTAATCCAGGAGTGCGGGAATATTTGATGACAGAAAATTCCAATGGGGGCCTCCAAAATTAGGGGAAGGGGGGAGATTCAGAAAACTATACACTTGAGATCCGGTAGATTGTAATGATACTGTTTTGGACCCCTCTCATATATTAAAAAAGTCATAGATGTTGTGTATTTTTCTTTACAGAACTTTATGTAAAGTTTCCTTTTAATACTTCATCCATGGAGGATCACGCGTTTCCAGAAGTAATTTCAATATAATACGTCTTAAAACTTTCTTTCTTTAAAAGACAAACTACGTTGTATTTTAAAATCAGGTGATAGTTGAGCTGGCTGCCTGCAACCAATGGGAAGCTAACCTTCGCAACATTAGGTTGCCAGGAGTTCTCCCATTAGTTGGTTTTAACACTGATAACAACGGATCCAAGAAGCAAGGGGTAGGTCATATATGAGCAGCTTGTGCGTATAAATCCACACAGTAATACAGAAAAACTAGTAATATCACTCGAAACAGTAATTTTCAGAGAGAAAATCTCAGTCCACAACAGCACTAGCTGAGGCATCAGCGTCAGTTCTTAAATGAACAAAACTGTATCAATGTCAATTTTATAATAATAAAAGTGAAACTAATAAAATAAATCGAGTACTATATTAAATCTTTACTAATTTCGACAATCAATCAATCAGTAATCAGATCGTCAAAGCCGTGTGATAACAAATGCGTAGTATTAGGCATGCACGCGCCGTCATCAACATAAAACCCGGTGTTATTATAATTACTGCTCAACCGTAAGGCAAACAAGGGTCCATATCCACATCATCATCATCATCACATAATATAAAATCCAATATCACAATAATTGGTGCCCAATCACGGGGCAAATATAACTATAAGACCTAGTAAGCTGAAATTTTTCAGGCAGCTAGCCCCTAGCCCAAGATCGTGCAGGAATACGTGGTGGCCAAACATTCCCATGGGGGGGGGGCAACATTATTTTCTTTCGGAATGGGGCATTTAATAAAAAATAAAAAATAGCCAATATATAAAAAAATGTTTATAATGAATTCTTCAATTGAGGAACAGTTTCACTCTTACATATGAATAAATATTTGATATTTTATAGAGTAATTATTTGAAATACGCCTCCCAGATTTTTAGGGTCACTAAAATGTCAATGGGGCATATCATATAACCAGAAATGAAGCCTTTGATTTTCAAACGGGTATTGTGCTAGTGAGATCATATATACAACTTTATTTTTTATGTTAATGAACTAGCAAGTACAAACAAGTTCTCGATTCAGATATCACTAGTGACTGGCATTCTAGCTCAGTTGGTAGTGCGTCTGTCTAGCAAGATGAGTCCTGGGCCCGACCTCGATTCATAGATATGACCGAAAAAATATATCCTTGTTGAAATTGAGGTTTCTACTTTCTTACTAATGACTCTATGACAGAGGGATTGGGTATTTTGTTTGGATTTAATCTAATTTGTAAGTCATGATTTGAAATAACTAGTTGGTTCGAAACGTGTACGTTAAAAAAATAACTTAAGCTTAATTAACCAGACCATGGCAACCATAGGAACAATTCCTCTACAGGAAAAATACCTATGGTACCACCGGGAATAGAATCCAGGTCTTCTAGATTAGTAGACCTCTAGAGCAAGAGGCCAGCCTATCAATTAACTGACTACACAAGTAGATCGTTTTCAGATAGCCTGATTGTTATTTGACTTTTAAGGATTGGGTTTGATCCCCCATTTATTTGCATTTAAAAAGCAAGGAGAGCCTAAAATATAAATTTCAATCTCAAATCCAAAGAGAAATTGTGGGTTATAATACAGTGACCTGTGTTTATGGTTTGATTGATTTGTATTATCATTAGTTAGAAAAAAGTGGTTTTTTGGTCACTAAAAATGTTACATTTGACGTTAACGTTTGAAGGTTGGTTTGTGTGCATATAATACAGGGTCTATATAATGGAATTCGCCTAGCACTGACAAGATTGAACGCAAATAAATCTACGCAACAATTTTAACGGGTTTGTTTCAAGAGAATGTGTATTTCATAGCACAAATAGATTTGGCCTCATGTAGGTCCCAACATCCCTTTTATTTTGAGACGAAGGCAGTTCCCAATCAAACTAGCGTTTTCAATAGTTTAATGCGGTTAAACTAGCTTCCTCAATTACTATTAATAAGTCACAAGGTCAAACCTTGGAGAGGGTTGGTATTTATCTGCCCAAGCCAGTTTTCAGCCATGGCAGATTGTACGTGGCTTTTCCCAGGGTGCGAAGCTCAACAAACCTAGGGGTTAAAGTCGTTGAAGTATCAGATCAGGGGACACTGATACCGAAAAACCCTACAACATTCACAAAAAAAAAGTATATAAATACATTTTCTAACTTATTTACTAAATTTAAAATTAATTTAGTTAATTCGCACTTTAGATACTTTTAGTAAATTTAATTGACTGAAATATACTTTATAACAAGATAGCCCGACACAACAAAACTTTACATTTCATGTGTCTACAAATTGAATATTTAGTTTTGTCAGGTTGGGTACTTTTGACATCAGTCTGTCATACCCAGTTTTAAAAACTAGCAGAATCATATAAAAGTATAAAAAGTATTCAGCACTTGCACCCTTGGTTACACGGTATAAGGCGCTAGACTCGCAACAGATTGGATTGCTTGTGATGGGAGAGTCGAGGTTTGACTCTTGGTTGGGTGCATTGGGGCGGGTGGAGAGGGGGGTCCCTATACCATTTTCCCATCTCTTCTTCATGCTAACTGAATGATTTTACTATAAAACTACCTTTTTATCCCTAACCCATAGTTGTCTAGAGTTTGATGACTTTTTCTCTTCATTTAAAGAGTTTGTCATCTAATGCCGCTATGCTCTTGACCGATATTCAACAAATGTTGATATCACCATGTGAAGAAAATTAAACTCTATGTCTGTAATGAAGCAATATTATATTATTTTGGCCCAAAAAAAAAAAAGTATTGCTATAAAAAAACCTGCTAAAACACTTCCCTTAACTCTAGTTTCTCTACATCCCCGCCTTAAGACGTATGATCTGTAGGTTAAGGCGTACAAACTTATTATTATTATTATTAGCACCGCGTCTTACTACCCGTTCGGTTTATACGCACAAACTTAAAACTTAAACAGACTTAAAAACAGTGTTGAAACAGTCAAGTTACATATTTTCATTTAAACAAAAAAAATTTGTATGGCGTTACATTATGAAAATACTTGTTTCTAAAAAAAAAGTTAATATCCCCGCTACCTTGAGAATAAAAGTGTCGGAAAAGGGAAGGGGGTCAACTAATAATAAGAGAGTGTTAGTAGCTTACATAAGAAGTAAGCAAGAGACGTATTCACTTCAAAGGTTAAAAATCTGTCAGTTTTTTTTTTATAAACTTCTTCTCGGCATGAAAGTGTAATAAGTATTTTTATCTTTGAAGGGTGGGACATTACGGTCCGATGCTTCGAACATTGAATAGTAGCCTAAAGTCTTTTTACAGCAACGTTATGACCTTTTCACTCCGTGGAATTTATGTAGCAGAATCGATGTTCATAGAGGGGAAGAAGCCGAGATGTAAATAGAAGAGATAATGCAACTCATCCCTCACTATGAAGGGTGAAACCATCCCTCTCACCACCTCCAACAGTGTTTGGACAGTGGAGGGTGGAAGAGGGAAGTGTTTGCGAACTACCGCTTGCTAGATGATGCATGCAAAAGGGCTGGCTGAAAAGAAAACCCAGTGGGGTATTTCAATAACGGTGGGGGAAATAAAAAATTGAGCAGCAGGCAAGCAGCTCAAATTTTACTCAAAGTAAGAATTTCTATAGTAATTATTTGTTAGTATCTATTTTTTTAAATGTTATCTTGTTTTGTGTGCAATGCGTTATATTAGCAGTTTGTATTATCACCAATGGAATAAGCAGTTCGTAAAGTAAAATTTAAAGGAAATGTACGCGAACTTGCGTGCAAGTAGAGTGAAAAACCATTTAGGGGAGAAAAAAACCACCTCAGTACACCTGACCGAGATTCTCACCTAAGTGTATCCATCAGCAACAAACACACCAAACTATACGAGATTGACGCCTTTGTTTTCAGGCCCACCGTTGCGGGTGTCCAAGAGTCAAACAAGGTAAGTAATAAAACTCAAGTTTGTCAATATAAACACAATATAATATTAATAAGCTATGTAAAGGGATAACTTTGAATCATTAAAGCTCGCGGGAATATTTACACCTGTGGTCACATGGTCTATGGCATAAACATCGCAATATAATCCACGGTCGGTGATGGAGGTGTTGAGGCTCAGATCTCACCTGTTTTCAATGGGTTAGGGGGGAGGGGTTCTTCTTGAGTTTTATTACTGTAGTTTTGTGCCGTGCATAAACTACTTTTATCCCAACACAATAACTACTCTGTACTACATCCCATAGTTACTAAACTACGTCTGATTTTGTTAGACAACTACAAATAATATGAGTATTTACCGCCATCTATCATCCTATAAAGCAGTTATGTGTTAGCGTGGCCCATTAAACCAGGCCTCGCCTACTTCGAACCAAGACCTGCTCACGTCAAGAAACTCAAAAAGTACACCAAAGGCCAGCAACCAACTTCAAAGCATATGACACGTCAGGCCTGGCCGCACATGCGTCGATCCTCCAGTTGCTACACTTGCCGAAGGTGGGAGAGGGCATAGCGACACGTGATCTGCACCGTCTCAGAGAATATGGCTCTGGAATTTTCTAGAGTTGTCTCCTACCTACCCCTCTATGCTTGCCATTCTGCACTATATATACAAGGAAGAAAGAAAAGAGATTCGTTCATTCTATTCCGTTTATTAGACGATGAACTACGCTTAATTTACAAGTTAGGGTTTTCTAGGTAAAAATTGCTGGACAGAGTGCCCTAGACGGCACGGGCATGTCGGCCTCAATAGGACAGGGGCCCCCTACAAGGGCAAGCATTATTTAGAAAATTGTAATGCTAATATTAACTAAGTGGGGAGAGCGTTTTGTCCAATATGTTAAGTAATTCAAATGTAGATAGCCATAGATTCGGGTTATAATAATTATTCATTTATTACATAATTTATTTCTGGTATTTAATTATTTATAGCGTAATGATAGTGTTTCTTATATAATACATTGGTACGGAATAGTGCCATCTTATGGTATAAAACAAAACGGTTTAGTTTGTGTAATGGTCTTAAGTGGTTATTGTGGATGAAATATAGTGTCTAGGCCTAGTGGTGGTCACGTGGCCTGCATGTATTATTAAAATACCTAATATTCTTTCAGTATCATGCTAATCATTAAGACTACCATGAAGTAATATAAACCAATTCGTTTCTGTATAGTTTAAGTATTTTCTCTTATCAATATTGGCTATTGCTTAAATGTTATCAACCAATTTCTTTGTCTTATAATATTCAAGTAAGGACCTCAATTCGGCCTGCTCAATATATATTTATACTTTGTATTTTCTGCCTATATAATAAGTGACGTGTCTAATAGAATCCCCCAGTTAGATAGTTCTTGTTGAGTGTTTAAAAAGGCTCCTGTGCTCTATAACTTAACTATTTCTTTTTTTTTTTCATTTCATTTTCACTATGATCTTACTTTGGGAGGTTTACACTCCAAAAGTTTCAACTAATCAAACAGCCACCGATGTCGGTGCTTTAAGGTGAGGGTTCACCTGCACTGCTACTCCCAAATAACGGTTCAGTTTTTCCATTATCTCTACCTCCTTCCTCAACGTTACACTTTAGATAAAGCCTTTATGAACCAAAGTGTTGGACGTAATGATTGAAAATAGAATCTCCATACCCGTGTCAAGACAGTTTATAATTCGTGTTCTGAAATAACCCTCTAATTTAAGTATAATATTCAACTCCCGCCAAAAATAATATATATTTATAAAAGTTTCACATAAGTTATATTGTCTATTACCCTTGTTTGTTTCCCTTGATAGTGTAGATCAAACCAGCTTGGAAAACATAGCTCTGAATTGTTGCAGCAAGCTGTCACAAAGGGCGGGTCGGACATCAATAACACCTCCTTAACCGCTCTAAGCTCCTGTTCCAATACCCATGATTTGTAGGGCGATGCTAAGCGAGGCTGCTTGCACCGGGATAGCTCATACAACTACCATTACTAACTTAGAGGTCTAGGGAGTATGCCAAACAAAAACTCTTTAATAATATAGCTACAGAGTATCTTTCATGAAATAATATATATTGTTACAAAATAAAACCTTACCTATATATGGCAAGTTTATTTACGTATTCGTTGATCATTTAGCTACATTTTTAGTTTGCTTCAAAATATTTTCGAAGACACAGAGGAAATGATGGGTGTCAAAGTAATTAGGTGTTGTTGACTTTTGAGTTTGGCTTTGAAGTTCGGAAGCTGTGTACAATTCCATAAAAACTCCAACTGATTTTCTCTAACTTTGGTAAACGATATTCTACTATGACATAATTTATTCATACTTATCTAATATTATTGGTATTCATTCTATACAGATTAAAAAATATAAAGTTATAATTTATGTCAATCAAAGAAAACCAATATTGCACTCTACCTGTTAGCATTTTACTATTATTAATGGACATGTTTAAACATCAGCAAAACAGAACAAAAAGATTGTTAAATTATTTTTTAATACGTCCAATATCAGCCAAAATAAAAAAATCCAATTATATAAATAGAATTTGACACAACCTATAGAAACAAAATACTAACTTCAATTTTGTTTGGTGCAGGAATCAATTATATGCCTTAATTATGGGTGCTCAAAATACTTTTAACTCCGTATCATCAGTTTACTGTAGATGTGTATCCATTATAATGCTAAAAAATTGGCAAAGAGCTCGTATTCAAACGCGAGCTTTTTAAATTTATTTTAAAGAAAAACTGATGTTAACTACAATGCTTTCGTATTAGTGAGTCATCAACTGAAGTTTCATTACATAGCTTAGAGGTTACAATGCATATAAATCACGTTAATACTACTTGCAGTCATAATAAGTTATGTGTGACTCTTCATTTAGAAAGTATAAATAATGAAGACCAAAGCAATATTAAAAATAATAGTACAGCTTGGACATACTGTTATTAATGTTGCTGTTCAACACACGTTGGCATAATTCGCGCTTGATGTAAGCCAGCCGAGATGTCACAAGGCGAACTAAAGTGCGAAATTAGGGCGTGATAATTAAAAGAGCGTTCACGCATTATCCTTAAGCAAAATTAACTACTTGGAAAATACACTTTGTACAAGGCACAAGGCCAACGAAATGTTCACTTTTGCTTAGTTCTTATAAGTAATGTTGTTTTATCCTGAAAGGTCACAAGCTTACCTTTCTTGATTCTACTATGATTAGGCTTATAAAATAGGGCTATAATGTATTTCGTCATGGTAAGACTGCTGCCTTTCAGGGTGAACGAAGTGTACATTCCCATATTTTATTAGCTTAATTTCTGGGAGCATGCACTACCAATACCATATTGTGCTGGCAAAGAGACAATACAAATAATTGGCCAGTATTAATTAGGTTTAGACCGCCTCAGTGGCGTAGTTAGCTAACGCGCCAGTCGTGTTGAGTCAAGCCATCGAGACGGGGAGAATCGAGGTTCGAATCTCGGTTGGGTGAACTGGGGTGGTTTTTCCTAAATGGTTTCCACTCTCCCTCCACGCAAATGCGGGTTCACTTCCTCTAAATTCAACCTTCCTAATTCCCAATCCATTAATGTAATTAGTACTTAAGCGTATAACCCGAACGGGTAGTAAGACGCGGTGCTAAAAAAAAAAAAAAAAAAATTAGGTTTAGGAAACAAAATCAAAAGGGTGAGTTTCAAAATTATATAAAAAAAAACCTCATAACGCACCCGGATGGGTTAAATCTCGACTTTCCGGGGGAAAATATTTGAGTGCACACTTGTAATATAGATCATTGTTGTCGTGGATATAGTTCATAAAAATTGAACTGGTATGAAATATGGGGGACAGAAAAATTGTACAACTAAGTCAGGATAGCATTGAACGCAAAATCAAATAATTTAGTAATTAGAATTCTTGTTTAGGCTTTTAAGCACATGTAAACTTAACACAATCAATATAATAGATTCTATTAAAAAAATCATATTTATATTAAATCTAGTTACACGGCTCGTTTTGATTTATTTGTTAAAAATATGTAAAATATGTGACGAATGATAACGAAAATGATTAAATCAATAGGCCCTTCAATTTTAAGTCAGTTGTTAAGAGATTTAAATAATTATGTTACGTGTCATCTGCTGGTGACCGACCAAGGACACCCTACCCGAATGAGCCACCGAACAGAGATTCCGAGACCCAGCGCTAGATAGTGTTGCCATGAGTGTGGACTAAATTAATTACAACATTCTTGTTTATTTTAAGAGTGTATGGAGGAAGACCCTCACATATAATTTTCTGTATGGCTTATGTAGTGTTTTGTTTCCTCTGTGTCAACAGGTAATTTAAGATATAATCAGTGTGTGTGTTTATTTTATGTAATTTATGTACTAGGATATGTAGAGAGTCGTCTAAATAAATGTAAAATTAACAAATTGTTAATAAAAAGAGAAGGAGAATAGGAGACTCATAGTCATAATACTTATTAAAGCAATCTAGAAATACTTTACCAATTCGTAGCCTTTTATTCGACCTTGGCCAGCTGCCCCTCACGCTCCATCACAAGACTCCTTGTTACTCACGCCAAGCGGAGAGGAAAGAAGAACGAGAAACCCACGGACGCCGGATACACGACATCATTCCACACCCTCTTCCCTCCTCCACCCATTACCTCAACGTGCCCACGCCCCAGTGCACCCGATCATGCCTCCAGCCACCCCGCAGACCCTAGACAATTCCCCTCCACCACCATCCACAGGGAACATCTAACCTGGAACTTTACGGAGGACGAAGACATGCAGCCCCCCCCCCCTTAAACACCCCCGTACCCAGTGACTTAGCACATCCCATACTTGGACCCTCAACCACAGCCACTTAACAACCCCATGAACTTTCCACACCACACCCCACCAATAGTACACTCGCCTTCACCCCAACAAACATCATTCAACCCCAACCATTATTTTCCCTTTCTATTTAACAACAGTGCTTCGTCCATCCCCCCCTCGCCCCGGGTAGATAAACAAGTATAAAACATCGATGGGCAATGTAATAGTATTCAATTTCACCCAACACGCCAATATGTTGTACTTTTTAGAACAAAACGCCATTTTAAAATATATTTCTTACCAATGCAATTTTAATAAACAATAGCCTTTTTAAAAAGCGATACAAAAAGCTACTAAGGAATCAATTTCAACTTCCCAGTGTAATGTGATGAATTTCCTAACCAAAATAAAAATTGTGACTACATTGCATCGTAAGCGCCTGATCAAGGAGAATATTCAAACTGTCGACAACGTAATATATATATATAGATATTCCTTATATAGAATTGTCGTAGTGATGCCACGCCATATAAGTCTCACAATTTTGAATATTTTTTTTAATTTATGTTAAAAGCGAAATACTAGGCTTACATAAACTCATTTCACCATTAATATATTATACAACAGATTCGCTCTTTGATGAAAGCATGAGGCACTCAACTAAATCTTTCCCTTAGCTAAAAAAAAAAAAAAAAGAAGTGCATATTAATTTATGGATAACTGGACACTATAGTAAGGAAAATAAGGCAGGGTCCATTTAAACAAGATGGCGTGGTAAAAAGGATCTTGAACATTAATGAACAGGCAGTCACAAAAGTAAAAGCATACAAATTGTATGAAAAAAAAAATAGATGTCGAAAGAAATGGAAGTAATTAGAGAGAGTACTGTTGAGATGTTTGAAAAAAAAAAAGCATACCCGGACGTAGCAAACGATACGAAACAAGAACCACCGAACAAAAATGAACGAAAAGAAGGCTGCATGAAAGAGGATGATAGCTTGAGAGTCCTCGCCTCTCGGTCAAGCAGTAGAACATCAAAAGATCTGCGAATAAGTTCCATTTGAAGGCATCTTAATGATCTGGCTCTTATATGCTCCTTTATGAAAGAGTAAAAGGAAAATTGTGATCCTATTATCGACTACCCTTCAAGTTAAAAGATGTTGACTACACTACAAACGTTGTACGCTAAGAAGGAAAGGAGAAGTTGGAAAATGTATATTGTCTTCATTCCCGGTGGCACTTTCTTTGCTTTCCTAATGACAACATCGCAAAAGATGAAACCAGTTATCTTCATTAAATATGATATATTTTATGGATACAATCTAAGGCACAACAATTTCTTCTTTCTTGTTGTGACAGAATATCATAAATTGATGAGTAAAAAGGAAACTTATTAAATTGTGGATACATACAGGAAATAAATTTAAGACTTTTATTGGCCTAAATTATGTCTTAAGAAAAATTTATATAAATAATGTATCTTGCTGAAGGATTGAGATATAGCATTTTAAAAAAGGCTATAAACAACAAATTGTACTATTATACTTTAATGTGTTGTACAACTAAACTTATTATAAAAACGCATATTCTACGCTTCATTTACCCTTAAAGATTACAAGCTTACCTTGCATAGTTTCAGTGAGGCACAGTTTATAAGCTATGAACATAGTGTAATACGTCAAGCTAAGACTGCTACCTTTCAGGATTAGCGAAGTGTACCTAGAGTATGTTGATTAATGGTCCTTTAGGATGGATTTATCAAACTAGGCCTCTCCTGAGTCATACAGAAACATTCAACGAGCACATATATTCGTAAGAGCTGAATTTTCAGACAGCAAAGAATTACAAATTACAATTTAATAAATTAATGTAAATTATTTGGATATAGTATCATACATATTCTCTAATTCAAACAACATCAAATACACACAAGTTTCCTCAAGTTTGGGCGTTTTCAGCAACACGATTTCACCGTGAGTATATCTGCCACACATTATTAGATTTTATTAGTTCTTGGATTATTATAATTTATTAGTTTTTGGATTTATTGTGATAATCATCTGTAAGGTATTTTGAGTGTAAGTGCTAACGGCTAGTTAGCACATTACACTATGTTTCTTGGTTTCTATGGTTCTTGTAAAATAAAATTAAAAAACCTCAAAGTATACACTCTAAGGATTTCCCTAACTACTTATTTTATGTTTAAAATTCCTAAAGCATGTCTAAGGCATTAGGTTCACCATATTTGATTTTAACAAATACGCCCAAAGTACATACCCTCGGGTTTCACCAAGCAAACATGCAATGTGTCACCTTTATATGTATATTTTAGAATAACCTCACCATAGCCCACTCGCAATATGATGTACGATTAAAGATAATACGCCCAAGATGCACACCCTAAGATTTCACCAGACACGTCAAACTGTCAAATTTAAAGGTTTTTTCCTTAGTTTTTGAGTTAACCGAGTTAATGGTCAAGCAGTTTAAGCCATCAGACTCATAATATCTATAGAAGCAAAAAAAAAAAACTTAGTGCATAAGGCTTTCTTAAGAGGCCTGTTTAAGTTTGGGAGAACATATCAGATTTTTTCGTGAAGGGGGCGGTATCAGTGGGTTGTACCATAAAGCTAGAGCGTAGGCGAGGCTTATTGGCCTGTCACGAGGAGTGAGAGAAGACAAAACATATCCTAGCCAGCTCTCATTATTCCTTTCACCAAGTACCGAGGTGGTTCGTCTCGTCTATCGTCTTTCCCAGGCTGGGCATACATTATGTCGGCTCAGGGTGAAAAACTTAGTTTTAATGGTGTGGGCAACTCATGTTACAAAGGAGTGATGGCTTACAGACACTGGGTATATATTGGCCGAGGCGTGATGGCTTACAGTCACCAGATATATCCTGGCAGAGGGGTGTGATGGCTGACAGTAACTAGGTATATTCTGGCAGAGGAGTGATGGCTTACGGTTGCTAGGTATATCCTGGCAGAGGAGAGATGGCTTACGGTTGCTAGGTATATCCTGGCAGAGGAGAGATGGCTTACAGTTGCTAGGTATATCCTGTCAGAGGTGAGATGGTTTACAGTTGCTAGGTATGTCCTGGCAAAGGGGAGATGGCTTACAGTTGCTAAGTATATCCTGGCAGAGGAGTGATGGCTTACAGACACTGGGTATATATTGGCCGAGGCGTGATGGCTTACAGTCACCAGATATATCCTGGCAGAGGGGTATGATGGCTGACAGTAACTAGGTATATTCTGGCAGAGGAGTGATGGCTTACGGTTGCTAGGTATATCCTGGCAGAGGAGAGATGGCTTACGGTTGCTAGGTATATCCTGTCAGAGGTGAGATGGTTTACAGTTGCTAGGTATGTCCTGGCAGAGGAGTGATGGTTTACAGTTGATAGGTATGTCCTGGCAGAGGAGTGATGGTTTACAGTTGCTAGGTATATCCTGTCAGAGGTGAGATGGTTTACAGTTGCTAGGTATGTCCTGGCAGAGGAGTGATGCTTTACAGTTGCTAGGTATATCCTGTCAGAGGTGAGATGGTTTACAGTTGCTAGGTATATCCTGGCAGAGGAGAGATGGCTTACGGTTGCTAGGTATATCCTGTCAGAGGTGAGATGGTTTACAGTTGATAGGTATGTCCTGGCAGAGGAGTGATGGTTTACAGTTGCTAGGTATATCCTGTCAGAGGTGAGATGGTTTACAGTTGCTAGGTATATCCTGGCAGAGGAGAGATGGCTTACGGTTGCTAGGTATATCCTGTCAGAGGTGAGATGGTTTACAGTTGCTAGGTATGTCCTGGCAGAGGAGTGATGGTTTACAGTTGCTAGGTATATCCTGTCAGAGGTGAGATGGTTTACAGTTGCTAGGTATGTCCTGGCAGAGGAGTGATGGTTTACAGTTGATAGGTATATCCTGGCAGAGGAGAGATGGCTTACAGTTACTGGGTATATCCTGGCAGAGGAGTGATGCTTTACAGTTGCTATGTATATCCTGGCAAAGGGGAGATGGCTTACAGTTGCTAAGTATACCCTGGCAGATGAGTGATGGCTTACGGTTGCTAGGTATATCCTGGCAGGGGAGTGATGGTTTACAGTTGCTAGGTATATCCTGGCAGAGGAGTGATGGTTTAAAGTCAGTAGGTACAACCTGGCAGCGGAGAGATGGCTTAGTCTTCAGGTATATCCTGGCCGAGGCGTGATGGCTTACAGTCACTAGGTATAACCTGGCCGAGGAGTGATAGTTTACAGTAACTAGGTATATCCTGGCCGAGGCGTGATAACTTACAGTCACTAGGTATAACCTGGCCGAGGCGTGATAACTTACAGTCACTAGGTATAACCTGGTCGAGGCGTGATGACTTACAGTAACTATGTATATCCTGGAAGAGGAGTGATAGTTTACAGTAACTAGGTATATCCTGGCCGAGGCGTTATGGCTTACAGTAACTAGCTATAACTTGGCCAAGGCGTGATGGCTTACATTAGTTAGATATACTCTGAAAGAGGAGTGGTGGTAAAAATTTAACATTTATTGAAAAAACGCAGTTTATATTTAAAATTTTCATTTTATTTCAAAGCCATATGCTTACACTAATATCAGATATGTCGAAATACAACAATTGAATATATGAGCATGGCGGTTATTACAATTTCTAATGATTGTAATGTCCAACCCAGTGGTTCTCAAACCCTGGTCCGCGGTCGAGACGATTGGGAATAAATACATATTCTGTGAAAGAGCTGTCTAATATAGCTTAATAAAGAAGTGAGAGTGGGTAATTATCCACCCTCAGAAAATACATTTGGGACTCGAGTCTTGACCTCCCCGTCACCAACGAACCAGACTAGACAAGCATTATGTCTAGTTCGTATGCCGATCGATGGGAGTTGAATAATATTTCTGATAAGTGTGTCTAACTAACATCCAATTATTTGGCAACTGATTATTTTATTAATTGCCTTTCCCATACGAAAAAAAGTAGACGTTCTGAAAATTTTAAAAATGATATTTTTCATTTATTTAGTAACGTTTTAATACATGAACGAGCTACATCAAAGAGTAAAGGAGAATGAAGTCATTCTTTTTGCTTCGGTGGTTGAATGGTCTAGGTCAGAGTATCACTCTCGCATTAGACTAGACTGCCAATTATGGGGAGATAGGGTTTCGAATTCCCGTTGGGTTTAACGAGGGTGGTTTTCCCTAAAGAGTTTTCCATTAATCTGCAAATGTTGGTACTATTCCTCTAAAATCAACCTTCCTTCTCCTTAACAAATTAGCGTAAATAGTACATATGCGTACATGGGTAGTAAGATTCAATAGCAAAGAAAAGTCATGCACGTAGGTTATTGTAGTACTATAAAAATAGAAACACCAACTTTAGCCTATATTCTTAAAAGTGAAAGAACATTTGGTTTCCACGCGAGCAAAACTTATCAATAGTTGTGATGTGAGTCTATGTGTAAATGGGCGTTCAAAGAGACAGCAGGCCCCTTCTAACTTCTCCCCTCCCCCGTTGTTTCCAACACCCCAGCAAGTTGATTTTCTTTTGTTTGACCCCTCCCCCTCCTCCCTTCATCATTATCCATGATGGACGTGCGCTCGGTCAGCCAACACAGCAGCAGCACTATCAGGGGCCAATATAAATTCTAATTAAACTAATATATTAAGTTTTTGTGTTGTGACCATAGGATTTTAGCACGAAAATCTTTATCTCAGAGCTCATAGCTAGGATCCTATGGTTTTAATTTCGTCTAGTTTTCCATATTTCTCTTGTAAAATGAAAATGATTTTTGACAATTGACTCTTTTTTTCATCATCGCTGAAATAAAACAAAACAAAAAATAAAACCATAAAATCCAAGATGCACTCTTTAATCTGTTGGAGCTTTTTTTTCTTCGGCGTACTCTTATTAATTGCTGATACAATAGATCAATAAGACGCACATGTTTCGGTATATTTTTCGATTACTATGGTGGCCTCTTGATTTGATAATAAAACAATAATCTTTATCAGTCTCATGATTTTGAAGTTACCCGCGTTGGCTGCCAGGTGGTCAAAGACATTAGGTTCTAAATATAGATAAAGGCAAAAAAAATATAACACCCAAGCTGCACATATTCGGGTATCATTAAGCAGTGCCGGATTAACGCGTGTGGGGGCCTCGTGGCGGCATAAAGTGTCTGGCTCCCATAAGACCATGCAAACTACATCTTAGCGTGTCTGAAAAAGGTAAAAACCAAGCAACTGTTTGATTTTACAAAAATGTAAAAAATAATGAAGTAAAAGAAAGAAGGCTACATAAAGTATTCATAAAAACGCTAATTATATAGACTTTCCTTGCTTTCTTTGCATCAAACATGTTAGTTAAGAGTTTTTGTTTTCTTTCTTGTGAAGGTTTGTAAAGGCCCATATATGTGGGGGCCCTGGAGCGATACCCCCTCTTAAATCCAGAGTTGTCCCTAAGTATTTATGTAAAGTGTCTTGGTTTTGAAGTTACAACTTTTACACACAAATATACATGTCTACTATGGTTGCATGGCATAAGTAGGTATGCCATTTTTGGGCATATTGGGTTTATTTCAACGATATGCCAACATAGAGGTGTTAAATATATGTGTTACATTATAATGTGGCACGGAAGATTTGTCAATACAATAAAATTAATGGATTAAAATTGTGTTTAGTTGACATATATATATGTATTATGTACTGTATAATTATATCACATGGTACATGAATATATCATCTCTTTGTTGACATTTCTTTGACACGGACACAATATTCTCAAAAAGTAACATACTTGCTTCTACCATGTACTCATGGACTTATTTCCTTTTCTATTCTAGAGTTCAAGCTGCCTTTTAATGGGATGAGTAATTTTCTTTTATGAATAGCTATCTATGTAAATGTCAAATCAAATAAAGATGTGGAAAGTTACCTATGTGCAAATTTTATTTGTCAAAGAAACACGATTTACTAATAATGTGAATATGTAATAGAAGACCAAACCAAAATATTATTTCTCTTGGATTTAAGATTGAAATGTATTTCTGTGATTACTCTTTAGATTTGCAGTTGATCTGCCGATCAAGTTAGACAGAAAACAAACTAATTCTACATTCAGTAGCACATTATATTAATTTGAGAATAACCGCTGATCTCGTAGTTTAAGACAGAATGTTTGAAAAACCATCAATTTTATTGGTTTTAACAAGAAAAAAATATAACCTAAATGTCCGCCCTCGGAGTATAAGGAACACATGATTGAAAATTCTGTGTAAATCGATTCTGGGGTGTTTAGAGTTTATCACTAACATATAGTAAAAACAAACTTGCAAACAAAATTCTTTATTTAAATGAGAGAAGAGATAATATACTCTCCGTTTACCTCGAAATGTAAAAAGCTTGCCTTTCTCAGTTCCACTTATAGTTTATAAGATAGAACCAAAGTGAAGTCAGTCAAAGTAGGACTTCTTTATATCATTCAAGGTAAATAGAATGAAAGGCGAGCTTTTTTTTTATGATCGCGATATTACTGTTAATTAAAAACTGCTACCCAGTTTCTAACCGACACGGAAAAAACAGACTATCCCCAAATAGTATTTTAGAGTATAAATTCAGACAAATATTACAAAGCAAACTCCAATACAGTTCTAATTCAAATATAAGTGTCGCTCTTTAATCCTAACGATATTGAACCACAAGGAGTTGTTACTTAGGACTCCATGCATGGGAATCTCGTTATTTCAATATTTGACTAGATGGGAGTATCGTTTCAGTGGCAGGATTGAGGAGAGGATGTGGGGGATGTTTGAAGTGAGCTTGAGTCCGCGTTGCTTGACGAAGTGGAAGCTTGTTGGAAGATCAGAGTTAGCTTCAAACACTCCGAGCAACAGTTCAAGAACGTGGCGTACAAAGAAACACATCTCTAGTCAAGAAATAAATAGTAAAAACTAACTTTTTTTGTTATATTATAAAAAAAATTAACTTTAATTTGTTAGAAGCTTAAAATGCATTACCTTTTTACTGTTTAAATAAAAGATGCAAAATATTGTATGCAAATGCTATTTATATATTATTTAGGTTTAATATTAGTTGCTCTAGAAACTAGATATAGTACTTTCAAGTTCTTTCGTTTTCAAATGAAATAATTATATGATAACTATAAATATCAAATAGTTAGATAAATGGCTGAACCGTGTGTGTTTGTGTATGTGTATATGTATGTATGTGTATGTGTGTGTATGTGTATGTGTGTGTATGTGTGTGTATTTGTGTGTATGTGTATGTATGTATGTGTATATGTATGTATGTGTATGTGTGTGTATGTGTGTGTATTTGTGTGTATGTGTATGTATGTATGTGTTATGTATGTATGTATATGTGTGTATGTGTGTATGTATGTATGTATGTATGTATGTATGTATGTATGTATGTATGTATGTATGTGTGTGTGTATGTGTGTGTATGTATGTGTGTACGTGTATATATGTGTGTTTGTGTGTGTGTATGTATGTATGTGTGTATATATGTATGTGTGTATGTATGTGTGTATATATGTATGTGTGTGTGTGTATGTATGTATGTGTGTGTATGTAGGTATGTGTGTATGTGTGTGTATGTATGTATGTGTATGTGTATGTGAGTGTATTTGTGTGTATGTGTCTTTGTGTGTAAGTATGTATGTGTGTATGTGTGTATGTGTATGTATGTATGTATGTATGTATGTATGTATGTATGTATGTGTATGTATGTATGTGTGTGTATGTATGTGTATTTGTGTGTGTGTCTTTGTGTGTATGTATGTATGTGTGTATGTGTATGTATGTATGTGTGTATGTGTATGTATGTATGTGTGTATGTGTATGTATGTGTATGTATGTATGTGTGAATGTATGTGTGTATGTGTATTATACATGTTCACATAAAAGATACATTAAGTTCAAAAGCGAAAAATGTGGCTAAAAGTCACAATATCTTTTATGCCCTAAAACAATGCACGTTTTAAGAAATAAAATAAAAATATTGACGTCATATTGTTATTTTAGACACAAGTTACCTTTCAAACTTAGTAAAATTTAGTCACTAAAGCTATTTTTAAAACTATATTTGTGATCCTTATTTAAGTAACGAACCAATTCAAAAGTTATATGTTAGATTTCCTGTTGTAATCTAAAAATAAGTTTTTCAGCTCACTTTTTACTTTCTCTCTATCTTACAGGTAGAGAAAGTATGGTGATCGTCAAAAAAATCGAACTCGAGATTTTGATGAATTTTGACGTTTCATGACTTCCTGAATCCGAAAAAGTGGTTTTAGAATTTCCGTCTGTCTGTCTGTCTGTCTGTCTGTACCTCCAACTAGAGCCTAAACTATTTTACCGATTGAGCTGAAACTTGATATCTAGGGTTTTCATAGGGTTGCCCTGAGGGGTTTTTGGAATTGGATATCTACCCCTAAAACTAAGGGTAGTTTACTGAAGGGAAAAAAGAGAAAAAGTCGATTTTCTCAAAATCGGCTCTAACGATTTTGATTAAATTTCATTTATGAACATTAATAAATATTCCAAACAAAATGGCTACTCTCAATATTTCGGCAAAATGGCTTTAAGGGCTCCGGTCTGATGCGTAAATTAACATTTTTTATAATAGCTCCGAAACTATTTGAGATATGAAATTACTTAGCATTACAAATATGTATATATATTTATAATACAAATATTTTATTCGAAACATATTTTTATAAAATCAATAATTTTCAATCTATACGCAACTATATATATATTTTTAACTTTTTGGACATTAAAGCTTAAGTATTGCGATCGTAAAAAAAACTAACCTGAAATGTTGATGGATGTCAACGTCTCATGACCTCCCGAACACTAAAAAATAGTCTTTGCAATGCCGTCTGTCTGTTTGTCTATAAAAACTTAAAATTAAGGGTAGTTTACTGAAGGGCGAAAAGAGAAAAATTTGGTTTTCTCAAAATCTGCTCAAACGATTTTGATTAAAATTCGTATCTAGGCGTTGATTAAGATTATAAATAAACTGGCTATTTTCATTTTCCTATGAAAATGATTTTTAGGGTACTTTACAGAAGCGTTAATTACCGTATCTCCACAACTATTTGAGAAACTAAACAACTTATCATTGCAAAATTGTAGGACTATTAGAAATAAAAAACTTTTATTTGACATATATTTTTATAAAAGCAACAGTTTCTGAGATATTTGCAAATATATTAATACAATTTTGTGAGCTTTAGTTGTAAAGATATACTACTTAAGTCTTAACGCAATAATTCTCCAATGCCATAGAGTAATTAAATATAAGTATCTAAAAAAGTATGTTATTTTTCCTTAAATCTCTTAGGATAAATGTTTGCACAGCAATGATCTATCTCCATTTTAGACTCAATAGTCAATATTTACATTTTTTATTGGTCAAAATGTATAAATGAATAATTAAATATCAATGCGATGATTTGAAGATCTGCAACACCTTATAAAATGTTAAGATTTTAACCAGAAATCGAAATTTTAATACGAAGTGTTGACCCTTGTGGAAGACATTAAACTGTTTGAAATGCTCCTAGGTGGACAAAGATGCGCCTCTTTTATCATTGATTATATATCATTGTATATTATTTTATGCATGTTCTTATGTGGAGTGGTGATGATACAATGTACATTATTCCGTTCAGAAATCTTACGAGTTTATAGAAAGAGAGAGAAAGTCTGTGTGGTGTGCCGTACCATTTATTTTTTAAGCTAATACATAATGTTTTGAACTATATTTAACCATTTAGTTTAAACTTTAACAAGACAAAAAATGTTTTACGAAGTTTATAAAAAATGTGTTTTTACTTTTTTAAATGCAGCCATGATAAGCCATGATAAAGCCGGTTCATGGTAATTTTGAAATTTTCTGACAGTGGTTAAATTACTTAAAACAGCTTCGGATTATTCCCATTCACTCGTATGTCTCGTCACGTATGCCAAATGATGTATTCGAGTATTAATAATTTTAAAACCTACAAACATATTTAAATGTCCGATGAATAATGAACACATTTTTGAGTGTATTTTGAACTGTTATAAAAGGCCAAAAATACCGCTTACCAACAATAGCTTACCATTTCTTAGGTGCTAATATTTTATTCACATTTAAAGTAACTGAATAAGCAAAGTAAAAATTGTGAAAATTTAGTGTAAAAATATGTTTGTGATAAAGGATATTTCTTATGAAAATTGGACTGTACATTTAATTGTAAAAGGGGTGTACTAGTGAGTGAAGTACTATAGGATTTTAAGTTAAGAATTAAAGTTTTCTTCCGGGATTCCTCTTGTTTAAATATCGTTTGATTGCCAATAAGAGAATATTAAACAAAGGACTATAAATCGAACTTGCTTTATTCATATCTAAGACCAAACTATTAATACAAATAAAATATTTATAGAATGAAAAACTTAATATTAGATAGAGAGGTTTAATTTATTCATTATTAGTGTCAAATTTGTCTTTATATCAAAAGAAAAAAGGTTTATTTTGTCGTTATATATTTAATCTGACAACTGCATCAAAAGGACCTTTTAAGACGGCTTTTAGAAATTACTCAAAGATGTACATCAAAGGAGCAACGTGTCTTCTTTTCAAAAGCAAAATTTCCAAATCAGTATGCTACACCTATTTTGTCCAAGTTTTAGGGCTCGCAGAAGCCTATACAGTAGGGGCAGTGAAGCAGAAACTCTGTGACGTCATCTTATGAACGGGAAACGAATGACAAGTGAGCGATCGGGTACACTCTGTTTTCCATGGAAGGTAGCAGTCTAACCTTGACTGATTATACTGTGGACCTATCTTATAAGCTACTCCATAGTAGAACCATGCAAGGTAAGCTTGGTAAACCTTGATTGTTGTAGGAAGGGATGTCTGAAAGGCCTTTTTTATTGTCATAATTCTACTATATAGTTGGATTTTAGTAGGAGAAAAGAATTTTCCATACGTTTCTTCCTACCATAGACAGGGTATACCTTTTTGGCTAAACTAAGAGTACGTGTTCTAAAAGCCAAGTCAAATAAGCTCTAGATTTATAAATGGTAAATTCAGCACCAAGATTATTAAATACTCTAAGGGTAAAGTCACACAAAGAGCGGCGCGGAGCGGAGCAGAACGATGACTCTGCAGACAGGGTGCTTAGCGTAGCGTTCCTCCCAGTACCTTATTTCATTCAGCATCATGTATTTGTCAAGACTGCAACGCCGTTTGTTTCTCTACGAGAATACGCCGGAAAAAAAAAGAGACAAGTATGAGTTCATGAAATCTGTGAATGTAGGTAGGAGTATGAAGAGTACCATCATCTCTGTCCTGTACTAAAACAACACCCCAAGAGGTTTTTTAAGTACACCAGAATGTCCCCACAAACGTTTAGCTATATTCTTGAAAAGGTTAGAGACGTCATCGAGAAGCGGGAGACAAATTGGAGAAGATCCTTTAGCGCAGAAGAAAGACTGGTTGTAACATTGAGGTAGCTGCCACATCTTCCCATAGCTTGTCAACTATCCTCCGTTGTATTGCTGGGGATACTTTACTTCCCATAAAGCTTTTATGTTATATACTTCAGCCACAAGTTGCTCAATGTCCATATTGTCCATGTTGACTACCACTCTGATCGCTCTTGAAAATCAAACTGGCTTGTTCCTTTAATGACCTCTCTGCTCCTCTAAGTTCCGTTCCGCTCCGCAACGCGCCGTTGTCTGTGTGTCGAATTCTATACTCTAGTAGGTTCTTGTTTCAAAAGCGGTGGTCGCTCCGCAACGTTCTTTGTGTGACTTTACCCTAAGGGTAGAAATATAACTTAGAAAAAATCACCCACGTTAGTGGGCTGATAAAAGGAGAACATTGCAGTGATAAGTTTCACAACCACTAGTGGACCTGGCCAAGACCCGAACCTCGACCACCCCAAAACTGGCAATCGTAGTTTTTCTCGAGCCCTGGATCGTGTGCTGCCACCAGTGCGAGTGAGTGCTGTGGTGTGTTCACCACTGACCGAGGAAACCAGAGTTCAATACCATCTAGGGTGGTTTATTTTACCCAAACCAGCATCGGTGGTCGCATGGTCTAACGCGTCACTCTCGTGCTGGACTGGATTGCCGATGACTGGGAGATCGGGGTTCGAATCCATTTTGAGTGTACTAAGTGGGTTTTTTTCTTAAATGTTTTCTCAATCTGTCTCCATGACAATTCTCGTACATTTCCTTTAAAATTATACTTTGCTTATCATTAGGCCATTAGCGTAATTAATGTATGCGTATAACCCGAACAGGTACTTATGGCGGTGGAAAAAAACCACCCAATTATATTTTTCTTTATTATTTCCTCTCCAGAGAAATGATATTGTAGTAACCATCCAAGATAAGTAAAACACTATAAAGATGAATTGAATTTCGACAGTGGAGAGGGTGAATTTTAATTGGTAAACAGGCTTTCGCCTTCAGAAGGTGGAAAAACTACATTCGGTCAGATCCCAATTGGTTGCATTGGGGCATGAATTTTCCAAAATGTGTTTTGCTAGTTTTCCTCCATGTCCGAGCGTATAATCGAAATTCACTTCCCTCATTTTGTCTCCTTGGATAAAGTAATATTGTGACAGATTCAGTATATTAAAAAAAAAAAATCTCCACCGCGTTTTATTCCCCGTCGCCCGGGATGTAAACCTTGTAGTTAAGTAAATGGGCAGGAATGAGGAGGGTATAATTGAAAGTAAATGTACTCGTATTCGTGTGGAGGAAGAGTAAGAAACAATTCAAGGAAAAATCTCAAAACAGCCTTTGAACCTGCTTCGATGACCGCATGGTCCAAGGCATCACTCTTACAGTAGATTAGACTGGCGATGACGGGGAGATCGAGGTTAGAATCTTGGACGAATATACTGAGTGTGATTTTTTCCAAAAATGATTTTTCACTCTCCCTACACGCCAATGCAGGTAAAATTCATTTAAATAAAGCTCTCTAATCCCTAAATTACTAGCGTAATTAGTGCATAAGCGTAAAACACTAACGGGCAATAAAACGCTGTGCTAAAAAAAAATAGCCTTTGGTATTCGAGTTCCCAACCTTATTTTCACAGGCAACCCAGACAAGATGAGCCTACCGTTTAGTCCCCATGCCCACCGATGCGGGTATCAGTAATGACATTATATGATACATAAAACAATGTTACGTAAAAAATATTGTTCGTAATGTTCTGGATGAAAACTATGCGCGGTACACCACGTCTGAAACGCCGAAGACTCCCCCTACGACCCCACGTACACCCTCCACAGAACCGTAAACTTGTGATTGCAATGCTAAACAAGCGGCCACCCTCATCACACGACAAACTTCGCTGTCTGGCAGGTGCACGACGCCCCACGCGCTGCTTTGAAAGCCAAATGAAGAGGGCAATAAAGGACCGAGGGCGTTAATAGAATATGGAGACGAGGGTCTCACCCCCCCCTCCCCTCTAAGCAATGATTCCGGCTTGAAAACACTCTTAGAACGGAAGTGGGGAAAGCCTCCCTACCAATCATCTCGGACTTAAAAACTTTTACGCTTCTGAACCGCTTCGGTGGTCGAATGGTCTTAGGAGTCACTCTCGCAATAGACTGGACTGCCGATGACAGGATGATCGGGTTTTGAGTACCAAGTGGGTTTTGAGTAACAATTGGGTGTAATGAAGGTGATTTTTTATTAAATGGTTTTCCAATAACCTCCACGCAAATTAAGTTAGAGTTTCTCTAAAGCCAACCTTCCTCATACCTAACAAATTAGTGTAATTAGTACACATGCGTATAGCCCGAACGGTTAGTAAAACGAGGTGTTTAAAAGAAGATAGTGCTTTTGACCTACATAAAAAAAACAAAAAACACGAAGCTAGTGCTAATGAAAGGGCTATAATTAATCTAAGAACAGCGAATGAAAAACCACACACGAATAAGCTTAAGGAATGGCAAAACATCAACCTTCAGTGTACCCGGTAGGAGGGTTAGAAACTACCCGCACTGGTGGTCGCGTGTTTTAAAGCATTAGGTTCGCATTCATGTGTATTTACTGTGATAGACAAGTTTAGGTTATAATATCAGCCAGGATGTTTTACACGTGTGATTTATCACTACGGTTTTATAATCCTTTCTATAAGCTAATAGGTTCGAATCTCGGTGGGTGAACTGGGGGTGGTTTTCCTAAATGGTTTCCACTCTCCCTCCACGCAAATGCGGGTTCCCTTCCACTAAATTCAACTCCCAATTCCTAATCCATTAGTGTAATTAGTACTTAAGCGTATAACCCGAATGGGTAGTAAGACGCGGTGCTAAATATTATTATAAGCTAATACGGTTGCACTTCCTTTAGGCCAACTTATTCTTACATACCCCTTAGTTTAAGCCATTAACTTTTTTTTATGAGAGCAATAATTTAAAACCAAGCAAAAACTTTTTAAACCAATGCTGGGTTTTTTAGCACACCTTAGACATGGGCTGGTTATCATAAAATCTCTAAATGTGCACAACTATAGGTATTTAGTTATTTTTGAAAGTATTTTTTAAAGGTATTAAAACATCAATAAAATAAAAATTCTTGTTCGATTTAAAAGTTTAATATACACCCAGTGCCAGGGTGATTTTTTTTATATAAAAAAAGACCTACAACTATTAAGTAAACCTTATAAATATTATCAGAATTTTTATCACAGCGAATATACGTATTAAAGTGATATGGCGAAGAAAGGTTTTATATGGCCATTATTAGCATGTGTAGCTTTTATTTACAACCTAAACTTAATATGGAGTTATTTTTTTATTATGTTTAAGAAAGAGCAAAGGCCAAACTAAGGTGAGCTATATTCTACCTTCAAGACAAGTAGGTCATCGCTCGAAAAACCTGAGCCCTCCCTAGTTTTTCCCTCAAGCAACGCCTCCACCCGATATAAAATAACCTTCAGCAGCAAGGGAGATATATGGGGCTATGTTTTTGGTATTATGAGGTTTTTTATTTCTATGGTCGAGGGCATTTAGAATGGTAACAAGATATTTCAATACAAAGATACTGTGGAAAAATATAGGAGAAGAATAGTTAGAAGAACAACAGGCTAAAAGCAAATTTACATTTGAAGCATTTTTATCCGTACTAAAGGCCACCAATTTAGTCTGCGTTATTATAAATTGGGTATCGTTGAACACTAGATTGCTTAGAAAGTGTTTTGGAACTCTTCAAATTCAACCTCAGTTTTATAGCATTTTCAATGAAAATATAAAAATATATTTTGTGTTGAATGACTTCAAAAATGTTTATAATTCACAAATATAATTTATAAACTAAATCAGTATTAATAGTAATACAAATTGCGACGGTTAACTTTATCATTTAGAAAGATGGCCTCTGTCCTGAGGTACTAGAAAAACTCTTTTTGAAAAAGTGAAATGTTTGTTTCAAATTTTAATATATGGGCTATACTATTTTTTTTTTAAATATTAATTTGAAGAGAATAATACGTATACTTATAGAAATCCATGCTTTGACGCACATTTAATTTAAAAACAATTACCATTTTTATCGCATTTTCACTATGATACTTACCCGCTTCGGTGGCCACGTGGTATGACGCGTTACTCTTGAAGTAAGCTAGATTGCCGATGAAGGGGAGATTCGAATCTCAGTCGGGTGTACTTAGGGTGGTTTTTGAAAATGGTTTTACAGTCTCCCTCCAAGCAAATGTGGGTACACTCATTTAAATATAGCCTTTATAACCCTACAACCTTTAGCGTAATTAGTACATATGTGTATAACTCGAACGGGTAGTAAGACTCGGTGCTTAGAGAAAAAAAAACCTACGATACTTAACTATGTTTTGAAGTTTTAAATTTTACAATCCTGGTGGAACTCTTTAGTGTAATTTTACTTTAAATTTGTGTTGAAATTAAGTCCTAAGCACACACAAACTTATCGTTAATTACCTCTTAATTTCAGCAAGCTATAGGGGGGTGAGGCTAGAGGTTGGGGCGGAAATAGGGAAATAGTAGTAAATTAATATATATATATATATATATATATATATATATATATATATATATATAAAGCAAATTGGGTTGTTTGTCCAACTCGTTTTTTTGGTATTTAAACATGTAAATGACAACGAATGTAAAGTAGAGAAAAACATTCAACAATAGTCAGCCACCCATTATTCTGTTAAGTCTAGCGAGCTTTGAATGAGAAACAAGCGTTCATTAGTTATTTACCCAGGCTGTGACCAAAGTTACACCTAACTTAAAGCCATTTTATTCCCTAGAACTAGAGCAGCAAGCATTTCAAGAAATAAAAGAAAATCTGAACGCCAGGTTGTTATTTTTGGGGAACATTTGATATCAGAAATATGTGCCATAACTATTATACATGGGTACAATTTAATAAAAAATGGTCAGGGCCGTTTTGGAACAAATTATATCTGTGTGTTGGTATACCAAGTGACAAAAATAACCTTAATTTTAATTAGCCCATACATTAGAATCATGCTCTGGTTTGGTGTGAAACTAATTCTAAATAATAACAATCAAATTAAAACAAATTCAGCTAAACCATTTTAGGCGTAATCTAGGAGTATACATAATTACAGAAAGACGGAATCCCAATCAAAGGCACATAAATAAAAGATATATTTCTCTTAATTTTTGGAATTATTTTTCCTCAATATCATAAACAATTAATTTTTTATTTGTAAGGTTATGAAGCTTTTTACCGATGAAATAAAACATTTCAAATTTTTAAATATTTAGTGTGAAGAGTTTTGTTATCGATTTAAAATACCCTCTTAATTTTGATAACGGTATAAAGCCCAATTCTAAGGTCACACATGGCCGCTTCTACCTCTATTATATTTCTATGGGTTTAACTCGACATTTCTATGGCAGTAGCACACACTGCGAGAGAGAAATGTGGGGAAACTTCCCAATGTCGCCAATATCAGTCACGCTGTAAGCGATATTTTCTCCCCCTGACGCCGGTGTGTTGGCGACACCGATAACAAGACGACTTGAGAGTGTGAGGTGTGAGTGGGTGGAAAGAAGTGACAAAATTCTAGCTCACCGATATTCACAGTGCTACCACAACAAATCATCGTTTACAGAGGGGAAATATTAGCGAGATAAAGATAGGTCTAAGCTGAGACTGGGAGATAGCAGGCGCTGGTTATTTATGGCTCCAATTACTGCAAAAAATAAACTTCCAAACAAAACATAACAAAGAGACACACACAGAAAAAAATAATTGAATATCCAGTTGATGAATATCAGCAGATGTTGCTAGCGAAAGCAAACAGGTGACAAGGTTAAGCCTACATCATATATACTATGTACATAAATGAACATGCGTTATTCAATAATACAATAACATCAACAATTTGCAAAGAGAATATGTACAACACAAATATGTTCAATAATTGAATTACTCGGCTGTACGATCAGTGAGGACACAACAGCTGAACGAAGTATAAACTTAAACAAATTATATTTGATTTACATTAAAATTACGGTTAATAAAATCAACATTGCAGTTCGCGTCCCAGTGCGCCAGTTGCGAGGAGGCAGACATCGAACGGAGGTGCCTTTGTTCATACCCTGGTGATGCGTATAAAAGTGACAATATTTGTATATGGGTTAATATTGGTTTAATTTATCCATCTAGTCTTACTAACCATCCGGAATAAACGCATTTTAATCACGATGATGAAGGAAGGTAAAATTTAGAGGGATGTACTCGCATTTTAGTGGAAGGAGAGTGGGAAACAATTTAATAAAATCCCACCGTCAGTACATCACCCAGCTATTTGAGCTTCAACCTATCCGTAGCCGGCAGATAAGACTAGGGGAACCTGACATTTAGTCCGCGTGCCCACAGATGCTGGTTTGATCTTGTTACCTAGGTAGTAAAGTCTTGACTCTTGGTTTGAGTGATAAGGTTAAATTATCGCCATCTAGTCCCTGTGATTAAGTGGTTAGAGTGATCAATCACAACAGTACAGGACTCTGGTTAGATTCAATTTGGTGTTATCGAAGATATTTACAATTTTTATACAGGATCATATTGTTATCTAATAATATAGGCTTGTGCATCATATGTTTATTAATATGTGTGTGTAAAATGAAAGTAGAATCTCCCATTCCCACCCCCCCACCCCCCCGGAAAAAAGTTAACCTAAAAATTAATTTTTTAAATCGCACAAGTCTACGTCAAAACAAAGGTTTATCATATTTATCTTTAAATTTATCATAAAATAGTTGTGGGTTGGGAAAGATGATTTTAATAACTAAGCTAAGGTGTGTGACTAAAAAACTTGATATTTCAGTGTATATAGGTATCCAGATTATATATATATATTATATAGGCCCATATGCAATGCTGTTAAAAATAAACTAGATATTTTAACATATATATAACATTAAAATATCTAGTTTAACATTTCTAACAGCATAATTTAGTTTTAACTATGAATTAATAAGATAATCATATTTACCTTTTATCAAGACACAGCACCATATCTGACCGTTACATTTGGTGGGTCCACTGAAAATTTCTAATTTACAATACTTGCTAAATATTAAGTTTATCCACCCTTGGAACAGAGCATAGTAATAAACAAAAAGTACTAAGTACACCCACGGCCCAAAATGGTAGAAATAAAATTATATAGCATTATTTGCTTAGTTATTTACGTCTTTAAAAAAAACACTAATATTGTAAATATTCATCGAACGTTCAAAATGTGTTCATACAATTAAAAAAAACATTTTGGATAAAATATAGCTAATGTAGGCATGCTAAAAAAAAGTCGTTCATATTTTATGTGTCTTGAAGTGTAAATAACTTTCGTTTGCAAACTAAATGAACACTTTTATTCCATCTCCAGAGAAGTTTACACTCCCATTAACACTTTGGAGAAACATTTTCCCAAACTTTGCCTTCTGACGCACAAAATAAATTAACTTATTTATGTGTTTTTAAGAAAGTATTGTGATCCTCTTTTAATGTTTCACCTCTGCCTTTAACTTTAAAATTATAAATAAAATAAAAAGGTTTTAAAGTGTTGAACTGCTGTTCTATCATCACTTTTTATTGGAGATTGTCTTTTTTCTTGACGTTCCCCAAACAACTAATTTGTGGGATATTTTCGAAACTTGTTGTTGGTGAGGTGAAAACGTAACAAATGACAAATGGCGAGAATAATGATTTTAACAGGTCAATTATCCAGGAATGCGTCACTTTAATTCCTAGGTAAATTTATGTAATAAAGACAAATGAAATGTATGTTCTACTGTAGGGACTTTTTTTAACCACCGCGTCTATAACACGTTTGGTATAAACGCACTTTGATTACACTAATGGGAAAAGGATATGAAAGATAAAGCTTAAAGAAAGTGTACCCGCATGTGTGTAGAGATAGAATCGAGCTACGTTTAGGGGAAAAAACACACACTCAGAACACCCAGCCGAGATCCAAAACCCGAACTCCCATCACAGGAAAACTTGACTCTATGAGTCTGACATTCAATAGGAGCGCTCATAGATGTCTTGTTTAAGGAAGACGAGTTTGTACGATAAGTTTCATAGATTTAAAATTATTTAAAAGCTAAAGTTAAGTGGATAATCAAGGCTGTAGCCAGGGGGGGTTTTGGGGGTTCAACCCCCCCCCCCCGAAATTTTATGAACAAGATAGATATGACTTTATTTATGTATCAAATTAAGATACAAAATTAAGATAAGTACAAATTAGGGGGCTGTGTTAACATAAAAAGCACTTCCAAAAGATTCTAGAGGTGTTTAGTATTTATAATTTTTTCTAGCCTTTGGTAGTTATGGTGTTATGTTGCCATAAAAAAAAACCTTCAGATTGCTTCTAGAGTTGTTTGGTATTTAGAATTTTTCTTAGCCTTCGGGAGTTATGGTGTTATGTTGCAACTGAAACCACTTCAGATAACTTCTAGAGGTGTTTAGTATTTAGAATGTTTCCTAACCTTTGGAAGTTATGGTGTGATGTTGCCATAAAACCCTTCAGATAGCTTTCAGAAGTGTTAAATATTTAGAATTTTTCCTAGCCTTCAGCAGTTATGTTGCCATACATTAAAAAAAATAGTTTATAGAGAGGTTTAATATTCAGATTTTTTCCTAGATTACGGAAGTGAGGCGGTTATTTTACCATAAAAAAATACTTCAAATAGCTTCTAGTGTGTTAAATATTCATAAATTTTTACCAGCCTACGGCAGTTAGGGGGCTATTTGCCATAAAAAACACTTCAAATAGCTTCTAGAACTGTTTATCATTTAGAATTTGTTCTAGCTTCTGGTAATTGGGGAATGTGCCCGCCAACACCCCTACACCCGATATTATCGACTGGCTACGGCCTTGAGTGGATTGTGTGACTTAAGTACCCTCCGTTCAAACTAACCTTGCTTGGTTTCAGTAGAGTATTGGTTATAAGTAATTACTAATAAGATAAAGCCATAGTGTATTTAATCAAGGTAAGGCTGCTGTTGCTATATTTCAAGGTAAACGGGGTGTTTATTGAAACATTTTAATTTACTGCCATAACCATTTCTAATATGATTTATTTTACCTAAAATAATATTATTAAGTTGGACAAAGCAGATGCTTGTACAATAATAATTGTACATGACTATCTAAGCTCGGAATATAAAATTGATCTTTAGGTTACGAATATAGCAGCATCAACTAACATATTCGTAAATGTTTTAAGCCGACACCTGAAAATGGGACTCGAACCCAAGGACCGTTGACTTGACAAGCCCTTGATCTAGTGCTGAGCTGTTCAGTATTCGTCTCGTGCCCAGGGTCATTCTTCCCTCATAGTTTAAGGCAGAGTCCGTGATGGACGTGTGGAAATCATCGGCTACATATTGCGCTATCAGTGATTACCACAGCCACTGATGACTCGGAAGTGGCTCCATACCGCCATTTGTACAATTTATGGAATTCCATGAAATTATTTAATATTATTAAATTTTCTAAAATTCAGTATTTGATGTTTTTACTAGAGATAATTTCGTATAATTTCTAAAACAAATGATTATACCAGCACACAACTGATTCTAGAAGAAATACAACCTCTAGTCTCCCATCTGTGAAGAAGAAACCCCAATTTCACCAATACGGATGCATTTATCGGCAATTCTGACAATCGAGCTTTGGATATTATCTGTATTTTTTCGCTCTATATAGTTTAATATACGTTTACTAATGAAATATAAATAAGTTTACTTTTTCAAGTCTTAAATCATTTGTAAAACCATTTCACACTATGGATTCTTGAGAACAGGTAGTATTAAGGTATAATACAATTTTCATAGGAAGAGCCTTATCTGACAGCTATAAAAGTTACTAGATCTATTAAACGCATTCATGTGTCAGGTCATGTGATCAGCAGCTTTCACTTTTAATAGATACGAGTATTATCAACAAATGTAACTTAAGACTAATAAAATAGTAAAATGTTAGCAATTTTTGCAACAAAAAGGTTATATTTTTTAAAGGAATTTGCTATGAAAATGGGACTATAGAAAGAACAGTATCCGACAGTTACATAAGTTAATAAAACTATATTAATACATCCATACGTCAAGCTATGTGATCTGCTGCTTTTAATATTGATATGTAATATCAGTACCTATAAAATAACATTAAATAAATTGTCACCAATGTTAACCGCCAAAAGTTTGTCTCGTCTAAACTGTTCTTTCTACCGGCCATGGAATCTTCCACACAAAATATTATTTACTCAATAAACGCGAAAAGTACAAATCCATTCGGTTTGTTTACGCCCTGAGAAAGTAAGATTCCAGAAGAACAGTGCCATAGACCGAGGCGTGTCGTAATCAAATCCTTCCTCCCTTCACCCCTTTCATCTTCTCACCGAGGAGTCTTAAGATCCGTGACGTCACGTCCTCCTCGAGGAAAGGAAATCCCTAAGGAGAGTTGGGAGGAAGAAATAAAGGGAGGGGGGGGGAAGTGTGTCTTGTGCTAATTAGACCTGCTTTCTTATGTAATTAATTACCTCTTCCAGTCGGACTCCGCCTATCCCATCCTTCAAGCGCCACCCCCTCTGTCTTAACTACAGGGAACAGGCGCTCCACAAGAGTGGACTTATTACTTGAACGAGTTTCTGCCCCCTTTCTACCCTTCTCCCGCCTACATAGAATATTCGAGGACAAAATTACAACCCTTCTGAGACCTTTACTAAATGGCAAACTACTGTGACTAAGAAACAAAAGGGAGAGATAGAGAGAAGAATCGAAAAAAAAAAATCGCAGTGTAAAAACTAGTAATTAAGTTCACGTCCTCGCAGTTCAATGCTTCCACCTTTTTTACCTGACAGTTTTAGTTGTGTTTTAAGGCTTTTAACACGCTTGTGTTATTAGTTAAATAATATACTTTTATGATTAGAGTGAGTATAGGAAATACTGACCATTGAATCAAAACACAGCCACCGTCTTCAACCTCCAGACTCTCATCTTATACAACATCTACCAAATGATACTTCAAGATGATCACCACATCTTCCTGCTCTCACTGATATAGTTATATCCTGTGTGATCCTTCGCTTTTAAAAACATTATTATACCAATACATTAATTTTAACTTCCCTTTTTTTAAGCCTTTGGGGTCTAGTAGTCTGAGTTCCTGGCTATAGATCCAGCGGTCCTGGATTCAATACCTGGCACTGCCAGAAATTTTCTGTGAAACAGTGGGTCTGGAGGTTTCCAACTCAGCCTCATGAGGATGAGAAACTACTTGAATTAATAAGTAGCAGCTCCGATATAGAAAATTGAGATTAACGGCCGAAGGGTTAGTTGTTCTGACCACGTGACACACTCTACCCGCAAATGTTGGCACTATCATCGCTAACAACGGCGGCCGCTCCGTCGGCATAGCTTTGTTGCGGGCTAACACGATTGAGTTTTTTCTAAGCTGTGAATATTACTATTACAGTTTTTACTTTATTTTACTAACTAGATAATAAGAGGGAAAAAAATGTATACAATTTTATATATGACTGAAAGAAGTGCGTAACCTTTCATTGGTCCACTGGCCTCACTTTGGAGGTCATAATAAAACTGCTGTAGCTAATCATAAACAAACCACTGAACTGCTCATAGCCTTGCTGATTAATCGCCACTGAAAGTCTCTGATGCAGGGATTTGAATTCATACATTTCCAAGACTTTCTTTTTTAGAGATAAACTGACACCTTTAGTGTTCTCGCTCACGGTAGAGCCTTCTAAGCCTGATAGCTAAAAATAATATTTGTAAAAGATGTGTATGAACTAGCTTTTATAACGGCTCTTTTGTGAAAAAAATGTTTACGCAAATTAAATGACATCATTTTTACCCTTCCATCCTTTAGTTGCGTATTTAAAACTGTTAAATCTAAATGTTCTCTTTGTTGCACCACGCCACTTTAAGTTTTTTAATAGTTTAAAAATAATATTTTATTTAACAATTTTTTAATCGAAATCTAACATTTTATTTAACAAAGTACAATCATTTTATTACAAATAAGGGCCCGTACTAATAGCTTAGTGATCAGATACCAAATCTGATGGAAGCATAAGTTTTATTAGTGGCCGTGTGATTAATAAGGAAGAAATCCCCTCATGAGTGGTAATAGAATTCCAATCTTTGTTAAACTGTAAGCAGATGTTCGTTTTTTTTAACCACTAAACATGTTTTAAATAGCTATTTTAAATTATTCTGTGCACCCCAGGTAGCCTACAAGTAATTTGGAGCACATGAACGAAAATTATAATTGACAATAATGTTTTAAATATTGATATTAGTTTTATAAGTTTTTTTACCAGCTTTAAGCCTCAGTTTTTACATTTATAGATATTTTGGGTCAGTTTCAAACAGTCTTGTCTGACATCTGAAGAAATGGCAGGCTACCTATGATAAATGTAACAGAAAGCTATGCATTATATTTTTTATATCCAGCCGTAATGAAAATTGTTCATGTTTTAAACTTTGAATCAATATAGCTTTAAATTAGTGTGGACCAAGCCAAGATGGAAAAAATATTTCCATATGGATTTTAGTGCACGCCTGTGTGAATGTGTGTTTCAAGTTTGAGCGAGATCTAGTGGTTTACAAGGGTTTATGGGATTGACAAATAAATAAACAGTCAGACTATGATCTACAAATAAGAAAATGTTATAAAATAGTATTTGTTTGATTAATTACAAATGCATAGTATATTAAAGCATAAATTAAAGGGTTTGGCAACCCAGGTAGTATGGCTGATGTTGACTTAGTAATAATAAGGTTGATGAAATGTGGTGTTTTTAAGAAATTGCTTATTTATCGTAGATCCAAATGAATTATAATGAGATTTATTGGAAACTTAAGTTAAGTGCCCAATGGGTCGGTACCACAATGACGGCACGTACCGCACGGACCGCACATTTTAGGGGGGTGCGCCCACATTCCGTACTGACGGCAAGGGCGGAGACTCAGTTTTCTCAGCTGCTCTAGAGCCAGAAGGTGAGCTTCTCGTTTGCGTGCTCAAGGAAGTAATGTTTGCATTTCTGTTATTGTTGAATTTGTTTCATGTTTATAGTTGTGCTTTTGTGAGTGATATTTCACCGTATTATTTAAATATGGAAAGCGATGAAGAATGTATAGCTAATAGTTGCCTTTTAATCGAAGAGGAGAGAATAAAAAGTAGGAAACGACGATTATGGGTTCACAACGTCAACAGGAAAGTACATATATTGGTGAATACCACACATTATTTCCTGATTTGGTTGAAGATGACGCCAAAAAATTCCGGACCGCACTTGATTTTAATTCCCTCGCCCGGACTTTCTGTCGGATGGCGGAACGGCGGAGAGTCCGTTGCTGGTGGTACCGACGTAGTGGGCGCATCTTGGTAACAAATAATGCTACGAATTAGTTCGACTTTCGTTCCGTCCTTGCAGTCCGTGCGAAACCGACCTAATGGAGGCTTACCTTAAGTATGCAACTAAAAAACGGGGCGCTTTAGTCGATTTCTCATTGGAAACTTAAGTATCAAACTCAAAACAAAAGGGTTTTAGTCGATTTGTCATTGGAAACTTAAGTATCAAACTCAAAAAAAAGGGTTTAGTCGATTTGTCATTGGAAACTTAAGTATCAAACTCAAAACAAAAGGGTTTTAGTCGATTTCTCAAAGAATATATAAAACGTTAACCCCCCACCTGTGACAATCATCCCTTGTTAAAGATTTATGGTTTTTAATTTGATTATTTCTCACAAGACACGTGTAAGAGAGAGCAACGACACAAAAGTCAGCCGTGACATATTTGAGCTATCAAATGGTTTTGCCTCCAAAAGTTGAGTTGCACTTGTGAAACGCTTCATGCACGATATACGAGATCGGTCATCCGGAAACATACATCGAAGGCTCTTAAGAGGCGGCGGTTTGGAGTGTGTTGTGGGGTTGAATGTTGACACGTGACCGGCCTCCAAGTGTTTATTTGGTTGTTTTGTTCCAAAAGACTTTGCCAGCCTGCCTGTCAGTATAGAAAAATGATCTACGGCTGGATGACAATTTAAGTTACACATGTTGTTATTCTGTTCCTCTAAAAGCTTTTAAAAATCCATTTAATTAATTATTGAACATTTCTCTCTTAATGATGCGGCGCACGGCAAATACAGCTTATCAATAAATTTTATAACACTTAGAAGATGAAGAGGGATGTCATATTAATAAAAACATTCATTAAAGTCAGTTGGTTAAGTAATTTCAATATATATTAAACTAATGATTCTAGACTAAAAAACAAAACAAAAAAACTATTATAGTCCAATATGAGCTACAAGAGAGAAAACCGTGAGTTAACTAATATAGTGCATTTTTTTTTAATTGGGAGATTTAACTCTTTAACTGATCGAGTTGAGCATGGTCTTGTTTTAGCTCGACCGTTTGACACTTCGTACTGTCTGTTGGTTCCACTATAACTACATTTATAACTTAAATTATCTTGAGAATGTAGCTATGTCAAAGAATAATTAATTATTAAAGACAACGCAGGTGATAGCTAATATAACATTAGTATATATATTTTTTATTACTAATATCAATAATGTGTGTAAGCCAAGGCTGTATCGGGGAGGAGGGTAGGTATTAAACCGACCTCCCCAACTAACCCCGTTATTACAAAAGTATTAATAATTATGTAATTTTGCACTCCTTCATGTCTAGACTCGTAGCTTACTAACGTCAAAACATAGAATTTAAAATTCGGTACATCATAAATATGTAAGAACTGCGGTGATATATAATAATAAATAAAACTTATCAAATATGTAGTTTTATTCATCTTCTACTTTAATAATTAAATCATTATTTCAAACTAATCAATACTAAAAATAGAATTTGAATATACAATTAATCTAATAAAAACTATTTTACAATAAATAATAGCATCTTCCCCTATGATAACGTCAAGCCTATAGTCTATAATACTAATATGGTATTTAGTTATACTTTTATATTAAGGCTAAGCCCATTATGTATATAGGCTATATTTATATACAAAAACCTGCAATAATTAATTTTCTAATAAAATAGTATATATGTATATTAAAATATGCTTTTAAGAATCAAATACAGTTCTTATCACCTACAATCAAAAAAATGCTTTAAAGCCATTTCAATTTCTTAAAGAGATGTTTAATTTCGAAAATAATTTTGGCGTCTAGTTTCTGTGGACGTCCGGATGAGCCCCCCAGATAAGACTAGCTCCCCTCCCCCTACCCCAAGAACAACAAATTTGGGGTATTGCTCTGGTGTAAAGCAATGATCCTCGTGTATTGTTCGAACCCTCGGTCTCAATTACTGTACACCCCTGTGAGGGTCCACGCTCCACGTGTGAGATCGATAGCTAGAGTAGACCTACACGGGGAAAATTGAGGTTCGTATACCCCCACACGACGCTGCAGCGGGCAAGCCCAGAAAGTGACTCGTTTACCAAACACTCAGCACGTCAGGTTGCTTCCTACCGGGAGGAAAAACCAAACAGGATTAGGCGAACGGTTAGCACTCTAGACTTTGTATCGAAAGGGCGGGGCTAGAGACCAACCGGCTGCCACTGTACACAATGTGTCTTTCAAAGTTTCCCTGGGATAAATCCGATGCAATTATTTAAAACTCACCTTCCTACCAATTGCAGCCAATTCCTGGCACTTTGGTTCAAAATTTGGGTATGGTGATTTTAATATTCGTGTGGTTAGAAAGTTACGAGGTATGCATGTTGTCAGGGTTTAGCCTAAATGATGTACCTAGAAACTAATAACTCATAAGCATTAAATTTAACACAATTATGTTACAAATATAAGATTATCCCTGTGTTACATAGCACCACTAAGAGAGGGTTTTAAGGTGGGACTTTGGTGGATGCAAGAAAAGTCAAGAGTTTTAGCAGTTTTTGTAGCAAAACTTTTTGGTTCTTCCTGAGGTGATATCAACAGTTGTTGAATATCTGTCATGAGCATAGCTGCATTAGATGAGAAACTTTTTAAATTAAGAGGAAGATCTGTCAATAAATTTTAGAACATATATGAAAGAGATATTCAAGAAATGTTGATATAACCAGTTGAAGAAAATTAAACTCTCTGTTTGTACTGGAGCAGTATTTTATTTATTTTTGGGAAGAAAAATGCTTTGATATAAAAACCGCAAAAACACTGACCTTTTATTGCGCCCCCTACACTCCTACCTTAAGGGTCTGGTTTAAAACGTAACAGTAAAATTAATAATTTCGAAATATAATTATAAGAGTAGCGGGATAGGTGGTGGTTCCGATCATCATATAAAGTGGTCACGAGATTTAAAACGTCAGGCACGCTATAAACTGAATTTTCACTGACATGGAGATCTAGTTTCAAGACATGGCTGGGTGCCATGGGGTGGTTTTCTCATTCCTCCTAAAAGCCAATGAAGATACATTTCTCCCAACTGCTGATAGCCCTTGTAATATAACATATGAACAAAAAAAAAGGATGAACAAGAGGCTAGTGTTATTTAAATGCTCACGATGAATACAATTCCGGGTGCATAAGCTTTAGCCACAATTTTAAGAACCTTCTAAAGAATATAGTAAATTATTGTAAAATGGCCAAGATTTATGAAATTACATTGAATTTATCTTTCAAAGGTTGTACTGTCAGGCCCCATAGGCCGTGGATATTTTTCAGAAGCAATAATAAAATCGTTGATATGGACTTTATATGCAAACTCATAAATCCATCACAGACCATAGCGCCACAGTCACCTGTCAACGCCACAAACACACACGTCACACTGTCTAAATGATACCAACTTTCAAAATTGAAGGCCAATGACATCGTAAAGTATGTAAATGGACAAGTACAGCTCTAGTAACTTTTTGAACTGTCAGACAAGTTATTATTGCGCCGCGACTCGCTACCCGTTCGGTATAACTACAATAATTACAGTAATGGTGTAGGGAGAAGATTTTATGATTAAGAGTAAATGTACCCGCATCTGCATTGAGGGATAGACTACATTAAGTCACCTGCAAGCAAGCCCAGACGAGTTTGACGTGTAGTCCACTTGTCTACCGATGCTGAGGAATAGGTTCTTCAACCGGCGAATCAGCCATGTAAATCCCGTGTCCCGCTGCTTGTACTCGGTCAGTAAGGTAATATTAACTTCTCGCCTGTTGCCAATAAATGTAAAACTCGGAATACGCAATACACTTGTTTCATCGGTTGTTCTTTACGGTTGTGAAACATGATCTCTCACCGCACTTGACGAGAAGAGATTCAGGACTTTCGAAAACAAAGTGCCTTAGGAAAATATTCGGATCAAAAAAGGGATTAAAATAATGGAAAGTGGAGGATTCACAATGATGTGTTCCATATATTGTACCTATCACCAGACATTGTTAAGCAAGTCAAATCTCATGGGTTACGGTGGGCAGGACATGAAGCGCGTATGGAAGAATATAGAACCGCGTTCAAGGTATTGAATAGTAAACATAATGGTAAGAGGCCAGTCGGAAGACCTAGACGCTGATGGGAGGATAACATGAGAATCGACAGGGTGTAACAAAGGTGAATGGATAACACTATCTCAAGATAGAGATCGGTGTAATGAGGTGGAGTGGATAGAACTAGCTCAAGATAGGGATGGGTGGTCCCTGTATGTGCGTACTTTTGTTAAGTGCAGCAATGAACTTTCGAGTTCCTAATGTTCTAGAGTAAGTAATCTAAGGATGGATGGCGTACTTTTTTAAGTGGTACGATGAACCTTCGAGCTCCTAATGCCACAGAGTAAGCAAGTCCTGCCACTTGGTAGTCAGCTTCGTGTGTCAGCCACGGACACAGTCAGCGAAGATCCCGTGTCAACCCACTTGCGTGTCGTACGGCTAAGAATTGAAGCAGAGGCGAGTAAGGATTACACACGCATCTATAACAACAACCAACACCATCAGGGGCCCGACGACCTACTAATCTCAAGACGGTCGATATAAAAGATTGCAAAACGATGCGACACATGATTGCCCCTGTATGTATGTAAATGCTAAACAAAACCGCAGGGGGGGGGACTCTGGTCCGCGATAACGGAGAAACGTTCCCGTGACAGACCGCAGAGATTTGAGGGCTCCCCGGGGCTTTAAAGCAACCGACAAAACCGATAACCATTTCGCAAAAAAAAAAAAAAAAAAAAGTAAAGGGGGAGGAGGAGATCTTCCTACCAATCTATTGGAAAACAAAGGTGGATTACTGACGTTCATCTAACTAGACTTCTGGACTAAAAACACATACAAATAAAATCAGTTCCGAAATAAATTAAGGCTGGGAGGAAGGAAGGGTTACGCTTACTTTATTAAATCTTTATTTTTTATGTCATCATAACATATAACATTTCACTTGACTAAGAAGAAATTTCGTTTTCTAAAGTTTGTAAATATGTAATTTTCAATTGGATGAATAAAAATGCACTGCGTAGTGATTGTAAAAAAATTAAAAGAAATTGTATGATTTATATTAAATAACTTTAATTCCAGTGTCATGGCTAATTTAGAATGCATAAGTGGGATTCTTATGGGAATACACTTTTAGAAAATAGAAACCTAATTTTAATACCTAAATTTATAGAATTTTAACATAATATTTTTTATAAATATTGACACTAAACTGTTTATCAAAATTGGCAGTTGCAAATCACATGACTTAATGTATGAATATATTAAATTGGTTATAATTAACTTTTGTAGCTATCAGATACTTTCTTACTACAGGAATCCTACCTAAGCTATAAATTTAACTGCATTTACCTGAAGAGAGGATAAAAGAGCACAATGTGGTGAAAAAATATCCATTCGCCATAGTCGAGGATCGAGCTCCGGACGGGACTACACCTAGCTATGCCAGTTATAGCATACATTAGGTAAATAAACCGTTTTGCCCGGTATTTTTACATTCGGGTGGTAGGAACCAATACATACAACAAATATTAGATTATCTCAGACAGTTCCAAGGCTCAAAGCGTGCAACAGAGACCGATAGTCGACCTCCCTGCCCACTCATCTAAGTATACGATATGGTAAATGTAGTTAAGAAAACACAATAAACCATTAATGTTTCATTTTGTTGCTGCATAAGCATTCAATACATTTAGCTGCGACTCTCCCAGTTTAAAGAAGACTAACGATGCAATATTAATATAAAATGGTGAATATAATTGAATTAGTATATTACTTGCATGTTGGCGCAGAGGTGACTCAGGCAAATAAACCCATCCAACCGGTGTACGCCCTCTGGACTTGTTCGGTCCTTGAATGGAGGTACGCAATTTGCATACCGCTGCGATATGGATCTGTATAACAGCCCCTATACTTTTCGGCATGGCCATGTTTTGACAGCCGCATTATTTCACTTTGTGTTCCATTTTTGTGCACGCCTCCTGATAGCGGCAAAGTAATAATTTACTAGTTTCTGTCAGACTGAAGCGCCCCCTTGCTCTTCTTTTTTTTTTTTAACTCCATCCTCCCCTTAAAAAAAAAAGTACGCTTGTACGCCTGTGGATAAAGAGCGTCACCGGACTCGTAGAATATTGAACAATTAAAGTAAGAATAATTGATATAGGGGGGGTAGGGGACTGTCCCTGTACTGTTATCATTTTGGTCGGTTTGGATCACATGGAAATAAAAATTGATTTGTTGTGTTGTTTTATACGAGCAGCGGTCAGGTAGGATAGTGAGTACTTAATAAAACAAGGAGATGTAATTTCACAACTTTAGAGATTAACTTTTTTTTTTTTTACCATCTATGGCTGTGAAAATTAAAGCTATACTCTGATGTTGGTAGGAAGATAGTTAACAAAGTTACTAGAACAATTTTAATATATTCGTATATCAAGTCATGCTATCTGCCTGAAGCTGTACATTTTTTTATGGATAGTATCTTTAGGGCCTACCTATAAAATAACACAAAAATATAATTAAGTGTAATCAATGTTGGCTGCAAAGAAATATGTTTGAATATTCTAAATTGTTTTCTTCCAACCGAATTCAGGGTATATGTATAATGTATAAGACATGTCTCGTATTCAACACAGCTAAACAAATACCACAAATACATACAAATTATATCTTATTACCGTAACAATATATATAATATGTGTGCTTGTGTGTGTCTCAATAAAATACAGGGGAATGATAGCTATGAAGATGAAAGCAAAAATGGTCATGTTGGTTAATTCGAAAATGCTTCAAATTGTTTCTATGGATAAATGTTACTATTGTTTATATTGTTGATACAAAATAAAAAGTATGTTGCGGTAGAATGAAACGATTTTAAACCCTTCAGAGGAATAATTTCTGGATTTCTGTTACTATTGAAGGCTTAATTATTATGCTTTCAATAGTAACAGGGACCCACACCAGTGGCCTTGTGGTCTAACGCGCTACTCTTGCAGTAGACTAGACTGCCGGGGTCGGGGAGATTGAGGTTCGAATCTCGGTCGGGTGTAGTAAGGGTGGTTTTCCCCAAATGGTTTTTCACTCTACCTCCACGTAAATGCGGGTACAATTCCTATAAATATAACCTTCATAATCCCTAAAACTATCAGCGTAATTAGTATATAGGCGTATAATAACAGATAGTAAGATGCGGTGCTAAAAAAAATAGTGACGGGGCAAAATTTAAGAGCGACAAACTACAAAGAATAATATATGCACATACAAAGATAAGATATATATTATAATAGTACAGTCAACTTCACAACTTATTTTAATTTTCTAGCTCAACAATAACGTTGCTTAAGTTGGAAATGAACCATAAATTAATTTTGCTAGTTATTGGTGAAAACTGGGACATGATGAACATTATATATATGTATATATATATATGCGGTACTTACATATACATATACATATATATGCGGTACTATACATATACATATATATGCGTACTATACATATATAAGTATAGTACCGCATATTACTACCAGTTCGGGCTATTTATGTATATAATAATTCGTAATTACGCTTATGGTTTTAGAGATTTGGAATGTTATATTTAGAGGAAGTGTACCCGCATTTGCGTGGAGGATTTTGGAAAAACCACCCTCAGTAGACTAAACCGAGAGTTGAACCTCAATCTCCCCGTAATTAGCAGTACATTCTACTGCAAGAGTACCGCCTTATACTATGCGGCACCCAAGCGGTTTGAAAAATATTTATATTTAAAAATTACTTTTTAAAACCAACAATAATAAATGCTAGTTTCAAACTTTTGGATATGTCTATCTTATTTAATTGATTAGTTACTGAATCTGCAGTTGAGACAGTACAAAGAAATGATATTTCACAAAAATAAAAAATTATTTAAAACTTAAAACTAATAGGAAGAAAGTAATGTTGGGAGCAAATTAACATTAAAATAAAGCTTTTAAAAAAATCTAACATACAGAGCAGACACATCAATATTTCCAGTTTTTAGATACATAATCAATAATCACTCATATATTATACAAGTCTATAGTTCGTGAGAGTTCTACTCAATAATATTGCAATAGTATTTTTACATTTATATTTTAAAGGCAAGTACATTCCTAAAGTGTTACTTGATCATTTATTTATTTTATTTTTTTTTAGCACCGCGTCCAACTAATCGTTAGGGTTATACGCTAAAAATATTTCAATAAATGCATAAACACGTTTTATCTTTGCTAAGGTTTTGAAGGAAGATCTATTTTTAAAAGATAAATTATGTTTCATGAGGCAGCAAACCAAAAAAATATATACAGTATTTATATTTTTTATGCCAATCAAAAGTAAATTTTATTCTTAATTAGTGTGTATACTATACACCACATAACTCTCAAACAATTGAGTTAAACTTTGTTTAAAACGTATAGAAACTAAATATAAAAGTTTCCACGTCGATCTTTGGTGTGCTTCATATATTTAATACCTCTCTTTTAATATTTGTTAACATTTATTGAATTGTAAATGCATTAAAAAATCACAATTAGGAAAAGGTAGTTTGATAACTGCACTGAATGGACTAACTTCTTGATTAATATTTGTTATACAGAACTATATAAAGAAACAACAAACAAACACACACATTTCACAATTTCTACTTTTTTCCTCTAAAGAAACATTCTTGTCGAGGCCCTGGTAACAGGAAAGCAGAAGCGTGGGGAGGTAGATAAAGTGAAGGATTTGAGGAGAACACACTGACCTGTCGCTTCCCGACTGAAAGTGCCAGTCAAACAAAAACATACTGTCAGCGAGGAAAAACAACACGATACGATACTACGAGGCGAAGAGGGGTGGAGTAAGAGAGGTAAGGAAGGTGGCTTACACACGGCTGTCACCCTATACTCACGACGTCACAAGAAACACAAGAATGCTCTTAAAAACTTCAGGACAAGCCTGCCGTTGCTGCCACCCTTGTCTTTACGAGTGCCGACAAGATCAATAGCAATGGGACAAGTAAAACAACAATTCAAGATAGAAATAAGGAAATGCTGATGTCTCCAAGGTAAATAAATAAACAAATATATCCAGAGTTACAAGGGGAAGAGAAGAACCACTCTAATCAAATCATGAGTCCGCTTGAAAATGCCCCTATTTTAAAAAGTGAACTCCAGACTATCGTTGACGAGGTAAGAAGGATGAAAAGTTCTTATAAGGAAAAGGGTTCAACTTTGAAAACTTTAAACCACTTTCCTAGAGAATTCAAAGGAAGGGAAATGAAAAGGATGCTTGTATCCTAGTTAAATATTCGTCTGAAACAACACCATAAGTTTTTTGTACTTGTAAAATATGGATAGCCACATTTTCTTACTATTAATCTCTTCAAAATTCAGGGATAGAACATTAGAATTTACAAATAAGAATTTGGCGAGTCTTTCTATTGAGTATATGGATTTTGAACTAAAAAAAAGGTATTATTATATAGCTCACAAGAACGTTTTAGCTGATAACTAAATCATATGGATATTTTTGTAATTGTTTTATGTTTTAATATTTCACTAAGATAGGTCCAAAAAGTTTGAATAAAAGGCTAGTTTGAATTTTTTTATTTGATTTTTAGTATTATTATTTTTACTTAATTTTGTTTTTTTAATTTATTATAAGACTTAATATATAATTATGTGAAAATAATATACAAATTTTTACATTCTTAGTTAATATTATAACTAATAGGTGCGTCATAAGTAGGATATGTAACTATTTAAATACTTGATTAAATTTCGTTCCAACGATTGTTTATTTTGGTTTGTTAATACATTATTATTTTTTTGTTTTGTGTTTATAATTTTCTCTCGGTAACAAAGACAAGGATGGTTTTTTTGGTTACATTCTCACGACCCTTCGGAGAGAGAAAGTATTGTAACCGTCCAAAAAATTCTAATTCGAGATTTTGATGGATGCCAACGTTTCATGACCCCCTGGACTAAAAAAAAAGTATTTGCAATGCAGTCTGCGTGTCCAATTTACTCGGACTAGAGCTGAAACCATTTTACTGATCAGGCTAAAACTCGGTATTAAGGTTTAATAAGATTCTCCAGTAGTATTTTTGAATTTTTTTTAGCACCATGTATTCGGGTTATACGCTTCCGTACTAATTGCACTAGTTGTTTTGGGCAATGGGAAGGCTATCTTTAGAGGAGTCTTACCCACATTTGCGTCAAAGGATAGTGGAAAACCATTTTGGAAAAACCAACCTCAATACACCCGACCGAGATTCGAACCTTAATCTTCCCCATCATCAGCAGTCTAGTTTAATGCGAGAGTGACGCCTTAGACCATTCGGCTACCTAGGCGGGTTGGAATTATCCATCTATCCTAAAATTAAGGGTAGTTTACTTAAGGGTAGAAAGAGAAAGAATCCATTTTACTAACATTCGTATCCAGGCAATGTTTAACATTACAAACAAAATATTGCATCTGATTTTCCTATGAAGATGAATTTAAGGATACCTTACATAGGCGTAAATTTCCAATTTTGTTTATATCTTAGCAACTCTTTGAGATACAAAATAACTTAGGCCTATTATTGGAAAGTTGAAGGACACTTATGGATATAAAACTTTTATTTGGAATCATATTTTATAGTATCAATATTGTCCGAGTTATAGTTACTTCTTTTATTTTAAATATAACTTTGGGAAACGGGGAATTGAATCTATACACATTTTTATTCTGTTAGAGTTTATATTTTTTCATGTATCCTCTTTGATGAAATGGGTACACTGCATCACTTATTTGTTATTATTCTAAATGGCGCGCAAATCCAGAAGTGGCGCCTAATATCGAAGAAAAAGCATAAAAAGAGTATTTATTTATTTATTTATCATAGATACTGAGATAGAATTTTTTTTATTATTAATATTCAACTAACCTTTATGTTACATTATGTTCAACTAAAAGCGTTGTTTACAAAACCCTACTCACCTAATAAGATTAGTATTTTCAATTATTCTCACCAACTAAGATTTGTATCTTCATCCATACCCATCCGATTTATCTTAAATATTTTTTTCCTTAAAACCTTACTACGCTATAAACTGTCACATGTTTTTCTAATATATCAATCAATATATGGCGTATTTAATGTTTTTTTCCTCCATCTGACAACCAATATCGCAACCCCCGGCGTTTTACACGAAATATCCCTTTCCAAAGAAACTTTCCTTCGGGGGCCAAATAAATAATATTGTTTACAAATTACACGACGCCCGGGGAGGGATGGTGATCACACCCTCCAACGTCACTGAACAGGGGTCTAGTCGACGTATTGTTCAGGGTGACGCGCGAGTATCAAGGGGAGCTCATGTGTGGAAAAGTCAAAAGAACTCAACTGAGACCGTGGAAGGAAAAACATATTTCTTTAAGATGAAAAATTCAAGGTAAGGGCACAGTGATTTGCGAAACAATACTTCTGGAATGAAAAGCTAAGTCTCAACCACCGTTATGTTTTCCTTGTTTCTCTACTGTGAACAAATACTTGGTTTAAGGGTGTATGGCCCAAAATTAATAATGTATAAATTATATATATATTAGTAGGTCTTCTTAAACCAAACTTGGATCAGTGTATTAAATATAGATTAAATGTATATTTTGAGCACAGTGTTTACTCAAAGTTTGAAATTTTGGCATCTAATGCAACGATTTTTAGAAAAACCAAATAATGCAAAGATTTCATATTTGGAATGTTAGAAGTACTTGAAGAGGTTTATTAAGAGAAATAAATGTTATTTCACTGAACCTTCAATCAATTGCATAAAAAAACTGCCAAATAAATGCAATATTCAATTAATTATTTTGTATACTTAAACGTATGTAATAAATGGGGGAAGTAAATCAATTAGTGCCGACTTCTTTTAACTTTAAAATGGTACTTCAATCACATTAATATTCAATCTGAAACTCATAAAATTTTATGTGAGCTGAGGTGCTACATATTTTGCCCCCGGATTTTGAAAATATATCTGATGCAACCCCGCAATAGCCGAAACAGAACGGCCCGGTTAGAGTAGAGAGAGAGAGCTCATCCCTTCTCACTCCACGTCACTAGCTGTCTGTCCTTGAAACCATAAATATGTTGCCAGTGGTTTTGGCCTGACCCATCCCCATCTCTCTTTAGAGATTGTTGTTACCTGGGCTCCACCGTTTTCAAGTCCGTGTAGCAAGTGCGACGATTGTTGAAAGGATTTTTTCAATGTCGCTGAGTATAGTTGCATTTAATGTCTTTAGGTATGTGTGAGGTGTAATAATAGTGAGAAGAACATTTTTATTATTTAAAAAAATTGCCCCACAAAAGTTTAAAGATGGCAGAATATATGTAAAAGGCAAAAGTAATAAGCATTCCAAGTCAATAAAACGCTTTTACGAAGAAATTCGGAAAGCCCAAACCACTAATAAAATGGTGAAATGACTTCAAACCTAAATTATATTATTGAACTTAAATAATAAAATGGTGAAATGACTTCAAACCTAAATTATATTATTGAACTTAAATAATAAACTTTTTTTTTTAAATCCTTTTTAAATTTCGAACTAAATCTGGAACCTCCAACTTAGCACGTCAATATCTTACCACTGAGCTATCTAGGGCTAAATCTGTATTAGGGTCATTTATCGCTCATATTTTAAGGGTTAGTCGGTAATAGATGTGTAAAATTGTCGGCCATTTAATAACAATCAGAAACAAATTCCATCGTTGATCTATGGTAGCTTTATGCTACCGTTTGAAAATTTTCTACTAATTTTAAATTGTTTCTTGGATATAATTTGTAAAGCAGAAGTCACCAACCTTTATTTAGCTGCGGACGACATAAATGTTTTACCAATACAGTAAACCACTTATTAAGTATTTAATAAAAAAAATAGAAAATATTTTAAAGAATGACTTGACCACCAAGGACGGTGATATCGAGGTTCGAATCTCAGTCGGGTGAACTGGGGTGGTTTTTCCTAAATGGTTTTCCACTCTCCCTCCCCGCAAATGCGGGTTCATTTCCTCTAAATTACACCTTTCCAATTCCTAGTCCATTAGTGTAATTAGTACTTAAGCGTAGAAACCGAATGGGTAGTAAGACGCGGTGCTAAATAATAATAAATAATAATAAATTTAAGATTGACCTTGAACAAAGAATACAGCGTGAGATGAAAGCCTATATTTGAGTTACGTTAATAGGTATGGACAATTGTGCATTATGTTAGATAAATAAAGATAGATTACTTTTTAGTCATATTGGCCATGAGATGAAATTTGTAGGTTAATATATCTTTCCTACCATATATAATTTGATTAGCCCGCTTACGGTGATAGTAATTATGAGGAAATGACTGAACAGATTTTGACAAACTACCACTCATTTTAACGATTAGGAGTCCAGGATATCGTGAAAAGTAGTAGTTTTCCACGGAAACCCAATTCTCACAGATAATTTTCAGTGTTTCATTCTTTGTTTAATCATCATGGAAACCACTATTTGCTGCATGACTGTAAATCTCTAAATAAACTATATCATCTTGTATTCTGAAAATTGAAAAATGACACCTGGACACGGGAATCGAACCCGAAGTAATCCCCACTAATAAGCATAATAATAGCTCTGGCTATTAATTCTTTATATCATCTTGGCTAAATAATAACTCAATCTTCATTAATTGTTGGTCCGAACACATCACATTTTTCTCTTTGAATGCTGGTCATAGCACATCTAAATTGAGATGCCTAAACTGGGAAAATATTTATTTTTTATTGGAATGTTATTATTAATTTAAATTTAAATTAATAATATTGAGTATAATTTGAAAATTAAAAGGTTAAGTTGTTAAGTTCGTGAAAATATTGTCTAAGTTTAGTTTTTCGCATGATACAATTTTTTTAAATATGTTTTGGTATGTATTATAAGCTCAAAAACGATAAAATTAACTTGAATAGTGTTAAAAAAAAAGTTAGTCATTTTAACTATCTAAGTATGAGTTTTGGTGCTCACTTTTTCCAAATAATGGGTTTTAGTGTTCATTTTAGCAAATAGTAACAAAATACAAATACATAAGTTAAGCTATGTTTTCATTTTAACGCTTAATTTGAGTGTATATTTAAAATTAGTAATGTTTTGTACATCCCATCTATCTTTTCACATTCCTACAAATAGAGTAAGTTCACTTATGTTTCCATGTTGATAATTAATTTTGAGGAAATGATATTTCAAATGTTTGAGTACCACATCTATATTTTAACATTCTCTCTTTCTATCAGACTCCCACGCTCTCTTTATCACGCATTCTCCCTTGCCTATTCTATTTCTCTCTCACACATACACACTCTCCTCACACGCACTCATACTCTCATTTTCACACTCACCCTCACACTTACACAATCACACCCTCAAACACTTAAACTCTCATTTTCCCTATCACATTTTATCACTCTCTATATCATATATCTTATATATAATTTGATAAGCCCGTTTCCAGAAATAGAAATTACGAGGAAATGACTGAACAGATGTTGACTAACGAACACTCATTTTATAGATAAGGGAATCAGGATGCCGATAAAAATAATGGCCTAAAACTAAAACCCAATTTTCCTAGCGAATCTTCCATCTTTTTCTTCTGTGTGGACATTGGTTCATCTGTACAATCATTCTATGTTTACATCTCCATGGAAACCATGATTTATGTATAGCTGTATATAGGCAAATAAAATATTTGTCTTTGTTTAAAAATAATATCAGCTCAATCGTTAGGCACTTGAGTGGTTTGTGCAACTAATAGATATAGATCTGGGAGAAGAGTAATTTTAAAGTTCCCATCGGGGGTAAAGGGGGAAAATATATGTTTTAATTCTAATTACACACCGAAAACTAAATATCTAAGAAAAGTTGATAGCCTTTGACGAGTAAACTTTTAATCAAAAATTTAGTGGGGGCTTGTTTATTATAGAGATCGTTTCCCAATAAAATTTTAAAATACATTTTAGTGTAATAATCTGCAGCCATGCTGCAACGACCAACTAGTTAATATATAATGTTACTTATGATCATCTCACACCTCTATAGTTGAGTAAAAATAGTATTTGTAATAAAAAAAGCTCGAGATTTTGATGGATGTCGACGTTTCATTACCCCTTAAATCTGAAAAAAAAATATTTTTTTTAATAATGTCAGTCTGTAGCTCTGACTAGAGACAAAACTATTTTACCAATTGGATAAAACTTGGGATATGGGTTTTTCTAAGGTTTCTCAGAGTTTTTTTAATAATCTATTCAATCCTAAAATTAATGGTAGTATTTTTTACTTAGGGATGGAAAGTGAAAAAATAGATTATATCAAACTCGACTCGATTAAAATTAATATATACATATATATATTTTAAAATTAAAACAAAATGGAAGTTCTCATATCCTCATGAAAGTAGCTTTGAGGGTAATTTACACTTAAGGAAACTTCCAATATTTATCGTATCGCCACACCTCTTTGGGATACGAATTAATTTATCATTTCAAAAATGAAGGCATACTAAATATAAAAATCGTTATTTGAAATTATACTACTATAAAGCCACATGGCAGACTCACTAGAATTAATGTTTACCCACTTCCAGATGAGCTAGAAACTTGAAATTTGACAAACTTATAGCTTCTTAAATATATTACGACCCATCTAATCAAAAATTAAAATAGATTTACTCGTGATGTAGGGTGGTAAAACTGATTACAGCTCAGACAGACGTGCAGCCGCACAGTCGTGTAATAAACACGCAAACGGTTTAACCTACACAAAATTACGAGAATTGTTGGGGTGGTACACATTCCAAAAGTTTGGGAACCACTGGTCTACAGAATATAAAATTTTTCTCTTTCAGCATGTTCTTAAATTAATTTACTTAGTTCCTTACGATTACAAAATTTGATTAAAAATCTCAAGTTTAAGTAATGTAACGCGTTTACAAGTATATTGTGACATTTACCATTGTCAATTCACACTTTACACACAACACTTTTTTATTTATATCCACACGGTAAACTGCTGTGACATTTTGATGTACACAATTAGTTTGCCTTTTTACAGGCACACTTTTTCGTTTGACGCTGTTTTTTCTGAGACTATACACTTGCAACTGGCATATACCTGGCCCTCAAACTTTGATTTCTTATTCACAGCTTCACGAACTGTTACATATTTTTCTGGGATGTCTTTATAAATTTATGTGCCAGAAATCTAGAGGTCACTTCTATTAGACTGGGTTGTAATATATTTATTAGATTTTATGAGGTATTTTTTTACGACTTTAATTTGTTTGTTTTGTTTGGATTTTCACAGCATACCATCGGGAATAATTGTATTCCCACAGTTTGGGAACCTCTGCTGTAGATTTTTTTTAAATAAGCCTTTACTATCTTGGGCGTATTGCAATAAGCTTGTAACCAACTAGACTGATTGAGCGAACAAAGGTCATTTCCTTACTAGCCTAAAGCTGTATGGGCTCATTGCAATAAGCCTAAAATATTATCAGGCTGATAAGAAAATATAATATTTTTTTCAATTAGCCTGGTTCATTGTAAATTGACGGTCCCTTTTCCATTAAGCCGGATTTTCTAATTAGCCTACGACATATATACTATATGTATATATATATAATATACAGATATAAATATATATAAATACATTACATATATATTACGGATAAGTCTTTAAATTTGTAATTTGCTGTAATGCTCTGTAGGTGTGATATTCTCTTTTCTTAAAAGTGTATATTTTTCGTTTATGTTCTTTGGTAGAATGTGCAACAATGTATATTATCTCATTTCAAATATCTTACGAGTTTTAAGTAAATATATCTTTTTTTATTTATAGTAGCGAGAAAGTCTATGCTGTGCACACTCCCCACCTTTTTAAAAAACAAATTAGCCCTTTTGCATAAAAAAATCTATAACTTTTGTTGTGGATATAACTTAGAGAAAAAATATGATATTGCTAGAAAATTACGAAGTTTAGTTGCGGTGGTAGTGCGTCCACCTACGGAGCTAAGGGCCCGAGCTCGATCACTGGCATGGTCAGAAATTTATCATTGTTGGAATGTGGGGTTACCCTTTCACAGTGATGAATTGACGGCCGGGGGATGGATTTTGTGTCTGTCCTAGATTTAAAATTAGAGTAATTAGTACAAGTCGTACAACCTGAACAGGTAGTAAGATACGTGGCGCTAAAATAAAAGTTAAAAAAATAATAGCACCGACAACCTACAATGGCATCACATAACATACTTTGCGAGCCACTACTGTATTAGCTGGTTCAGGTTACAGACATGTCCAGATGGACACTAACATATTCCACTTCCTCCTTTACATCTCCACAATCATAATTTATTTTTATGTCCTTTTTCATCAAATGTTTTTTCTAATGTATTGTCCCCCCTTTGTTCCAACGTAACGAATTAGTTTTATAACAACTATCAAAACATAGTTTGTAGGTCCCAAATTCAATTCCCGCGTCAAGATGTCATTTTTTAATCAAAATAATATGTAGATGAGCCTATAACCGTAATTAAAAAATACTCATATTTAACATCGTGTAGATACGTAACATCCGCCTCCCCCCCCTTTTCCCTCCACTCTATTAGTTCGGCATATCTGTATAAAGCACACTTAGTAAGTTTAATTAGTATTATTATTAATTACACTAGTGTGTTAATAATGGGCAATATCTAAAACAGAGGAAATGTACCCACATTTCTGTGGAGGGACAAAGAGAAACCATTTAGAAAGATGCACGCTTTGTTTACTCGTTCGGGATTTGAACTCTGACCACCATTCATCGTTAAAATAAACTAATTGAGCTAAGTGTTTAAATCAAGTTAAGGTTAACTTTAAAAATGAACCGACGGTTTGGTTCGGTCCCGGGGTGACCTGGTGGTCTACGGGTAAGGTGTCAGACCTCTGTACTGAGGGTCCGGGGTTCAATCCTTGGTCCCGGCACAGACAACTCTGATTTCCAAACCCTTCCTTCACCTCTGACAAGACGTGTATTAATCACAACCTGTGAATGTGAGGAATACCAGACCTCCCCCGTGGTTCGGATTCTACGTTAAACTGTAGTTCCTCCACTTCATCTCACAATCACCCTACCATTACACATTAGCGTAGTTGCGAAAGGGTAGTAAGACGTGGTGATAATAATAGTTCGGTCCCTGACTTACAGTTTTCATTCATAATAGCCAGAGAAGAAGACTGTCTACCTGCTAATCCGCCCCCTCCCCCACCCTCTCTGCCCTACCCACAACTTCAGCTCAAGACTTTTTCCTGTCTACCGTTGACTAAGAGGTTTTTTGGTTCTCAACGGGACGGACCGGTAGTATCCACTTTCATCTATTTCTCAGCGACACAAACGCTATCTTACAGATTTTTCTCGACATTAGCGCTGTCCATACAACGTTAAGGCCCCATACACACATGCTATGTCTAAGTATTTAGGTCAGAACAAATAATAACTAAGGAGACTATCAATAAATAGCTGACAAAATAGTTACTATGAAATATAAAAACGCACACATAGTCGTGGTTGTTTCATCGTTGTTTTGTGAATGGTTAATTTTACCAATCAAAATAAAAATTTCTCTCAGAAAATGTTTCGTGAAAATATAATTTAAAAGTGTATTGTATAATGAGACATAAACCGGCATAATTATATCTTGTGCACATATGATTGTTCTTAAACATCATTCAAAGCTATGAGCTGCGCTATTACCAAACTATTTGTATGAAATCCAATTGTTTTGCTAATGGTTGCTATGATAATTACCATGCACACGGTAATAGCTAAGTTGTACTGCAATCAGTAAGGAAATATCATTCGTCTGTGCGGGGCAAGAAAACGTTTAGATTTTTTAATTTGATATTTCCAGCCCAGCTCTGCAACCCACAATATTAGATACATATTAATTTTTTGATTGAGTAACCAAAATACCTGAGAGCCAGAACATTTTCAGATAAAGAGCTTGGTGATGAGACCGTTACATTGTTTGATTCATCGCTATCAAACCAAAACTAAAACTGTTCTTAGTTTATCCCACCGATGAACGTGAAAACTACATTAGCCAATTCTCGTACTTATATCCGCCCAACGCAATGCTTTTTTTTTAAGGGTAGGAGGAATATTTTGTGCTGAAATGTTTGTTTCTTAGCCCCCTAATTCATACTCACCAAAATATTTTAAAAAATCGTTACCAAAACTAAAACATGTATTTTTTAAATGAGAGAAAAACGGTAGTAAGGATATCATAAATATGATTGTAAGACCTAATCATTATAATCTTTAATTCTGTATTAATTTCCAATAAGAAAATCTTCTGTATTACCTGTATGTGGTGTCACATACGAAGGCATATAATATTAATTATAATGCCAATGAGATCTAAATACAAACATATTAGCATTGCCGGACATTTACAGCAAAGTCATCCAGCCAAAATTATGACAAAACATTTTTTATTTTAATCTATATTAATATTTATTTATGTAATACAAACCGCAACCTTCGGTGTATATTTTCTATCTCTTTCCCACGTCTTTGAAAGGAAGATAGCATCATCAGAAACTTACCTGTAACAAACCAAGAATAATGTTCGATTATAAACAAAGAATAGTTTATTTTTAAATACAAACATACTTTTCAAAACTATGTAAACATTTTTCATTTGCCACCCAATAAGGAAAATACTGTTTTTCCTAAGGTTTTATTTAATTTCTGCTCTTAAACTAAACTAAATATCAATGGTAAGCCAAAGTAGTGAGTAATATTTTTCTCTTTGAATATACCAATTAATTGTATTCAATAATAACAAGTCTTTAAAGGCTGCACCTACACCATTTACATTATTTTTAGCATTTTATTTTATGTATAAAAATCCTATTTTTTATTTTACAAATTAATACTGTTATCAAAAGCTCTTAGGGATCTTTAACAATATTTATAGTGTTATATAAAATTGTTTTGTGCATATTTTAAAGATTTAGGACTATATGAGAATAACTTCAATAAATATGTTTAAAAAAATTATGATATAACCATGAAAATAACGTGGAAGGTTTCCAACAATATTTGTTCTACAATTATGAGTTTGTAAGTTTTATAAATCACAGCAAATTTCTTATAAAACATAAATACAATGTTGACGTTAAAATTATGATAAAAAGTGTATAAAAATCGGGTAAGGATGAGTAGGCCTATAGTAATAAAAAATAAACAAAGAGAATTCGTCTAGAGGGATCGAAGAAAATATTTACTTCAGTTCAGACGACAGGATTGAACCCTGGAATCTATGAGCAGTGCGGCCAACTTTTTCACTCGTTGTCTATGTTGATAACACTTTACGGAAAATAATGTATAGACTAACTTGTTTCTTAAGTTGTAGAGCCTGTTAAGAATATAAAATAAATACAATGTTATCTTAATTTTTTGAAACTTGGAGAGGAAAAATTCAAGTTTTTGACTCGGGATTTTCAACTCTCGAGATGGACACAGAGTTTTATTTTTTAGATCCTTCTAATATAGGTACTTTTAATAAAATGGCTCTCTGAGATTTATGCATTAAAAATGACATCCCAAAAGAGCATTGCTTAAAACGATTCAAGCTTTAAAATCTGTATTTTAAAAATACAATAAAATATAAAATAAAACAAACACAAAGCACATATTGTTTCTGCATGAAACAGGCTCGTTCTGAAAGTCTTTACATTGTCATATTTTACCACAAAAGGAGATTTCACGGTTGACAACGGTATGATATTTTTGTTTAATTAGCACCGCGTCTTACTACCTGTTCAGGCTATAAGCATATGTACTAGTTACTCTAGTATATTATGGACGAGGAGGGTTGAATTTAGAGTAAGTGTACCCGTAGTTGCGTGGAGGGAGAATGGTAAAAACCACTTAAAGAAAACCACCCTCACTACACCCTAGCGGGATTCGAACACCAATCTCTCCGACATCGGAGGTCTTAGTCTATTGCGGCAGGGGCACTAAAGCAGGTTTATGGTTTATTGACCTAGACAAAGTGGATATTAATTCTGGCCAACCGATCACCAAATAAAACCTTGACTTGGTTTCCGTCAGATCACGCCACATTGTCCTGTCGTGACTTGTCACGTGTCACATGTCCAGTAGAGAAAATGGCGGATATCCATTTGGCCAATCGTGGAGGCTTTTCACTATTCTGACTGCAAGTTGCTCAAGATCACAGTGTGGCCCGGTTTTCCGTAAAAAAAAAATCTGGATGCAATCTTACTTTTCAAATTAATAACAATTTTTAACACCCCATCATGTTAAGCGCGTATGCAGCAATCATGAATTAAGGATATAAATATCTAATTTAGATTAAGTGTACCCTCATTTGCGTGGAGGGAGAGTGTAAAACCATTTAGGAAAAAACTAACTACTCTCCTTAATTCCAGCCCCGAATCTCCCTGTAATCGGCACTTCAGTCTATTGCAAGAGTGATGCCTTGGGACTCCCGACTACCGAAGTGGACTAGTAGAAAAACAATATTTAAAAATTATAATAATTTGCCAATACGAATCACATGTATGGCGTTAAAAAGATAAGCCACAGAACTGTATTATATGTTTGATTTTTTTAAATTAGTTCGTCTAACACTATAGTTATTAACAGATTAATTTTAAGAAAAGTAATGAGAAAGGCAGTTAAGAGGAAGTGCACCTTCATTAGCATGGAGAGAGCGAGAGGACATGAAAACTACAGTGACAAACCATGTAGAAACCTCCCCATTACCCCACTACACCCCCTGTCTCTCAATCCAACTCACTGATCCACTTTATTCTAACCAACTGAGTACTTTTCCCCTATTTCATTATTAACATCCCGTGTTTTTTTTACGCGATTTGTCTAGTCCACGGATCTCACATCCCACAACAATGTGTTTGTGTGAAATATATCTATAAGTTACAGTGTATTTCAGGTTGGCCACGACATGACAAACCAGGAAGTGATATAATATCTGTGAACGACAGAAGCAAATTGGTCTATGTTGTGTGCTTGTCTGGACGTGTTTGCCAACATTTCCGGCAACAAATAACGTAGACCAGTTTGCTTCTGCTGTTCACAGATATTATATCAGTTCCTGGTTTGTCATCGTGGCCAACCGAAAAGACACTGGAATTTATAGAGATATTTCACACAAACACATTGTTGTGGGATATGACATCCGTGAGTGTAAAAATCGCGTAAAAAAGGTGAAAAAATATTATAATTAAATATGTGAAAAGTACTCAGTTGGTTAGAATAAAGTGTAAAAAAAAGTTAAAGGTGGTTTGTGTGCAATTTCGAAGAGAGCAGACTATTTTTTTAAGCACAATAATTAGCAGCATCCTCCTCGGCAGACATCTTTCATCCAAATGAACTCTGGACGGGAAACAATATTTCATCACTGTAGTCTGGACGCAAAGCAATGCTTTTAACTGTTTGAAAGCATTCTGTTTCCCATGTTTACCAACAATTTGCAAACAGTTTGCAAACTGTTGGCAAACATGGGAAACAGTTTTCGATCAAAGTTGGCAAACAATGCTCCCAAGTGCGTGCTAGGCTTTAAGTTAAATACTAATACAAAAAGTAAAATGCGATTTCAAATGCTATATATGTATCAGGATTTCCATTTACACAATTTATAACATCATATAACACATAGACGGACAGTAACAACAATTGACCAGAACCCTCCATGTTCAGCTTACATCTAGTTGCCATGGTGGGCACGGGATCACGGAATAAACATCAAGCCCGTCTAGTCTGGCTTGTCGGGAAGGTCAGGGTTCAAACCACATTCGGGTCTAGCCTACTTAAGGTGGATTTCCTATATGTTTCCCACCCCCCCCCCCTTAGCACAAATTGGGGCACATTTTTTCAAAATTATACCTTCTTCTTCCCTTCTCCATTAGGGTAATTGAATGTGGATACCCCGTAGGGGTACTAAGGCACGGTGCAAAGAAATAATCTTACAATCATTAAAAGTGACGGGTGCAGAGCATATGTAATGGCGTATGAAACCATGAATGTAGATCTAGTCGTTTTAGAAATGTCAGATTTAGCTCATATCGCCCTTTATTTAGTGTACACAAAATTTAAAATGAAGAATTAATCTAGAAAACACTTGCTACCTTCATTGGGAAAGAAGCCTAAGCTTGCCATTAAATATCTAATTGATCCTACCCAAATTTGTCCAAAAGGTAGGGAAAAGGGAGGGCGGTATATTTGGTCCACGGGCTCGAGACGGTAGCGAGCACTATCCATATCAATTATACAAATCCATTATCTTGGTTGGTAATCACAGAGGTTGGAATTGGCATCTCGCGGCCGAGAGCCTTGGATTATTAAACGCGGGCGGAGCTGATGGCAGCAATCTGTTTGCTCACCGGCTGAGAGGATGGTGGTTTAAATCCCGGGCGAAACCCCGTCAAGTGACAATTAATTGTTAAGTCTTCTGCGTTGGCCAATCCCCACTCAAATAGGAAGGAAGTAAGTAATCATTAGTTTTTACGTTAGAGAATGACATGTTTTAAAACTTTGTTCCTATTTCCTTTCTTGTATATAGGCTTATGAAACATTGATGCATTCTTGTGCAACTAAAAACCATAGGTGTTGAGTATTCATTTATTTATTTTTATTTGACTTTTTTTGCATTAACTAAAAAAAATACTTAGCTATATAATTATTTTCTATTTATTATATTCCTTAAAATTAGCAAATTTTTTAGGATGCCACATGTGGTAGTTTGTGTTTTTGCATGGGCATTAGTCAGATTTCAAAGTCTGTGATCGTAACATAGACTTATCATACAAGACTCAGCCCCCGTTTATTTTGTTCCTGCATACCATTAAGCGAGTGAATATATTCTGTACTCCATTCAATCGTCACATCGACACTTCGGGGTAGGCCTTCTTAGACAAAGTAAAATTCCATTGATTCTTCGTCAGAGATATATATATTAATTATTTATTTATTTATCACCGCACCTTACTACCTGTTTAGTTAAAGTGCCGAGAATGGGGAAATCAAGGTTCGAATCTCGGTCGGGTGAACTGGGGGTGGTTTTTCTTAAATGGTTTTCACCTACCTCCACACAAATTCGGGTTCACTTAATCTAAATTCAATCTTCCCAATTCCTAACCCTTAGCGTAATTAGTACTTAAGCGTATAAATCCGAACGGGTGGTAAGGCGCGGTGCTATAATTTTAATTTCTTACTACCTGTTCAGGCTGTATGTATATATGATAATTACTTTAATGGGTAAGGAAAGAAGCATTTTAAAGGTAATCTACCCACATTTGCGTGGAAGGAGAGTGGGTAAATATAAAAACTGTCTTAGTAGACCCGAACGGGATTCAAACCCGATCTCCCCATCTTAGGCGGTCCAGTCTAACACGAGAGTGACACCTTAGACCATTCGGCCAGTGAAGCGGGTACTTTCCCCATATAAGCTGCAAGAGGCTCTCACTTTAAGCCGCCTATTTGCATTTATTAAAATCCTTTTAAATATATTTTATATCGCCTCCCCTCTTCCACAATTTTAAATAATGTGCTATATTTGGTGTGATCCTAATTTCAAAATGGTTGTATTTGACGAGGCATCTTACGCGTAGATCTTTATAGCTTAAAAAAAATCAACCCTTTAAAATAGTGTTAATAAATGTTTATATCTTGTTTGAGTACACTTCGAATATGAGCGAACTTGGAGATTCTCAAGGATCAAATAAATACGTTCAATAATGAAATCTCAAACAATCTTACAGCCCTAAACCGACACCTCTGCGTTTGACGTTTTAAAATGGTAGTGTGATGTTAGTCTAAAATTGATGTGTGTCTTCTAGTTTGCTTGTAAAGTAAATAGATAGACTAGTGAAATAAATGTGTGGCTTTCCACCAATGTCTCGGCAAATTGAAAACACGCGACGATGTTTTTCGATTAAGTAGTACTGTGTGGACACTCAAGAAGGCGGGAGACGTAGAAAAGGGTCGTAACACTTTGCATCAGCTGCGACGCGAGTTGGGTAAAAGCATCGTTACTAAATGATGAGCATCAAACTGAGTTACCCCCCCTTCCCCTTTTCATCCCAACAACCGGGACTTTCTCTATCGGCGCTCCTGAGGAAACCCTGCTGAGTTGTTTCTTCGCTGTCCCTTTCAAGACATTACACTGTAACGCTAGCTGCCTCACCACTGCCCAGTGGTACACTCACTTCAACAAGGTTCTAGAACAGTTTTAAGTACAATGCAACGCTAGCTGCCTCACCATGCCATGTACACCACTAACAAGTTCTAGAACAATTTAAGTACAATGCAACGCTAGCTGCCTCACCACTGCCCAGTGGTACACTCACTTCAACAAGGTTCTAGAACAGTTTTAAGTACAATGCAACGCTAGCTGCCTCACCACTGCCGGTGGTACACTCACATTAACAAGGTTCTAGAACAGTTTTAAGTACAATGCAACGCTACCTGCCTCACCACTGCCCGGTGGTACACTCACTTCAACAGGTTCTAGAACAGTTTAAGTACAATGCAACGCTAGCTGCCTCACCATGCCGTGGTACACTATTCAACAAGGTTCTAGAACAGTTTTAAGTACAATGCAACGCTACCTGCCTCACCACTGCCGGTGGTACACTCACTTCAACAAGGTTCTGAACGTTTTAAGACAATGCAACGCTAGCTGCCTCACCACTGCCCAGTGTACACTCACTTCAAAAGGTTCTAGAACAGTTTAAGTACAATGCAAACGCTAGCTGCACTCACCAATGCCCGTGGTACACTCACTTCAACAAGTTCTAGAACAGTTTTAAGTACAATGCAACGCTAGCTGCCTCACCACTGCCGTGGTACACTCACTTCAACAAGGTTCTAGAACAGTTCTAATTACAATGCAACACTAAAGTACAATGCAACGCTAGCTGCTCACCACTGCCGGCGGTACACTCACTTCAACAAGTTCTAGAACAGTTTTAAGTACAATGCACGCTAGCTGCCTCACCACTGCCGGCGTACACTCACTTCAACGAGTTCTAGAACATTTTTTAAGTACGATGCAACGCTAGCCGCCTCACCACTGATAAGTGGTCACTCACTTCAACAGGGTTCTAGAACAGTTTTAAGTACAATGCAACGGTAGCTGCCTCACCATGCCCAATGTACACTCACTTCAACAGGGTTCTAGAACAGTTTTAAGAACAATACAACGAACGCTAGCTCTCCCAAACCTGCTAAAAGTCTCGTGTGCTGCATTATTAAACATGATCCTTTAACCTTTCCTTGTCTTTGGAACGCTGCTGTAAAAATCGATCCAGAAAATGCGTGGAAGCAAGGTAGAGCCGTAGCCAAACCATCACTAAGTTCTTCTGCAACATTTGTAACGTCTATAAGCCGTCTTGTGTTATTTTAGGCCAATCCATATCCATCCACAAGTTACAGTTCTGGAAGTGCCTTTGATGATACTCTAGCAAAACAAGAATGTCCGTGCCATTGGCTCGAACAGCGATGTTCCTTTCTGAGCTGCGTTGTGCTATGTACTGGATATACCAAACTATCCATGTGTCTGCTTTTTTTATGACATTTTAGTTCAGGAATTTGTCGCAGATCATAACATTGTTGATTACGCTATTTGATAGCATGTATTTTCAGTACCAACATACAGTAATCTTTCACCCGAAGGACATTCGTATTTATCCTTTTTCTATTCATTGCAAATGAAAACAGGGAGGGAGGACTTTAATTAACTGTTCCTCAAGAACTCCTGAGGATTGTTTGGAGATTTCTGTTATGGTCCTTTCACTTTTATGCCACCAGAGAGTGACGTTCTACAACGATGGTCATGCTCAATATCCTTTATGCTTGGAGTATCATACACATCGCAAACTTGGTTAGCATCTTTGGTGGGGTGCTGCAAATGTTTTCCCACTAGTTTGTATGCAACATCTGCATAATTTTTGGAAAACTTCAGGCAATTAATCATAAATATTGCAACATATATATGTCAGCATAAACTTCCAGTGGATTATCTTTACTTGACGTTAAATACGCCTCTAATTTGTGCATCAGTTTGTTCCTATCCGTTTTATATATGGACCCTCTAATTTAGCACAAAGGTACGAGGGGTACCAGTGTTAGTGGAAATTCAATCAATTTTTCAATGTCTCATTTATGAATCACCGCAAGGTAAAGCAGTCTCAGAAGAGATCTCGTGTGAGCACTTCACAGCCTATAGCTTTGTTTGACTATTAGTGGGCGTTTGGGTTGAAATGCTAGCATAATTTTTAACAATGTTTCTGGTTATCGGCTTTTCAACACTTTGAAGAGCTACAGCGTACACACCTTTGGATTTTTTAAAAGCAGCTTGTCCTTTTTCGGATTATGCGAATCATCTTAAGCTTTCTGTATAAAATTTTAGGAAAACATTGATTATAATGATGTCTAAGCTCAAGTGATTCAATAAATAAATTAATTGTATCCATTTGTTGTTGCGATGTGCTCATTTTTAGTGGCATTGAATGGTATTCATGAAATGGTAAAGATACCCATTTTTTAAGTTCGATATTAAAAAAAAGGCTAAAGTTTACACGTTACGTAAAACTTTTGACAAAATAAACTTTTTTATTATTAAATTATCTAAAATGTAAAATATTTTAACTCTCTACGATTAACCAGTAAGAAGTTACAGCAGATGTAAATATGACATGGAAGCCATATTGATGACGTTATATTTCATACCCTCATCATTGGTTTTTACTAAGACTGACATATTTTGATTACATATATGATGGGTTTTACCAAAAATCACAACCACGCTTTTGGCAAACAAGGGTAAATAAAACCCAGCCTATCTCTTGGACTTCTAGGATAGTCTTGCAACACATGCCAGCTCCTCCTTTGTCCGTTGGTGCACCTAGCTTAAATAAATAGAACGGAACTCCGCACGAACTTTCTCGCACTATTGTTGGGTAATGGAGATATTTACTCAAAATTCGTAATATAATATACACTAGCAAACCCGAAAACAGATTGCCTTAGACATACGTAAAACCTTTTTTATTCAGGGTTTTAAATTTCATAATTTTATTTTTAAAGAATTAACGTCTTCATTTTTATATATAGACCAATAGAAAATATCAATATTGGGTCCCCAAGGGACAATATTTCATATTAAAATTTTCGTCATTTTACTTGGGGATCCACATCTTATGGTTATTGCATTGCTATTAAATTCTTCATTTATAAATGTTGACCAATAAAATAAGTAATTATTGACTATTGAATCTAAAATGATAGAGATAGACATTGTTGTACAAACATTTTCCAAAGAGGTTGAAAGAAAGAGAACATACACATTTTGAGAGACTTACTCTTATCTTTCGCTATGGTATTAGAGAATTATTGCGTTAAAACTTAAGTTCCTAGTATCTATTTACAACTAAATATCATATAATTGTATTAATATATTTGCCAATATCTCAAAAACAATTAGTTTTATAAAGATATATTTCATAAAAAATTTTTTTTAAATAGTACTATAATTTTGCAATGATAAGTTATTTAGTATCTCAAATAGTTGCAGAGATACGGAAATTTCCGCCTCTGTAAAGTGTCCTAAAAGTAATTTTCAAGGGAAAATTAAATTAGTTCATTTATAATCTTAATCAACACCTAGATACGAATTTTAATCAAAATCGTTTGAGCCAATTTTGAGAAAATCGATTTTTTTCTCTTTTAGCTTTTTATTAAACTACTCTTAATTTTGGGGTTGAAAAGACACACAGACAGACGGCATTGCAAAGACATCTTTTTAGGGTTCGGGGGGTTATGAGACGTCGACATCCATCAAAATTTCAGGTTTGATTTTTTTACGGTCGCAAAGTTCGAAAAGTTTAAAAAAAACATATATATTTGCGTATATCTTGAAAGTTATGGGTTTTATAAAAATATGCTTAGAGTAAAATATTTGTATTATAAATAGTTCTACATATGTACAATGATAAGTGATTTCATATCTCAAATAGTTTCGGAGATTTGATAAAAAATAAGAATTTACGCATCAGACCGGAACCATGAAAGTTTTTTTTCGAAATATTGAGCGTAGCCATTTTGTTTAGAATATTTATAAATGTTTTGAAATGAAATTTAATCAAAATCGTTAGAGCCAATTTTGAGAAAATTGACTTTTTCTCTTTTTGCCCTTCAGTAAACTACCCTTAATTTTAGGGTTATATATCCAATTCCAAAAACCCCTCGGGGTAACCCTATGAAAACCCTAGATCCAAGTTTTAGCCCGATTCGGTATAATAGTTTAGTCTCTAGTCGGAGGTACAGACAGACAGACAAGTGGAAATTCAAAAACAACTTTTTCGGATTCGGTGGGGGGGGGGGGGGGTCGAAACGTCGAGAATCATCAAAATCTCGAGTTTTTTTTTTACGATCACAATACTTTCCCACTGGTAAGATAGCGAGAAAGTAATAACAAGACCAACCTTACAATGTGATGGTTTATTAATTGGTAGCCGAAAAACAATTCAAGTACCAATCTTCAAATTTATTTGGTAATTTTACCAAATCAATATCACTTCTCGGTCTATATAAAAGTGTCAAACCATATTCAATACTCAAACATAACAGTCGATTTTTCCTTTCCTCTCCGACCCTTTTACTAAAGAAATAATTATAATTTCCCAGTCAATATAAAAGTGTCAACAATATTCAATATTCAAGCTATAGTGTTAACAGTGATTTTTCCTTTCCCTTTTCCCCTTTCAATGTAACTCCAACATCTACAATAAAAAAATGTGACCCTTTCAATACTTCAATTCAAATACTAACGCAGCAAACAAATAAAATAATAATAATAGTAATAATAATAAAAAATAAAAACGCAAAAGATCAAACGATGTAGGATCAAAAAAGAATCACACATAACAAAATACGTACGTGAGGAAGGAAAGCAATATTTGCTGTGAGTTATAAATATTCGCGTACAAATTATCGTAAGGGGAACAAACAGACTTTTTATTTTTCACCCCTGACAAAAGGATATTTCATATCAATTCCAGGAAATCAATTTGTTTGTACATAATGAAGAATAAGAGAAACCGTTTAGCGCATATTTGCAGTATTTGTATCATAAGTTAGCTATAAAGTGTTGTCTAAATGACGTACGGCTATAATATTTTTAGTAAGAATTAAGAACCACCCGATCTCTCTCTCTCTCTCTGTATATATATATATATAAAAGGTGCTCCAAATGTCTATAAGAAAATCGAGGCCAACTTTATTAAATCTCAAGATTCTAATACATCGGTTTTCTGAGTACTGTACATTATTTTTATATCAAATCCATAGGTTTGACCCAATAGAGATATCTTAGGAACCAACATATTTTTTTTTTATCTTAGGCTACTCGGCCACTGTCGAGACTTAGTAAACTTTCGTTATGGGGATACAAATGTATTGAAGTGTGTCCCAAGTTGTGGCGGCACGTTGTAACCTTACGTTTATGGGGGAAGTGCTCCAAGTAGTGGTGACATGTTGTTATATCCCAATTCACGACGTTACGTTTCGGGGTTGGGTGATTGAATTATTTACTATTCATATCATTAAAATCAGTTCAAAATATATAAATCAATCCATTATCTAAAAACTATATTAAAATCCCTTAATTAATATGAATACACGAGTGCGCTATCCGGTATAACACATAATCAATATCGACGCGGGTGGCGAGGGCTATCAGGGTGAACTGGATTAGTAAAAGTTAGAACAAAACGCCCGACGCGTAACAAGCACGTTAACAGCACCAAGTCCCAACAGAGACTGGGGTGTGTTACCGTAAGAAAAGATGTACCTAGCAGAGAATGTAGTATACTTCTTGAATTTTCTACAACGCATTGCACCTCATTCTTGTTTACCAAACCTTCGCTGCCTAGGAATACTCCAGCCTGTCTGAACAAGTGAAGGATGGAGGCGTGATTAAATATTTTACAATCCTACAGCCAAAATAATATCAAAATATAATACAATTTTGAGTATCGTGCGGTATTAAATTTACAATAGTATATGAAGTTAAGGGGCGGATAAAACAATTATATTACAGAGTTAGCTGCTGACTAGTCAATTTTTATGATACTTTATTAGATCCCGACAACAGCGGATTTTAATAACCACGTGATGTGAAACCAGACGAGGTTGTTGTGATTCGGAGTTTCAATTTTGTTGACAGCTCCTGATGGATTAAACGTCTTTCATAGCTTGTATTGATATTATAAATGATGACTATATTCAAATAAAAAATTGTAGCGCTTTTTTCGTAAGAACATTCAGAGATAGATTAAAAAAGGTGCCCCCTCAATTTTTTCAAACAATCAATGAGAGACAAAAAAGGATTCATTTTTTTTATAAAACAATTCGAAGATAAAATAAAAGGGCAACACCTTTTTCATACAATTATTCGGTGAGATAAAATGTAAGCTTCTTTCTCGTAAAACTATACAGAGAAAAAATAAAATGGCATCCACTTTTACGTACAACAAAAAAACATAAGTTTTTGTTCTATTCTGAGACAAACTAGAGTTTTGTTTATAGTACATTCATTCTGGGAAGAAATTAAGGTTCTTTTATAGTACAGTTATTCATAGACAAAATCGAGGTTAGTTTTACATACAATTATTCTTGGACAAAGGAGATTCATTTCCGTATGGTTGTTCAGAGACACATAAAATTCAGAAACAAATTAACACTGTGGTCCGTTTTTCGTACAATTATTCAGATACAACATAATGGTCTCTTTCTTGTACAATTATTCAGAGCAGTTTTATTTCATAAAACTATCCTAAAAGGATATTCTAATATGTCTGCCATTTTTTCCTTCAACATTCATCAGAGCACTATATACAAATTAAAAATAAATTAAAAAAGTTAACACAACACTTAAGACATCATGCCTCAAAAAGATATATTCATAAAACTTGCTTCTAACTAGTAAAAAAGAATGACGTTGGCGAAAAGATTGGTATTTATCTCTTGCTGATTCAAAAACCTATTTTTAGGTCATCCACCTGGGAGAGCCTTGTAATTTGCACCTTGCAAATACTGCATGTGACGAAGAATGAAGGAAATATATAAGGTATGTTCCCCCCCCCTTTTTTTTTTCTCTCTCCTTGTTTTGTTTACTTGCTTGGCGGAACCACTCAGATGTTCATACAAAATGCATGTCTATGAAAGACAGAAAAAATATGGGCGTCTAAAAGACAGACACAGAGTTGAGTTAGTCTTGAGTTACACACACCCCACTCTCTCCATTTAGCCCAAACTTATTGCCTTTAGGCGTTTTGTGACATGGAAAACACTTTATTTTTATTATTTTAAAAAGAGCTTGAGTTGCCAAAGAATGGTGATTTGAGACCAAGGAGTGAGTAATTGTTTCAATGGAAGTATATGTAAATAAAACATTTCACGTATTAAAGATTCTTCTTATACAAGTTTTTATATATCATGTAAATAAATAGCAAACTAAGCAAAACTAGCAGAAAAGTTATGTTCAAATCAGAGGAAAAGTGTAGGGATGGCTATGTTTGAACTTAAATAGTGTTTGACATTTAGTCAGTTCCCAATGAAGAATTAGGGAGAGCATTATTACAAGACACCTGGATCAATCAAGGTATATTTTGGGTCGTTATATAAAAAACATTTTAAAATACTTGACGATATAGTTGGTTATTTTATTGTTAGGTTAAAATCCATCTATTTGTTTAAAACTATGTTCAGAAATTACCATATCAAATCATTAAATAACAAAAGTGTGTGTCCCATACAATACAGCAAACGTTTTATTGGCAGACACATCGGTTACATATTAATTTATATTTTAAACAGGGAAATACTACTTATTATCAAGTTAAAATGCCCTCCCCCAAAAAAAAAAGCTTATAATACTAAACATAGTCTGACATAGAAATCAGCTAGAGCTAATTTAATATTTTTGTATGATATATATATATGTTTCCCCTTAGCAAATAAAGTGTGGTACTTTTAAAAATAGATTAAGTCTTGGCTTGAAAACTTATTTATATAATCTTTAACTTGAAGCGAAGTTTTTATTCAAGAGTTAAGAAACACAGTAATGGATAAAACTAAAGTTAGCAATGAAGACAAAACTCAATCAAATCAATAAATATAAGAAACATTTGCTACTGTTAATGATTTATTTGTTTTATATGGTTCCAACACAAAGATTAAGCAATAGTTTTAAGTTAATAAAGTTTGTATCGTTTCATTTATTGATTAAATAAAACACTTTTTGTGAAATGTAGGTTAACTTAAATATTAATACAATCATTAATAAAAAATGACACTTGTGTACGGAATTTTTTCATTGCGTCTTACTACTCATAATGGTTATCCGAATGTTAGGGTAGGGATTGTAAGTACAATTTAGAAAAAAATTCCAGTATTAGCGTGTATAAAGTGGGAAGACATTTAGAAAAAAAAAACCCTCAGCACACCAAGCCGGGATTCGAACACCGTCCTTCTTGTTATCAGCAAACCACGTGCCCACAGAGGCGGGTTGTATATACGGGAGACGAGCCTTTGATTGTGCTGTGGCAACAGTTAGAGACCATTCATTATGTCAATATTAAATATTATAAACGTGAGAAATTTTCAGCTGCTTTATAAAGTAGTGTCGGGTCCCGGTACAGATTTATCTGATCGCCAAACCCTACCTTCACCTCTGACAAGACGTGTATTAATCACAACTTGTGAGTGTTTGGAAAGACAGGCCTCCGACGTGGTTCGGATCCCACGTTAAACACATTAGCGTAAGTGCGTATAACCCGAACGGGTAGTAAGACGCGGTTAATAATAATAATAATAATAATATAAAGTCGTGTTAAAAATCATGCCAAGTACAAGTATTATAATCGTAAGGACCAGTGAACTAATTAGTGATTACTAAAATATAACTTATATAATTTGTTTTAAAATTCACAGAATTTTTTTTTCGTCTTGAAACGCTTTCCAAGTTCCGTTAAAAAAATAACAACCAGGTAGCCACAATATGATGTGATGTATGTATATTAACTTTAAAAAAATAGTAATACCCTTCCATCTTTATACTGCAGTTGAATTATGCAAGAAAGAAGCCGGTTAATCGCTCCCTAAGCGCTTTTATTTTAACACCCTCTAGAGGAGAGAGAGAGAGAGGGGGGAGGAGCGAAAGGGAAGGGGAGCTTGAAGGGAAACGAAAAGAGCTGCGACGTAAGGTTAGAGGGAGTTTGGGTTTTGTGGCGCAGAGAAAAGCCATTTCGTAGAGCGCGGCGGCTTAACGCTGAATTTTGAATTATGTGAGTTGAAATCACGCGTTGTTTTTATAACTGCTTACTTTCTTCGCTCCATTTCGCCCATATACAGGTACGTTAGAATAAACTCGAGTTCGTGGAGAGAGGAGCGATTCAATCAGTTGAACGGTTTTTTTTTATCGTCGGCTCTGTTGGATCCGGACAGTTAATGTTAAAACGTAAGTTATGGTTCATACATTATATTAGTTAAGGAAATGGTGCTATTCAAACAGAATAATAAAGTTACATTATGTTTCTATAAAATTTGAGAACCTTAATTCGTAGTGATATACGTTAAGTTGAAATAATTACTTTTACCATGAATTATTTACGGGAATTGTAACATAACCTTGCACCAATTAAAGATGTGAAACCAAGCTTTATTTCAGTACATATACGCCCCTAGTGTATAAAAAGGGCTTAGACTTTACTATAAAGTAGTGTACGGCGCTCTTAAAATGTCAGCAGCCGATATAGATTTAACGCCATTTACTCTAATGTAAATTTCCTTAAATTCAGTAATAATTTTCAAAATTGTAGGCGAATTCATGATGGGAAGTTTAATATTATTTATTATGTTAGTTCGATATTTTTACCGATCAAATATCTTAATTTATTGTGAAGAAAAAGGAAGTGTATTTATTACCTTTAAAATCCAACTTTATAGTTTTTATTAAAACTTATAATAAACATAAACATTTCGCAAAACAAAAACAATGTGGATCTATAGGAATAAGTAATCAACCAACAAAATAAGTATTTAAGATTACTACACAATGTACCAAGTTTCCCCAAGGCTACATATTATTTTGTGGCAAAGCTTGAGATAGCTTTATTAATTTATGTCAAAAGCATTTGGATTCAGAAACTGGCCATTTAATCAGGTTTAGACCGTTATATGATGCCAATCAATCTTGGTATTCAAAGTCCAGCCTTGAGATTTAATCATAATTCAAGGGTGTCTAGCCACAGCACGGTTAGATTAGGTTATAACTCTTAACTAACAAATACGATGGATGTCATAATGCTTTCCTTGAATAACCCCGTTTCCCTTCAGCCAATTATTTGGTTTTCAGTCAGCTTACACTTATTTCTAAGAAAACCAATTTTACAAACGCTTTGTTAGAGGACTAGTAAATATTTACAACCAGCATTGTCGTATTTTATTAAATTATTCTCCGCCATTACCAAACAAATTAATATAATTTAAAGTCTGATTTTGGGTGAAAGAACAGTTTAGAAAATTGAAACATATTTTTTTGTGGCCAACAATGAAAACATTTTACTATATTATTTGTGTTATTTTATAAGTGTTGATAATATCTATCAAAAGTGATACCTAGGAATTTGAAGAAAGTGTCGATTATAGAAAGGACTATTTAGAGTGCATTTGTTTGAAAAAGATCTAAAATGACGAATACTGGAGAAGACTTGGTAAAATAAACAATAAAATCCATACAAAAGATTTATTACAACATTACAGTGTTTTATTTCGTGCGGTATTTTGATATAGATGTGTTTAATTTACTTTGCTATTTCTTGGAAATGTTTTTTTTATATCAAAATGAAATATTACAGAAACAACATTATATTTACGTTAGACAAAATACGGATATTGTATTTTCTTCGATATTCTCGATTCAAGTTAGCAAAACAAAGGCCATACATATATTTCCCAACTAGAGACATTTGTTTGTATATTGCCACGATCTTTCACATATGCGTTGATTTAAAGAATAATTAAAAAATATAATCTAATCTCAAAATGTAGGAATAAAATAGTTTGGATTGAAGTTTGAACCATTCCGACACCATATCTTATTCGGTAGCGTGTCTTCATACTGAGCTTTACTCTCATGTTCTATTCCCAGCATGGCTGGAAATTTTCTCATTGGTGAAATGTGGATTTACCCTTTCACAGTGATGAATTAACGTCCGGAGCTGGATGTTATATCTGTTTTATATTTAAGTTAGTTTATAAGTCGTGTGATGATATAATAAGTCGGTTTATAAATTGCACGTTAAATACCTCTAATAAGATTTTTTTTTTAAAGTAAATTAAATATTAATTTTTTGATTATATTTAAATAATGTTAAAATGTTAAATTAAATCACTAAGGATTAAACCGCCTCGTGGAATAGTGTGGTCAGAGCCCCTGGCTGCTGACCGTGAGGTCCCGGGTTCGATCCCCAACTGATACCGGGGGATTTTACTCGAAAGGGGAATAAGTACCATGGTCATCAGGATTCGGTTAATTAGGCTTAAGCTAGGTTAAAATCTTCATTGCTACATTCCGTCATACTCACTATCACCATCACCTCATCTCATCAAGACATGGAAAGAGCCTCCACGAAAAGGAAGTACAATTTAGTACATTCGAGCATCTCCTGGGCAGCGGTAAATTAATACTGTTTAATCTTTACACATACACAGGGTCATTATTATTACTATAAAGAGGCCTACATTAAACAATTTTTCTTTTTCTATTTATGTCTTCATCAGGGATGTTAAGCTGCACTTTCTGAACCAAATATACTGTTCCTCTAGGCGTGCGGTTAGCTGGGGAGAGTAGTAAAACGTAGAGCACGAAAATAAAACACTTTCGGTAGTATGTACTGTAATATTAACTAAATATCTTGGTGAATATACTTTTAATTTCTCCTTTCGTCTCTATCTCATCGTGTAGTATAAAATAGATATAAAAAACCTACGAAGGTTTTACTCGCAGTGCCTACGAAGGCGCCTGGGTAATAATCTTAAATAACCCCACTAGTGCCAGGAGCTCGTTAAACATGACGCTCCCTGAGGCGCTATTGTCCGTGCCGATGATCCACCAACGCGATGTGGTCTGCCGACCACTGTTGCTGTTCGTCGACCACACGTGTAATTGAAGTACTCCCCGCGCACTTGACAAGTACACGCCGAGTGGCCGTAGTACAGAACTGCTCTTAGGACCACTGCACCACTCATAATTGTGTTTCCACTGCGCGTTACAGTTTGCAGCGCTGGAGTCAGAGCAAATCCGCTCAAACTCGCCGACAAAAGGGGGGGGGGGGGGTAACTAAAGCACTGGATCTGCATACGAATGGAAGAACTAGTGTTGAGAGTCATTATTTACTAAAATAGGTAGAAACCCCATATATTAATCACTTAATGATAGGGATTGAACACAGTATGGATCCAAAACAACAGTTTGGAAATCGATATTGCCGAGGACGAAACAATTGAAACACTAAAAGCCAGAACCACTAGTTTAATTAAATAAAAGAGAATTTGTACTTTTTTCTTTGCTTAGTGGATTTTACGAACACTTTTATCACAATTGGGGGCTATCAGCATTGTGGGTCACTCTTTTTTCTATCTCTTCTTTTAGTAAAAGCGTTATTAAGAGCCCATTTCATCCTAAAGAAAGTATACTATAAAACGATTTTGGTAGAAAGAAACTTTTATAAAATATACACTTTTTGTTTGCTGCCAGCAATGATAACTTTCCAATGTAGTACTAGCGTTTATTTATAATTTTTGATAATTCACGTTTAAAGTGAGCGCTGTATATCACATGACTTGATGTGTTAATACGTAAATGCAGATCTAATGGTAACTGCCAGATAAAGTTCTTACTATCGAAAATTAGTCTGTAAGTGAGTAAAAGGCTTCAGTATAATCATGGGTCGTGTCCTAGTGGGGTAGTCTGTAGTCATCATTAGAAGACAGTAGAAATGAGATAGGTGAAATAATTTTACATACAACAAATTAATTAATATGTATATTTTTATATGAAATAACTAATTCCCTTATCTCAATATTGTAGTTGACAGTTAAAAATGTATAAAACCGCAGTTCAATGTAATTTTTTATTGTTGCGTAGTCGTAATATGATCTGTAGGGATAAAAACGATATCTTTTAGGAATTGACGGGAGCGGAGAGTAGACTTATACGTTTTATGGAAGTATGCCAAAACGTTGATGAATGCTTAGTGGACCAATAGTGTGGTCCTGAACACATAAATGGTCCACCTTTTAACCTATGATGACGCAAGCAAACCCACGCTAGTGTCCACTAAGCATCCACTTAGTCAAGTTCTTGCATACGGCCCTTAAACTTTCGCTAGAATTTTTCTTGTATTCTAAGGCCCCAAGGCCTGAGAATATGTTGTGGCGTGGTCCCAAACTACGGACATGCCAGCACATGGAAACTTGGAGAAAAAAATACTTTCAATAACTAATCCTAAAATGTTGGTGCTCCTGTATTCGGCACACAAAACACATAACATACATACATACAACATGTGTCCATTGTTTCCTAGTGGAAAAAACTCTTCTAATTAATCATTAATTATTATTGTTGTATATAATTATCTAAATTGTTTGTTCTCCATTATTTACCAGAGAATATAAACTTACATCTATTCATGTTTAATCATGACTATAAGCCAGTATAAATATATACATACTTATTTATAGTAGCGTATGTCTCTTTTTCGTTTTGGCCCACTTTTGTTTAGCACCACGTCTTACTACCCGTTCGGTTTATAACGCTTATGTACTAATTAGGCTAATGGTTATAGGAATTATAGGAAGTGTGCCCGTAGTTGCATGGAGGGAGAGGGGGAAAAATCATTTAGGAAAACCCACCCTCATTACAAGCCCACCGAGAATCGAACCTAGATTGCCCCATCATCAGCATTTTAGTCTACTGCGAGAGTGGCGCCTTAGACCACACGGCCACCAAAGCGGGTCTTAGCACTTTCAATACCCTCCTATGGTCCTCCGCCCAAAAATGTTTGGGGACCTGTGATGTAGTGTATACTTCTTGCGAGAAAGTGCTGCTTGTGGCCTAACTTACAGGAACTGCTGTCAGCATTTAGTATTTATTTAGTGCAGTAACTACAGTAACTAGTGTCCAACCGAAGCCAAGCTTCGTTTTCTATTTCACCCTCGGCCGAAGTGGAAGAAATTGCATAAATTGTGAAAAATACATATTTTTAAAAATCTAATGCAATTTCTGGTGCACTTCCAATTTAAGATCATGTATATTCAAATAGCAGGTCACATTTTTATTGTTGCTAAAGTAGAATCCATTTCCGAAATTGTGATATAAAATAATAAAAATACAAAATAAAAACATGATAAAAATATTAATCACTTCTTCCTCTTAATATTTGGCTTTGAAAAAGTGACTAAATTATTTTTTATTGCCATCCAGTCCCGTCCAAAAAAAAATATTATTTCTCTTTTATGTATATGATAATTACATTAGCCATGGTTTGAGGGGAAAGTTGTTAATAAATCTTATGTAACACTAGACTATAGTAAACACGGACCATGTGTCGCCATTACTGACTACTGACTAGTCTACCGACCGGCACCTAAATCCAACATGCAGTGACTCGTCAGTTGTCACCTTGACACGTGACCGCTCCCGCACCGCACCCACGAGCGTACATTAGGTAATGTAAGTTAAACGAACCTTCGGCTTCGGCAAAACCTTCGGTTTGATTGGGCCGAAGCCGATTATTTTGCCGAAGGTGCAATTTATGACCGAATGTGGCTCAAGTCCAAGTCGATTGCTCGGTCGGTCGCTACCAATAACAATAAAAGGTTTGATGTGTTCTGATCAGTCAATTTGTAAATAACTGTTATACGTAAAGCGTCTCTTTATTAACTATAATTACATCATAAGAGGTCAAATAAATAAAATATAACATTTAAATATAGTGTGTGTTTTTGTACATGATACTGCTGCTATACATGAAGTTGTGGAAAATGCTACGTTAACCTAAGAAATATGAAACGTTGTCATCAAGTTATCATTTCGCAAAGTTACAAAACTCTGCTAACAGGCCAATGTCATGTTAAAAATTACTGTAGCTTAGTATAAAAACGTTAATTGGAACATTCCCTCGTGTTTAGAATTTTTTATTACTATGATAAAATATAATCTGGAGATAAGTATGGTCACACGGAGAGAGGCATCAGTTTCACCTAATAAGTTTTTGGTACCAGGGAGGTCAGGGTTCAAATCCCTACCAAAAGGGTCTATTAAGGTATTTTTTCTAAATGGTTCCACACACTTTCGCCCCCCTAACCCCCCTTCCAAATTAAAGTAAATTTCCTGCAAACTATACCTTTCTCATCCCCTTTCCCTCGGTAGTGTAAATATATGTGTACTTCGTTTATATCGATAGACACGTTTAAAAATAATTAAGGCTAGTTAAAAACTTCATAAGCAATAAAAGCGAATACCCTATGTATTGCAGATATAATTTGAACAATAAAACGCAAAATTTGTAAGAAAATCTCACTTCACATCGCAAAGATAGAGAAAGCCTTCAAGACGGCGGAACAGTTATATAAAACCCAAGGTGACATAAACTAAGATGGAGAGAAAAAAAGAAGTAGATCCAAAGAGTCTTTTTTTTCCAAAACTGCCTTCTAGTATGGGACACTAAATGTGATTCCCCCTTCACTTCGTTTCTAAATCCATCCCCTCCTTGCCCGTTTCTTCTGAACAGCTTGCGCGGCCGTTTAGCGCAGCTCAGTTACGTTCTTGTGCCGGGCATTAAAAGCGACTCTTCGGGTCTAGACTATACTACCTGCCTACCTCCTGTATAATACTGTGGTTACTCCCGAACAAACGTGACGTCATGAGCATTGAACGTGCGCAGAAAACAGAACACAAACCCCTTCCAACCGCCGACGACGACAACTAACGCTCACTATTAGCATTTTATTTCATGAATACCATCCCTTAAAAGAAGGAAGTTAAATATATTTAGATTTTTGGTTAATGTAGGAGTTTCTTGAGCTAATTGGTATTGATTAAGTTACTACTCTGGTCCAAAGAAACATAGACTTTCCCTCTAAGAGATAGCAGAAAGAAAGGAATACCGTAAGAAAAGGAAACTATTGGGGGGAAAAAAGAAGAAAAGAACGAAGTAATCACCCATTACTGGTGCATTCCACGTGTTACATAAAAAGCGAGTAAGCCTTAATAATGTGAACGCAAATCAGCGACTAGGACGGTAGTTATTCTGGCGCTTACGATTAAAAAAAAAGAGTTAAAAACGTTTTAAAGGTTTTTCCTTGTGCTTCGTGTCCCATCCGAACTATCCACCTATTTACACTGAAGGTCTAAGGAGTGAAAGATAGATTTTGAGATGAAAAGGACCCACGTAGAGGGTGAGTGAAAAATCATCCAGGAAAAAAACACCATTTTTACACTCAGTGGGGATTCAAACCTTGACCTTCTCGTCAACGGAAAATCACACTAGACAAGGTTGATGTTTAGTCCACATGCCCACCGATGCGGGCTGTTAAAATGGTTCATGATATCTATCAAATATCAAGGCGAGCGAGCTTGTCAGGATACTGTCCTAAGTTAAGTTAGTTTGTAAGTTGTGTTATGATGTACTCTGTAACTTTGTTTTATTACGTATTAATATCCGTTCGAGTTACAAGCATATATATATATATATATTATATATATATATATATATATATATATATATAAATCAAGCCAATATGGTAAGGACGAATAAGGTAGAATTTAAAGAGAAAGTACCCGGATTTGGGTGTAGGGAGGGTGGGAAACCTTTAGGGAAAATAACTTCAGAACATCCGTCTAAGATTTGAACCCAAACCTACCCGATCAATGGCAAACCAAAATAAATTAGCATGACATTTAGTTCGTTGCACAACGATGCAGGTTTGTGTGTTTAGCTATGATATCTTCCTATGTTATTTGTGTTATTTTATATGTATTTAGGCTATGATATCAAAAATGACAGCTGCAATAAAATGACTTTAAGTATGAATATATTAAAAATTAATTTTAGTAATTTTAGTACCTACCAAATAATGTTATTCCTACCAAAATCTGGTATAATTTTGTGGATCACGAACATTTTATACGTTACTTCACCTTCCACCCCCCTCGAAGTTTCAAGATTTTTCCGCGTTACTTTTTTGTAACATTAGAATATAAGGCACAAAGCCCGCTCTTTTCTACATCATAGTGTACTTCCTATTGGTTCATACGATAGCCGCCCCATAACAGACTCCGTACAACACTTTGATACTGAACACCAAAACTTGTTTGGAATCAAAACAAGTACCAATGAAACGCTGGGCCAGAGTAGAGCTAGTACACGTGAAAATGTTCCTTGCATAATTAAATACTGCGGTTATTGGAACCTTTCCTGTATACATAAAGGCGCTGTTATAGAAGGTTTCAAGGTTTTATTAGTAAAGAAACACGATACCACGTATACATTAACAACCAAATAACGCACGTGTCACGCCCAAGGGGATGCTAACCGCAACGAGGCGTCACGCTGACGATTTTTTTAAATATCTATCCAGTAGCGAGTCTAGACATTTACTTTGGAAAATGGAGGATCAGATTATATATCAAAGCTTTTATTGCCTTACTTCCAATTGGGAGTTTTAGGGGAAATTTTAATGTAAGTAACAGAACATCTTTAAAATATCAAGTTGACCTCGATGCTCTTGGGGTAAAGTGCTCGCCTCAGGACCTGATGTTCATAGGTTCAAACCCAGCCGAGGTCGACAAATTTATCATGAGCAATAAAAATCCGTAGCACAGCTTCCTTCGGAGAGGAAGTAAAGCCATCGGTCCCATGGATATTATGAAATGTAAAAGAACCCTGTAAGATATGTGAAAATACCTTTCCTACAAAATTGGTAAGCCCCTTTACTCTCGCTCAAAGAAATTCTCGTGTGGTGATATAGGCTAATCAGTCGGTTCATAAAGTGCACGTTAAACACCTAAAAATAAATTTAAAAAAACCAAGACGTTGGTCTGTATAGTCTTAAAATATAGCCTAAACAATATATTTGTCTCATCTTAGATGTTCTATAATAAATGTAATAGTTGTAGATATTGTATTTTAAGATTTTAATAATCTTATTTGCAGTTTCCTCTCGCCAAACTCCTGGGTGCGTCATTGTAACTATCCAAAATGTAATCAAAATTAAATTGGTCTCGTCAGTGTCGAGGACTGCAGAGCCAAAAAATGACTTAAGATAGTCTGGCTCCAAATGAGTTAAAATTCAGTCTTTACATGGAGAGAGAAAACTGGTTAAGAGTGATTAGGGTATTATTAGAAGGTTACTAATAACCAGGGTCCAAACTTTGATGACATAAAAGAATCTAAAAAATATTAAATATAACTTCAAATTAAAAAAAAAGAATCTCGTAATGAATGCACACGAATGAATTGAGCAGGCACTTTACAAATGGGAACTTAAAAAAAAAATGGTACGGTGTACAGCAAAGACTTTCTCTAACTTGTATCTTAAAATAAAGAAATTCACTAAGAACTCATAAGATTTGTGAAAATAAATAATGTGACTTGTTGGAGAAACACTACAACCAAAGGGCACAATTAATGAAATAATATACCTAAAATGTTACGGAAACGGTGAGAAAAGGAATCCCTTTGTATACCAAAGAGCATAGTTAACAATCAATTTCAATGTCTGGGAGCTCAATAAAAATATATACATATAATTACGTACAGCTCAGAAATGACTGGTTTTATAAAATTAAATTTCAATTCAAAGATATTTTTTAAAATAGGCCTACAATCTGTTAGTTATAAGTTATTTAGTATCCCAAATAATACTGGAGATATTATAAAAATGGGGGATTTTCTCTTTTGTGAAGTGCTCTCTAAGTTTTTTTCCCGGAATAGTGAGACCCACCACTTTGTTTATAATGATTAACAGTGCTTGTATACTAACTGTGATTACCAGCTTCAGTGGCCGCATGGTCTAAGGCGCTTCTCTCGCAAAAGTCTGGACCGCCGATGACGTAAAATTCGTGGTTCGATCAGGGTCTAGTGTAGTGAGTTTGGTTTTTCCTAATTTAAACTTACTCATTCTCAACCCATTAGCATAATTAGTACATAAGTGTGTAACTAGAATGTGTAATAAAACGTGATGCAAAAAAAACTTATATTAATCAAAATAGTTAAGCTTATTTTGAGAGAATCCATTTTTTTCTTTTTTCATCCCTAAGTAATTCTAGCGTTAGCCTATCAGTATAATGAATTAGGATCAAGGTCGACAGACAGATGGACAGACCCAAGACATCGCGAAAACCACTTTCGGGTTTAGAGTGGTCATAAAATTTCCAGTATCCGTCAAAATTTCGAATTCAATTTTTTTGAATATCACAATACTTACTCTCTCCTAGAAGTCGCGTGAAAGAAAATTGGCAAGTAAAAGGAAAGTGAAATTTCAAAATATTTAAATAATAATATTCGTTAGCTTAGTAATTATCTTATCACTCTGTATATTCTATTGATACATTTTTACCAACTTTTTACATCGTTATATAATTTATTCACTTTTCCGTGTCGTAGATTCGCAAATCCAAAGCATGATTTGTAAACCTACACGGGGAAAGTAATTCAAATACACGTAAACAGAACGCAAGACATATAAGATATAAAAGGTATTTTTAGACTCGGCGGAATAGGATCAGACTTTGTTTGATGCGCCGTAGTAAAACTTTGTTCGCAGACTCGGATCAAGATTTCAATTATCTACCAAAGAAGTAAAAGAGGGGTTTTCCGTTCCCTGGAGACGTACACACTACTCTCCTTCTTCTCCCCCCTCCCCCTCTCTCCCTTAATGATTAACTAACATTTTGCTCGAATGTAATACGAAACACAATATTCCTCACTGCCAGCAACTCCGTGAAGAGCAATAGCCCTGATAATCCAGCGAAACAGTCACGCGGACTGAACGTCAAGCTCCTCGTATAGTCTGGTTTGACAGTGAAAGGAGATCAGGGTTTGAATCCATGCCGGATGTTTAAAAGTGTACTTTTTCCTTATAAAAAATATCTGCGCCGTAGGGCATGTGGACTAGTTGTCGAGCTTATCCTGTAGGCATAATAATTTAACAGTTACTGATGTTATTAATGTTGAACAGATATATTATATATATATATATATATATATATATATATATATATATATATATATATATATGCTTGACCAGCCTCTTGGTCAAGTGGTAAGAACCCCTGGTTACTGTTCTAGATTTCCCGGGTTCGATTTCCGGTGATAGGTACGATAGATATTTTTGCAGAAAGGATAACTATTCCTATGGTCACCATAGTCCGGCTAGTTAGGTTTAATATTCCCACTGGCTCCACACCTTCATAATCACTATCATCACATCATCTCATATGCCCTGGACAACGTTTTGTTTCCACAGCGCGGCTAAAAGTCTACACACACGAAGATCTAGTTAGACATTATAATCTCTCCCGGTCAAATATTATGTCATACGTTAAATATATATATATATATATATATATGTATTTCCTGAATGTTTCTTCCAGCCAGAGTCATGCTGTAGCTTAGTATTTTTACAGGCACGGGTAGTTGTACGCAAGTGCACTTACTTTTGACTATGGAAGCAGGGGTTTGATCCCTAACAGGACGCAATCGTTTTATTTTCACGATATAGTCTTGCATCATATTTCTGGAAAAAATATTTGTGCATTTAGTTTAAAAATTAATTTTCCTCGTCGGCAATTTTACTAGAAGGTCGACAAAAGCCTGCGTATTTTTACTACAAAAGAGTGGACAAATATACTAGCAAAACTAATATAATGTGTCTTTGCATCCATTTAATTTTGATTTTGTTTGACAGCGTAACAAATAGGTTCCAGTCACCATACCTCCTCCCTCCACCCCTTGAAAGTGTATCTTGCATTCATAATTGGTTTCTTAGCAAAGCTCAATATTATTATTATTAGCACAGCTTCTTACTACTCGTTCGGGTTATACGCACTTACGCTAATGTGTAATGGTAGGGTGATTGTAAGATGAAATAGAGAACCTACAGTTTAACGTGGGATCCGAACCACGGTGGAAGCCTGGCATTCCTCACATTCATAAGTTGTGATTAATACACGTCTTGTCAGAGGTGAAGGAAGGGTTTGGCAATAAGATAAATCTGTGCCGGGACCGAGGATTGAACCCCGGACCCTCAGCACATAAGTCCGACACCTTACCCCTAGACCACCAGGTCACCTAAACTCAATAAATTTAGATCAAAAAATATACAAAAACCATATTTATGGTCATTTTAATTAGATGTGAATGGTTTTCTAACCATTCAAAATGATTGTAAAAAAAACATAAAAAAAGGGGGGTAGAAACGGAACTTAAAAAAATTGTAGCTAAGAGAGAGCCAACTATTGAGATAAACAAAGAAATATGAAGTAATGGAAACATGATAAAATAAGACCAAAACCCCAAACTTAAAGAACACGATGGATACAGATAACAGTTAAAAAGGAAACGGAGCAGAAAAGAAAACGACGCTAAGCTGTGAAACAACACGAGAACATGAAGAGGTTGGTGTTTTTAGGGGATAGAAAAGAGTGAGTGGTTGGGAGGGGTTGGGGATAGGAAGCGATTACCCAGTTCCGAGCCCTGCTATACAATCCGGCTGGCTGGGGGCTGAAAGAAGGGGGAGAGCCTCTACTTTACGATGGAGGAGTAGTCCACATCTTGTAGAGTTTTAGAAAAAAACATCACAATTACCTATATTATCAAATGGTATTGCCAAAAAAGTAAAGAGACAAAGTAGCTTGAGATAATAAATAGATGTTGGCCTATTTATTTAGCTGACACGTAACATGACAAGCATTTTTAGGTGTGTTAATTAGGTGATTAGCCCACATCAATGCGCACGCGGGCTACGGCGTCAACCCAGCTTATTGTAGTTTGCTGGTGATGGAGATATTGGGGTTATAATCTTGAACGGGTTTACTGAGGGTATATTTTCCTACATGTGTCCACACTCTCCCTCCATACAAATGTGTGTATTCTCCCTACAAATCCTACCCTTATCACTCCTAGCTTAATAGTGCCAAATATGCTGATAGCCCGGACTGGCAGTGAGACGTGATGCATACAATAAAAAGGTAAACACAAAGTATCTTTACATAACATATATATTTAGAGCTATGTAGATATTTGTATTAGGAGTCTGTATTTATGAACAAAATAAGTATATTATTAATTTATTAAAAATTATATTTTTATCAAATATAGCCTGAACACATACACCAATTCCTACACTAAACCTTAATTCAGTTATTGAGCGTCTATCAAATGAGTTAAAGACTACGAGTTCGATTCTTAGCAGGCCGAAAATTGTAATATTGGTAACACTAGGGGTTTAACTTTACCAATGATCGATTGAAGACCAAGGGGCTGAGTGTAGTGTTCATTGAAAGGTTGAAATGACAGTAGTTTGTAAAGTCATCTCCTGATAAAAGAAGGCGATTAAGAAAGTGTACAACCCAAATAAAAACTAGTAACAATTAAAAAAATAATCCAAAGTTCAATAAGATATCCTTTTACACCGCGGGTCTATACAGTGTGGCAATGAAATACAACCAGCCAAAGAACAGTTTTTATTAGGCCACAACTACCAAGGCCAAGTACCAAGTGAACTATAAGTATAACAGTATGAATAGGAAACTTTTCATAGTGATAGGGATAAGGATACGGTGACCATTTTTCTGAGAGTGAAAATCGGAACAACTTGGCAACATTTTTTAAAAGTAGCATAAGTACATAAGCATAAGGGATAAGCATAATTAAGAACTGATATATTCCAAAAAAAAATTTTAGTAATTTAAAAAACATAAATTACAATAATATGTCATAGCTATAAAGATATATGGGCTACGTAAAAATTGTAGTCAAAACTACTGGACTCATCTCAATCTCTAAGACTAAGTGGCTCACAGTAACAAGTAATTTTAAAGTTTAAATAATAAGAGTTTTGAGAAAATTATATTTTGTAAAGATATAATAGGCTATTAAAAATTAAGATGTTTTTCTGTTCATTTTCCTAATTCTACTCGTTTTCAGTTGATTCAATGATTTAATTCTAAGTTGGCTGTCTATTTTTGACTTATAAAAGCTGCCATTTTTAAATTCCGTATATAAAATCTATGTGCAATGAATAACATTTGCTTAATCTAGAGGGGTAGCAACCGGCCGCCCCACCACCACCGCCGCCATCGGTGCAAAGGCAAAAACACACGAAGATTATTCAGATACTCTCAATAAAATTAAAATATTATAAATGAAATGATTTCGATATTTTTACTTTACTGTAGAAACTTTTTTCATCAGTCAGACAATTCGTGACATTTTGGTCGTTATTTGGGACGCCGGGACACAGCCCTTAAAATCGGGACGGTCCCGATTTTTTCGGGACGTATGGTCACCGTAGATAAGGATGAAGTTACAGTCCAATTTTTCATATGATGGAACTCTTGGAAAATACAAAGCTGCGGATAATATGGCCTGACGTATGGATGATTGAAAGTAGATTTAGTAACGTTTCTAGTTGTCAAATAAGATTCTTCTTATGAAAATTGAGAAATGCACTATGGATCGACTGTAGGTTCTAATAACTAGAAGATTAGGTATATTTTCTGGGGTAAAATATTATAGTTCTACTTAGGATGTTTAACGTGTACTTTCTTAACACACGGTCATGTGAGCACACTTTTATAAACTAGCTCAACTTATAACGCTTAAACTTAAACAGCCAAACTTAAAGCCAGGAATATGATATCTGAGAATCATATAATGTTTAAGACATCATCCAGGACCGACTCTCAGCCTCACTAACGATTATAATGTGATAAATAACGAACACAATAAAATTATAGGTTAGTCCCAACAAAAATAAAAGGAACTTGTAGAGACAGTTATATATAAATTAACGTCAAAATTAATCGGTAAAAAAAAATATTACTCAGGTCCAAACTTTATTTTGTCAATACTTTCACAAGCCTTATATTGATATGTAATGTAACATTGGCAGCGACTATACGTGGGGCATATAATATAATCTTAAGCCATGTATCAATTTTTGCGATGCTACTAACTATACAATCTGCAACGGAAAAAAGAAGGGGAAACCAGTTTAAAAAAAAACTTAGTTCGCCGAAGAGAAGCATAGCTACTAACAAAAGTCCCAAAAGTTAGGAGAATACCAGGTTTGAAATTGGTTCAATGTAAACGAATCCTTAGCAAAGAGGTCGAGTTTCCCAAGAGGAACATGGAAAAAGGACAGAAGGATGCGTTGTTACTCCATTCCTTCTAACGACCCTAAAGCACGGCTTGTTGATCACTCCAATTAAGGATGAACGCGGGGCATGGTAAAATAAACGTTGACGCAATCCGTGGGCACGACGGATATGTCAAGCTCATCAAGTTTGGTTATCCGGTAACGGGAAGCTCAGGGTTCAAATCCTGGACGGGTGTGCTTTTATAAATAGTTTCCCGCTCAAATCTTTGACGGGTGTGCTTTTATAAATGGTTTCATACTCTCTAAATACGTAAATTTGGGTATATTCCTTCTTAATTATTTCTACCTTTCTCATCCCAGCCCTATTAGCATTAGTAAAAGCGTATGTCCCTGGCGAAGAGTAAGACACAAAGAGAAAAAAAAGTAGCTATAACTAATGCACCAAGCGTATAAAAGGAGAAAAGTAGATTTTATGCAAATAGACCATCAAACTCCTGGTTCAAGAGAAAACAAATACTTGGTAGAGACCCTCAGAAGATACTAGCTGTCCTGTTGAAGCCACATGCGTCAATCTTACAAGCTCTCAGCTGTAGCCTTTAGATTATAGAGATGAAAATTAAAAACTAGATTTATATGGATGTAGTTTATAGGTATATTTTCCTACTAGAGTTTTATGATTTTGAAAATTAAGATTTTTCGATCAAGTCCTTTGTCTTTAAGCCTTAATTGGATGAATTTTTTTAAATTGAATTTAAAAAAATGGGATTGGTTTTAATATTGATTGGCAACCGAGGTAAAATTAAAAAAAAAACTTCTACAAATAAGTCAATAATTTTTTAAATTCTATTTCACATTTGCTTCTTTGAGCATTAAAAGAAAGTTAAGTGTATTTTTAAAATGTTATATTCTTAAAATATAAATTTATGTTACAATAAATAAATTACAAATAAATAATATGCTAATATTATTTGTAAATCACGCTACCATGAAAATGTTGTATATTACAGTTTCACTTGTAAAAATGTTGCAAACCATTTTTATCTTTGCTAAAACAAGGATAAGCACGAAATTTCATGCAAAAGACATTCTGAATTCTTAGCATTAGTAAATTAACATTTGTTCCTTTTTTACCCAATAGAATGACTTTTGAACACTTTTTTAAACATATGTTGCAGATTATGCTATATTATGGAATTAAAAAATTATGGAAATGACGAAATAACGAAAAGAATCGCTTCACGTCTGAAATATATAGACATATAATATTAGTAGAGAAGTCAGCCATTACATATTCTTGCAGTTGTCAAATTTGATATGATGTATCAAACTTCGATTGATGTAGCAGCATATGAAAAAATATGTATTAATTCTTTTCACCGTCAGATAGGTTCTTTGGTACGGCGATTCGTCTATGTATAATGAATGGTACGGATCGAACCCTAGCTTCCCTAATTAGTGTTGGTCCCATCATCCGGTGAAATATCCTGTTCCCAATAATCCTGGACAAAGGTTGGAGAGTTGGGGGATGAGTGAGAGAGAGGGGGAGTGGGGGGTAAAGGGAGAGCGAAAGTTTCCCCGGGGGTTATTTGTGCCTGCACATCATGGGGCGGAGAGACATAACAATCAAACAGCCATAACGACGAAGTTAGGGAAACATCGCCTACCTCGTTCATGTCTTCTTCTAGGCGAAGAAAGAAGATAGAGAGAGAGAGGAACGAGTAACCTAAGAGTTTTACAAAAGAAATATAAAGCTAAATGTTCCGGGAAAAGCTTCATTGCTATCCAATAACAACGAATGCAGGATGAAAGTGAAGAGGATAAAAAAATAAAAATGAATGCATGATGTTGCGCACACTTCAACTTTGTACGTGTGCAGTAACTATAGTAGGATTTTAGTAGGAAGACACATATAATATGTCGGTACAAAAGGTGCTTAAACTATTTTAATACATTCATACGTTGGGTTATGTGAATTACAGATATCCACCTTAATAGATATTATTATCCAAACCTATACGATAACACTAATAATTTTAGTATAATGTTATCAATTTTGGCCGCAAACAAATATGTTTGTATTTTCTAAAAAGTCCTTATAATCAGGATACTTCCTATTTACCATCTATTTTCTATTTTTTCCTAGTTTTTGAGTTATCCAAACTGGTGATCAAGCGGTCTAAGGCATCATACTCACAAAATGTAATTTGAAAAAAAATACGTTTTAGGTAGCCTTAGGTTTCCTTTTAAAAGGTATGAAAGGTTTCTGGATTTCTTTGTTTTCTTGTGAATTTTCCCAGACCCGTGGTCTAAAGCTTTTAGCTCTGAATATATTAACAGTAAAAAGTAAAAATAAATACGTCGAAGTGTACGCCTTAAAAATTTCCTTAAGTACGCATGTTAGGCTCACTAAGTTTATTTGTTTAAAAGAAACGTAGTATAAGGCATCAAATTCGCAATATGTAATGTTATAAAATACGCTCAAGGTGCATAAGCTTAAGTTTCCCTAAGTATATAAGCCAAGTTCCGTATGCCCAGGTTCCTTAGTTTTAGAATATTCTATATCGGTGGCTAAATACCCCCTCAGGTTTTCGTAAGTACTTATGCAAAGTTTCAACTTTCTAAGAACTGCATATCAGTGTCCAAATGATCTAAGGCGCTACTCTCGCAGTAGATTAGACAGCCAATGACGGGGAGATCAAAGATCGAATCCCGGTATGGTGTAGTGAAGGTTGTTTTACAAAATGGTTTTCCACTCTTCCTGCAAGTAAATGTGGGTAAACTTCCTAAAACCATTAACATAATTATTACATATGAGAATAACCCTAACGGGTTGTAAGACGCGGTGCTAAGAAAATTACAAATAAAGTAAAATAAAAAACTTTCTAGGTTTATTGAATTTGTAATTCTAGCGTTAGCACACGGACAAACAAATTTTTTTAAATTTAATTGATGATTGTGTTAGTTAAATATAAATTATAAAAAATGACGAATGTGCGATGCCATAAAAAGAGAATAAAGAAAAGGTTTCCGCAAATAAAACGTTTGTAATTTGTGACTAATTAAACATTTTATCCCTAATATCTTGAACATAAGAAACTAAATTCAAATATAGGAGGACTAAACGTTGAAATGTATATCCAAAGGAGTAATGTGTGTTTTATTAAGATGTAAAGTCTGGATACTATATTGTTGTTTTTCGAAGGCATTTAACATTATTAATGATAGTTACTTATCCTCTATAAAGGAGTTACACTTGATCAAAATCACTAAAGGAGTTTTCAATCAAATTATTGTTGTTGTTTCTTCAAATAAAGCAAGGTTTAATGTTTCTGCATATGGATTCGTAGATTCGAGAAATTATAAAATTTTCTTTTAAAAAGACACATTTTAAGAATGCGAACCAAATTCTAAGCTTTAAAATCATGATAGGTGGTAAATTTACGAATGACATGCAAGCAACTTTATCGAGGTGGAGACATACTATTTATTTGTTGAAATCTAAAGATTATTGGGGGGTTGCGGGGGGGGAGAGAATTTATAGCTTTCTCACACTAGAAAGTAAAATATAATTAATATAGTGAGGTGTTTTTGAAATGGACCATTTAGTTTAAACATATAAAAGCTAAGACATAATTAAATAAGAAACGTATCTATCAAATGGTTTAAGTTTGCGTCAAAACCCTGTTATATAGCAACAGTTACTTTTCATTGCATCTTAATAGAGCAATATCGCATTCTAGGACTAAACGGTTAAGTATTTCACGTAATTAGCTATACATTCCCTTTCCTATAGCTTTCAATTATGTATGACTTACATTTAAGAGTGAGAGTCTATTGAGAAGAACGAATAAAATACTGAAAACAGGATTTAATATGAAAATAAACCAAAATAAGACAAATGTCATGATTTGCAGTAAACGAGCTACGAGTAAGATTACGAATGACTTATGAGGAGTAAGGTTAGAGCAATAATTAACATAATTTTGAAATCTAGAAGTTAATATAATATATATTGTAGAAGAAAGACACAGTAAGTAGGCTTGAGTTGGACGCAAGGGTTTTTCAAAGAAAAAAGTTTATAGACTTTAAATAGCATACATTTATATATCAAGAAAAGATTCCTCTATGTATATGTATTCAGTGGTGCCTTAAATGGGAGTGAAACATGGATTATGGTAGAGTTGAAAACAAAATACTAGAAGCGTTTAACATCTGGTGATACAAAAGAATGTTGAAAATATCACGAGAGAGTAACCAAAGCAGATGTGCTTAGAAAGACAAAGGAAGAGACAAAGATTTGGAAATGCTTGACAAACAAAGAGTCAATACGATCGGCCACATACTCATACAGAGTTTGACTAAGTTAATTATAAAAAGATATAGTGAACAAAATAAAACAAGGGGAAGACCAAGGATGGAATAAATGAATAAGTAACAGATGATTTTGCCAAGAAAAATTTGTAAAAATATAAAATACTTGAATCAGGATAAGCAGAAGTGGAGAGCCGCAGCAAGCCAATCGGAAGATTGATAACAAATGATGATGCGATCATTACGCTAACGTTATTGGCTACCCCATGTAATATTATGAATATAATTAAGGTGAAGTAGCTTTAGGCTAAATCTACGACTTTGTAAACCATCTCATCAAAGTGATCATTTGGAGATCTTTTAAAACGGGCTAATGACCGACAAATGACATACATACTTTATATAGATGGATATCTGTACCAGCCATATATGGCATCAAAGTAACTTTATAAATAGTACTAAATTGTAATGAAGTGCACTCTGTTTATCACGAAATGTGGCAGTCTTCTGGTCGGGTGTAAGGAGAATGCGACGAAAGGCCAATGTTTTTGGAGTTTTTAAACATTTGTTGGCCAAAATAAATAAGATATTGCTCCAATAAAGCATACAGTAGAGTTTAATTTTCTTCCCATGGTGATATCAAAAGTTCTTGAATATTTGTCATGAGCATAGCGGCATTAGAAAATAAACTTTTTAAATAAATAGAAAAAGTTGTCACTAAATTTTAGGACACCCTTGGAAGGATCCTTGAGTTATATACTTGAATTCACACTCCCCACGTACTTGCTATCGAATACTACATCAGCCAATTAGAAAGGCAACGAGCCTTGCTATATTCTTGAGACCACAAGAAAATAGCCTACGTCTTTGGTGTTTAGTATCTGCACCATTTTATTGTTTACGTCGGCTGCCCATTATTTTACGAAAATTAAAGCATACCAATAAACAAAATGCAACTTTTGGTGATAATAAATGGTAGGCGTGGATTGATAAATCAACTTTTCAAAAATAACTAACTTCTTGATACTATAAAAATGTGTCTGCTTTAGCAACCCATATATTTTAGAATGTCGGGCAGATTAAAAGATCTGCGCTCTAGCAGATGGAACGAGAATTATAAAACAGTTGTCAGTCAAACACCGTACCAAGGACGTGTCGACGACGTATTGCTTCCGTCCTTTGATTTAAGGGCGTGTGAGGTTTGCATCAGCCTCCTTGGAGACGATTCGGATGGATCTGCACATGGTCACGTAATTACCGATGCAAGTGGAAAGGGTACATGTCAGGATTACGAGGGTATTTTAAATATATAAGTATAAATATACCCGCATCATCATGATGGGGATGGCAAAACAACAGTGATACATCAAATGTCTCCCCCAACACTCGAGTGCACTCGACCAAGGTTCGAAAATTAATAGTACCTGCATTCCAGTCGATTACGAGGTAAACGCTTAGACCAAGTGGCCCTCGGCGTGGTTAGCATCTTTATTTAATTTATTGGAGGTATTTAACGTGCACTTTCTGACTTAACTCATTATATCAGCATACGACTTTCAAACCTGCAGTTGATTCCTCACTCTGAAAGGCGAAGCCCCTATTTAACCAATGATTCATTCGAGCCCATGATCCTTAGCTCACTAATCAAATACTCTAACGAGTGAGCTAAGGTGTCAAAAGGATACAATTTCGAGGTCCATGCACGACAGATCACAGATATGGAATCAGTAATTAATAAGTTATGGCACGGATGGGCCTTTATTCGACGGTTCTTTCTTTGTTTAGGGCATAAATAATAATAATAATTTAATAATACATACCAAATTAAAATTAAAAATTAACCTTTCTAACGCTCCCATTTTTTTACATACGATGAATAATAGAGAACAAGCGAAGGCGGAAAAAAGGTAAGAGTATTCAATCAAAGTATAATCTGCAGTGGAAACTGGCGCATCACCACTTTACGTTCCCCTCTGATGGTCTGATTTCTCGTTTACAGCGTCACGTCTCACTAACGACCCGGCAACAGCACTAACCTATCATTCCTCAGCTGGTTTTATGGTCCCCACTGGTTTTCACGACACAGAAACCACTCCGTCTTTGGGGCTGACAAACAATCCCGGACAGAGACACAAGAAGGAAATACAGTATTTATTTTTTTACTAGTCCCAAACTAAGAGTCTTATAACCCTTTAGGGCTAACCCTATATTTACACTAATGAGGTGGATATGAAAAAACGTAGAATTTATATAGGAACTGTGCCAATATTTGCATAGAAAGAGGGTGGATAAACATTTTTTTAGCTAGAAAAAAAATCAGTACACCCATCTGGGATTAGAACCTTGACATAGCATCACCAGAAAATCACAATTGAGGAGTTTGACGTCTATTCGACGTGCACATCGATGAGGGTCATTTTAATTTTGGTATCCAGCCACGTTAACCAGTATTAGGCGGTAGCAACCAATCTTAATTTTTTTAACTTGATTTGTAATAGTTTCCACGTGATAAAATTTATATATTTTGTTAATCCCGTATAATAAAATGCTCGATACCCAAATGTGAGTAAGCTGAGATTTTATTTTGAAATCCAAAACTATTTTTGTTGAGTTGAATAACTAAAATCAAAACTAAAATCTGCCTTGTTTGAATTTAGTTAAATTTTTAATGCCTTGTTTGGAAATATAAAATGGATAAGAGAATGATATAAAATGTGATGTAAATCGTTTATTTTTAAGAGCATTATTACTTTAGCATAATGCAATGGAAATAATAATACACTTGTGAAATAAAAAAAAAACTTTTTGGACTCTGTTAACACCAAGATATGTTAGACGGTTGCATATTAGTAGAAGAGATCATTTATAAAATCAAAGAGCAGAAGTAGATCTAACAGCCTTGCTTGGGTAACCGCAAAGTACATTGCATGGCTACCCCGAGCAACGCTTTTCTTTGCTTCAAACAAAAATAAAATCGCTTCATTTTAGTTCTACCAACCTAGTTTTTGAAAATTTTAAAAAATCTAATAAAAGACATTAAATTCCAGCTTCGAGGTCCACATGTATATGCACAGGGGCTACTAATTTCTAAATTTCAGAGCATTGCATGCGGTAGAAATAGCGCTATGTTAATGACAGACAGACAATCACTATTAATAAATATAAACTGAGAAAAAGAATAAGCAACCGGCGCCAAATTATTATTTTTAAAGCGCACAAAATTCATAAATAAATAGTTTAGAAAAATATTTAATCATGTTATAAGAAGCGTATTTGCACATCCTGGGAGTTTTAATAATTTGAAATATAATAAAATATTGAAATTCATACTATTTGAACACAATCTTAATAAAACTTTTACACACACACACACACACACACACACACACACACACACACACACACACACACCACCACACACACACACAAAACCCACACACACACACTAGGTTTATTTGCAATAAATATTTTTCTTTAACGAAAGTTTACTCTCTATGGTAAAATTGCAGAAAATCAAAAAATACCCTTTCATGTCAAACTAATCAAATAATCCATAATACCTCCTATACTCAAATAAAATAAAAGATTATGTTTATATTTGAGTAAAATGGATAGATTTGAATTATATGTGTGTACATATATATATATATATACATATACACACATATAATTCAAATTTATCCACTTTACTCAAATATAAACATAATCTTTTGAGTATACACCACACACACACACACACACACACACACACAACACGTATGAAAAGTACCAGACATCCAGGCTTAGTTCAAGTTCAATCTAGTTGCTGACACACAAAAACGAACGTGCATGTTTGAGTTTTGTGTATGTGGTGTGTTGGTGTGTGTGTGTGTGTGTGGGTGTGTGTGTGTGTGTGTGGTGTGTGGTGTGTGTGTGTGTGTGTGTGTGTGTTGTGGTGTGTGTGTTGTGTGTGTGTGTACGTATAAAATGTGTTTTCGCAGTTGCATACTCGAATACGTCTTTTCTAAGGAACTAGAAGGTTTTGTCTGCTTTGGAAAAAAAAAAGGCAGTGGAGATGGAAGAGACTATAAACATGTTTGCAATACCAAAATAAACGAAAAAAAAAAATCAGAGAGGAAAGCAATCAGATTTTACAAAGCGTTTGTATGCCTGTTATAGGTGAAAATAAAATGAGTGAAATAAACCTTTGACTGCAGGAAGAGCAAAAAAAAAATCAACTCAGAGAAATACAAAACAAAAACGTGTTACTATGGTAAGGTGCGGCACGACACCAACATATTTTTTACACGTTCTATTCTTTTGTCAAGAATAAACCTCTAATAAGGAAATATTGTATTAGTATCAAAGAAAATAAATTAAATAATGTTTATAAATAAATCAAATGTTGAGAGGCTTTATTTTATAGCAGTGGTTATCAATCCTGTTTTGTTCACGGCACACTCTCATTTGTTCAGAGTCCTCACGGCACACTGAAAGTGCAAGTTTGCGACACTACGAGATACTCGGACAAGCGCATGCGCAGATACTTCTCTCCGATGAACAGGAAATGTGTGAGGGTTTTTACTCATTCAACCACAAAATGAACTTTAGTGAAATAAATGACAATCTCGAGTTTAACATTAATTACTCAACTAAATGATTGCAAGCCATTAAATTATCTGTAAAATAGATAAAATTAAAGCTTTGGAACATTTTTTCTTATTCCTTTAAAAAAATTATAATTGAATGATACTACGTTTATTTATTTTACTATCAACAATAACATATCGTCAATAATTTCGCAGTACAACTAATTAATTTTGCGGAACACTTGGGTGCCACGGCACCCTCTTCGAGAACTAATTTATTAGATCAGTAGAGAACCTACCATCTATAGGACACATCTGCTCAGTAAATAGTGAATATATTAAAATCTATAGTTTATTTATGTTGACAAAGCCAAATATATCCCAGGGCGCAAAGATAAAATAGCACAAAACTTCTACATTAAAACCAACACATGCAAGTAGGCTTTTGTGCATACTTTTAAATAAAATAAAAGTTTGCATGGGCCACGTGGTTGCAAATTTTAAAATATTTGGCCTAAAGCTATAAAAAAGAAGTATTTTGAAAATATTTCTGCAAATACGATAAATACAAAAATATGTCATGCATACAAATTAAAAGATCAGAAACTTCTACACAAAAAATGTTCTTACTCATTTTGACTTATGTGCAACGATTTTCGTGTAATGCATGACTTAAAATTAATCAAATCGCGCGCGACGGCAGTAAGCTCTCGAGCGCGCGCGTGGTGTATGCCGCATAAACTTCAATAACTTCTGAGCGAATATATTGAAGTTTAAAAATAAAGTAATTTAAAGGAAAGGAAGTAGCTTTTTTTAAATTTATTTGTCAACAGTTTTAATTATGTTATGATGATAAAAAAGTTTAATCAACTGGTTTTATTTGATTGAAAATCATCACATATTATATAGGCCTAAATGTGACAAAAATGTCCTAAATTAACGTTCTCATGAAAATCTTTACTTACAATATTCCATCATGACAGTGTGTTAAGAATTAAAAAATACTAACTGCAATATAACAAAATATTTGGCTTTTGCTGATTACATTTTTTCCTGTTAAAAATTGTTGTAATTGTATTGTATTTTTAGCTATCGCGGAAAAATTACATGAGGGGTTGGACAGCGTGATTTGAACAGTCATTAATTTAAGGATAGTATCTAACAGTAATAATAAAAAGTGTATTTTATTCCTATTTATTATAATAACTATGTAGATATTATGTAAGCATAAGAGTGTAATAATATGTTACACATGCTGAATTAGTTGGTATCGTAATTTCAAAGTGGGATGTCATCGGGGTTTATTTTAAATCTTTATGTTTTACCAATTACATAGACTGCGTCATAGAAACGTCAACGTTGTTTGTAACATTAATAACATTAATAAACAGAATGTATGTCCAGATGAAATCAAAAGTTATCTATGGATAATCATCAACGAAATAGCATTAAAGTAACAGAAATAGTCATAAAAGCAACAAAAAACTAGAATAGTAGTAAATTATTGGTTCAAAAGCCGTAAAATAAGTATGTTTAGCTGCTATTAAAATATTACTTGAGGTGGATACGCGAGGAACGGTAAGAGTTTATGCAGTTTTTGTATAAAAACTTTTTTTGGCCTAATTAAAGAAAATATTTCTCCAGTAGAAGTAGAAGAGCTTAATTTTCTTCACATGCTGATATCAACAGCTGTTGAATATCTGTCATGAGCATAGTGTCATTTGATGAGAAAAAGTTTAAATTAAGATAAAAAGTTTTTTATTACATTCTTACATATGTTTGACCTGATATTCAAGAACTGTTGAGGTCAACAGGTAAAGAAAATTTAACTATGTTATATTGGAAAAATACTGTATTTATTTTGGCCTAAAAAAGTGTTGCTATAAAAACTGCAAAAAAAAAATTCCCTTGACTCACGTTTTTTACATCCCCAACTTAACAATAAATAATCACTGTTTACGTGATCTGCATCTTAATACTCGTCCGGAATCTCCGATACATGTATACACAATATTGGATAAGGAAGGTAGAATTTAAATTAAATATAGCAGTATTTTCCATGAAGGAATAGTGGGAAATAATTTATGAAGACACACCTCAGTACACCTGGAAGTGATCCGATGCCTTACCTCCCCTACACCCACCAACCAGATCGGGTGAGACTGACGCCTTAGTCCATGAGCTCATTAACGCTGATGGCATAATCTATAGCTTTTAAAATGATAATATAATATAATATTTAATTCAGCTCCAACTCCGACTTTGGGGTTCAAAGAGCGATCAGATGTATTTGAAATTATTTTGATGTTTACTTTTCCATAGTCTCTCCAGACAAACTTTGTTGTATTCCCTTAAAATTAATTAGTCTAATTATGATGGTCTTATGATGCTTAGATAATCCCCCATAGCTAATCAATTAAAGTGGTTTACCAAAAATACAGTGTCCATAGATTTCAATTTCAGGTGGTATTGAGGAAAATAATTAATTTTACGTATACATACAGGACCGTCCTGATATCCAATTAGTAAATTCACAGACTATATATATTTGTGATGGTATATGTACTATCCTTGATTAATTTATTATGTAATTCGTGTTTAGATATAATTTGTGTTTAGAAAATGAGTGTTGGCATAGCCCAAACAGGCAATAAATAAAAATGCACTACTAAAATAATCGCATTCAATCAAATAAAGCATAAATATAGAACGTTAATAAAACGTTATTTTATCTAAACCTCTCGTTTATGCAATTTAAAAAATGTTATAAATTATAGATTTCTTAAAAGCAAGGGAGGAGAACTCTGCTTTCAGCTCGAAACATGACGCAGTGCAAATATATTAAAAATAAGAAAGACTACAGTAGATAAGCTTTGCAGATAAAACTCAGATTATATACATTTTATATATATTATAAAACTATATCAAAGAAAAGTAAACTTGGGGCACGTAAAAAAGCTTTGGTAAAATTATTTTTTTATCGAGAGTTCAAATACGATCTAAAACGGTAGAAAAGCGGAACATTACAAAAAGGAAAAGGATTTAAAGATTTGGAAAGATAAAAAAAAAAGATCAAATAGGCTATAAGGATTATATTTTTCAAAGTGAATATGGTTCAGAACAGCCTTCTGTCCATTCCCGTGGATTATTTAGTGGTTAGAATTATTTACTTTTTGTCTGGAGGAGTTGGTTTGATTCGGGGGGGGGGGGGGGGGAGGTGGGTGCGGAAGAGGGTGGGGAGGGGGCCTCAGGAAGATATTTAGTATTTATATACAGATTCGTCATGCAGCAAATTAGTACTTTTCCAGGAGCTGGGACTTAACGGATAGTATTATGTGAAATGTCTTAGGTCAAGTACGTTTGCATGTTAAGATATGCGTTTAGAAAGTTCACGTTAAATATCTCAATCATAAAAAAAAAGTATTGTTGTCATATTTTATGCGTACCACTACATCTCTAAGGTTGAGAACGATCACCTACCCCACAGGTAAAACTTGTCTAGCTTATAACACTGCCAGATAAACGCCCCGTGCGTGGCATAGTAATGTAATGGAAGCAAACGAAAAAAAAAAAAAGCAAAATGGAAATATACCGGGATTTGCTTGGAGGGAGTTTGTAAAACAATTATTGTATTGGGGGAGAAGCAACCTCAGTGAATTCGCCCGGGATTTGAATCCAGCCTCGAGGATCAAATTCGGGCACATGGGCAGTAAGAACAACTTTTCTGAAAACATCTATAGTTAATACAAAATGTGCACAAAATTATTTCAGATAAATTTAGTTTTTTTTATTAATATGTAAGTTAGAAGTGTTAATTTAATTTTGATTTTTAGCATTATTTTATTTATGGCAATAATAATTATGATAAAACTACCAGCAGTTTTTTTGCCGCTCGAAGATGAAAATTAATGATTCGGTTGACTGAAAATCTATTTCATCCATATGCAGTGGTAGTGATTTTTCTATAATGAGGTCATTTCATCCTTTCTCCGGGACGAATACGCCTGCATTTCCATAAAGTTCTATCTACTCTTACGTTTAACTTAGGTTGTAGCTAAAAGAGGTTTGAAGATAAAAAATTTTGATTAAGAGTACTTAGCTTTCCAAAATATCTAACAATCTAAGACAGTGCATCTAATATTATAATCTATAGACCAAACACTTACTAATTGAATAAAAGAACGATTTTGTACACAAAGCGTAAATATCTTCATCAGTACCACTTGGAAACAAACTAGGAGCCTTTTAGACATGTGGTTTACCATCCCAACAAATTAACCAGGGGCGGAAATACGCACTAAAGCGCAGGGCTTAGATAATATCTACTTCCATTAATAAATATATTCCACCACAGGTGAATGACTCCTCTCGAATGGCCGTCCTGCCTAAAGTTCGAAGCGCAAAGTAGTACACACGAAACGGCAGGGGCATGGTACTTCCGACTATAAAACGAAAATTTGGTTTGAATCCCAACCGACTGCAATTAGGAATGGTTTTAAAGAATATTATATTCTATGTGGTTTTTTCATCGTATTTCTAGACAAAACCTAGTGCTTTCCCGATACTTTGTTACGTCCCATCATGATTATCGACATATCTGTCCTGGTCCGAGCCTTCTAGGCCGGTTCTTCTTGCTCTATATGCTGAGTGCCAACACTATAGTTTTTAAAAATAACGCGCTCGTGGACACACACACTTAAGTGTCAACCTCGTCTTTTCTGATATGCCGGTGACAGGGAGGGTCAGGGTTCCCATCTTGGCCGAGTATAATGAGAGAGTATTTTCCTATATAGCAAAATTTTCCGTTTTTCGTATTGGTTTACTATAATCATTAGTGGTAGTGGTGGTGGTAAATAAATTAGGAATGGAAGCCTTTGTAGACCCGTTACGTACTTCAATATTTTTTATCAACAATAAGTTAATTAAAATCATTGTAAGGTTGGCCCGAGTTTTTGCTAACAACATTTGTCTCCCCCCCCCCCATTCAACCCCCTCAGAGCAAGCCACCACTGAGGAAAATTTTCCTAATCAAAATATGGTCTCTAAGTATCTTTCAAGATGTACAGTACCAACGTGTGACCCATCGAGGTAAGTTAGGTAAACGGAGTGTACATTTCCTCTTCCTTTCACATCACTACCCCATTTAGTGTAATTTTACAGATCTCTCAGCCAGGTAGTAAGACACGGATCACAAAAAAAATAAAAAAATAAAATGGCACGCCACTCTTAAGGTGCAACGCACTCAGGCCTAAACCAACCTTCAATCCACCACCCTGGCGCAATCTACTCTACTCTAGAGGCAATAAAAGAGGATACTTACGTGGTACACATTTACCAACCTATCAAACAACCTTCCTGACTGCCTGCCTGCCAACATTGAAAACAAAAATTAATTCCGTTTCTCACGCGTTTCTTCGGTTTCGTATTCTAGAGAGTCCAGATAAGACTGAATTAAAACACACACGAGATGAAATTGATTACACCATAAAAGCACGAGAGTCCAGGCAAAACCTGATTTGTGTTAGATACCATGTTGGTTTGCGAGATTTTTTAAACTTTTTTTTTGTGCTCCACGTCATAATGCCTATCCAAGTTATCCACATATATACACTGATTGGGGAGGGATGAGGAAGGTAGATTAATTAGACCCACATTTACATGACGGGAGGTGAAAAATCATTTAAGGAAAAACTTTCTTACGACTGACCGGAATTTGAGAACCTACCTCCATGTCACCGGCAAACCATACTAGATGAGGCATACGCTTTAGTCAACGTGCCCACCGCTGCTAGTGTTTTTAACAGTGTCACTATGACCAAATGCACTAAAGCACTATCTAATAAGCTGGTTTCAGGGTAGGTTTACTCAAAATCTTTGAAAACCGGATGTGATAATTAATCACCTTAGCTCAGTGTGGTCGAAGATAATTGTGAGGTACTCGGGATTGATGTGTAAGGGGTTGCCAAAGGTTTATTATCATTAATCCTGATCTCAAGGGTCCCGGTTTTAAAATCCTATCACGGGCGAAAATATTTTCATTGGAAGTGGGTTTGTTTCATTTTACTGAGTTGTTATATCAACGGCATTGTGCCTGTCCTAGAATTAATTAGGATAAGTCGATAATAGCTAATAGCGCTATAGCGTAAAAACAAACAAGGACCTCCATCAAAATTGGTTTGGCCGTTTGTTTAGGATGCAAATAACATTTAATTGCCAAGTATTACAACAAGCGTACTATATTTGAGAAAAACATTTTTATAATTTACCTACAACTAAGAGATATCGAGCCAATGAAGATCAATTTGTTTTTGTAATCTTTCCAAGCCACTTAAATTTAAAACTGTTTATACAAAATTATTATGTTAGATTTTTTTATCGTAACAAGCCCCCCTTTAACCCCTCCTAACCTCAACCAGGCCTGGTGTATAAAGCAACTTTACACTGATTTTGGTAAAATGGACATCTTAAAGAACTTTTTTTCTTATAGAATTCTATTATATAGTAGGAATTGGTAGGAAAATAAAGGCCTTTCAAACGGTCATTGTATAGCTTCATTTGAAAGTGCAGTAACAGTTACAAGGATATTGTGCCCGAGTGATATCCATGATACCAATGTTATACAGGTGAGGTGTTAACACAATGTGGTTTCCAAACCTCACTCTTGAAGCAGTTATTTAAAATTAATTATCATCATGATACCTTGGATTATATAGTTTTGAGTTGTTATTAACTGCTACCGACACTTAAAAACGTAAAGATGAAACGGGCTATCTAAAAAATACCTTTATTTTATTCATTGGCGATATTAATGAAAACTTCCATGCTCAAAAAAACTGGATTCTTCTCCCAAAGTCAAATTGTCATGGAAATAACCCTTTATAAAAGCAAATCAATTTATTTTCATGTATCCACACGCCGTGCAATGTGTTGTACTACCAATTTTTTGACAGATGGTGTTAATTTTTGACAGTTGTAAGATAAATAACTTTTTTTCAAAGTTGGCTATTTCACAATTAATTTTTATACCTACAAATTATTTTATTATTATTATTATTATTATTATTATTATTATTATCATCATCACCGTATCTTACTACCCGTTCGGGTTATACGCACTTACGCTATTGTGCAATGGTAGGGTGATTGTGAGATGAAATGGAGGACATACAGATTAACGTAGAATCCGAACCACAGTGGAGGCCTGGCATTCCTCACATTCACAAGTTGTGATTAATACACGTCTTGTCAGAGGTGAAGTAAGGGTTTGTCAATCAGATAAATCTGCGCCGGGACTGAGTATTGAACCCCGGACCCTCAGCACAGAAATATGACATTTTACCCCTAGACCACCAGGTCACCTATATCTACAAAATTATTCTCTTTTCAACGATCCGGCTACACACGTGCGGCTGTACATGTTATGGTAACCGTGTGTAATTACTAATTTTATCGACCAGTAGCGTAGTGTGGAAAGTGTATAGGGTGGGGATGATGTTTGGTTGTGCTGTATATTGAAACGCGAGTAAACACTGAGAGAGAGCGCGCGCGCGCGCACACACACACACACACACACACAGCATCCTCCACTCCACCAGACACACACACACACACACACTCTCAAGTATTTCAATATTACTAAGTACAGTGGGTGGTCGGTGTTCACAACATAGTTTAGATAACAAGTTGGACACCAGAGCACATAAACATGGCACATAATATGCGAAAGAAGAACCCGCAGTGAGCAAGGGAAGATTTCTAATAAAGATTCAATTTTATTTTGTGTGTCTGTGCATCTATGCTTACTACCCTTTCGGATTTTACAAATGCTTAGCGCTAAATGGATAGGGATGATGAAGGTAAAGCTGTATAAGAAATGTACCCGCATGTTCATAGAGATAAGAGTGGAAAACCATTTATATACAAAAGCTAGAAACAAATATTATGATTACTTGTGTTGCGGTGACCTGGTGGTCTAGGGGTAAGATGTCAGACTTCTGTGCTGAGGGTCCGGGGTTCAATCCTCGGTCCCGGCACAGATTTATCTGATTTCCAAACCCTTCCTTCACCTCTGACAAGACGTGTATTAATCACAACTTGTGAATGTGAGGAATGCCAGATCTCCACCGTGGTTCGGATTCCACGTTAAACTGTAGGTCCTCCATTTCATCTCATAATCACCCTACCATTACACATTAGCGTAAGTGCGTATAACCCGAACGGGTAGTAAGACGCGGTGCTAATAATAATAATAATACTTGTGTTGCACGTTCTATTAATAATTTATAACGACTGAATATCCAATAAGTTTATAGTTGTAGCTTTAGAAGAAACAAAAAGACTAGAGCAACCTTAAGGTTTTGGTTTTTAGTTTCTACAGGCAAAAAAATTGTGAGAATGCGCGGATTGAAAGTTCCACCATGGAATGATTAAGTTAGTTTTTTGCCTAATAATGAAGTAAACATTAAAAAAATTTTTTTAACATTAGTTGTCGATTTATGTGCACCGCGTCTTACTACACGTTCATCATATCTGCCTATTTACGCTGATGAGGTCGAGATGTGGATGGTATAATCGAGAGTAAATGTACCCTTATTTACCCGTGGGAAATTTTTTAGCAAAAAAATACCCTCAGGATTCGAACTTCGATCTCCCCGTCACTGGCAGTCCAGTCTCTTGCGAGAGTGACGCCTTTGTCCAGTGTCGTCCAGCCTTACATGACCCGTGGGTCAATCTGTATAGTGCAGCAGACATAGCGGGCCGCAAGCAAAATAAAAAAGGTAATGAAGTAGTAATAAAAGGGTTATACCTTTAATTATTATTTTTTGCATAGAATCGGTATTAAAGTACAATAATGACAATTTTACATAAAACAACATAGAAATATAAGAAGTGTGGCACTATAGAATAATGTTGAAAATATCATAGATGGAGATGGTATAAAATAAAGAAGTGCTATGAAAAGCAAATGAAGAAAGGTATACAACAAATAAGAGTCAAAATGGTGGGCCATATACTGAAACACGATAGTTTAACTAATGGTTATAGAAGGAGATGTGTAAAAGAATAATACAAGAAAGAGACCAATATTGGCGTAGCCTACATGAATCGGATGGCGGACGATGTTGGCAGGAGAAGGTACAAAGATTAGAAGAAAATAAAATGGCCCAGGATAGGCAAAAGTGGAGAGCTGCAGCAAACCTTGCGCTATATTAATGGCCTAATGATGATGAATATAGAAATTACATCAGAACCTACAACAAATACGCATAATAATATACTCATAAATAAGCCAACAAAAAATTTAGTGTTCCAAAGTTAACAGGTTCGATCCTCGGTAGGTACGAACATTTATAGTTTTGAAAATGGATATGATAACTTTCATTAACTAGAAAAACAAAGTCTGTTAACTATTGTAGTTGTTATATTTCACCAGCTTTGATAAGGATAGGTAGCTAATAACAACAACACTGGCGCACTAAAGGATAAAACCAAAAACTACGCTTTATTAATATTGTTACTTTGCTTGACAAACATGCACAATTTATCAAAATAGAAAAGCTAGTAGCGGTGTCTTGCAGCTTTAATCCCTCCCACTCTCCTTGTCAGCAGTAGATTTAATTGATGCATGTAAATCTAACAGCTCGTACAGTAAATGTTCAGTGTTCACCTTTACTTTTTTCACCCTGTCTGTCTAAATTTCGTCTTCCTAGAACTGGAGATTCTCAGGAAAACTTTCTTTCAATAGCAATGAATATTCCATTATAGTTTCCTTGCCCTTACGTGCTTCCGAGCGAGTCGTAATGAAAAAATAGCATGCCGCGGCCCTCAACCGAGCGTTTCCACGAGTCACGACTCGAGAATGGCAGCGGAAATACAAAGAACCTTAAAACAGCAACAGTTTTATATGGCTATTATTTTTTAGGGCTAGGCGTTTTACTGCCCCTACGAGCTACCCGTATCTTATGGGCCTACTAAATAATCTCAATATACAGGATGAAGAGGTTGAATTTTAAGGAAATATACAATAATTTCTCTAGGAAAGAACATTAAATCGCAAACAGAATATATTCCATCCAGTGCACCCTACCTATAGGAATTGAGCTCAGCCGGTCCGGGCTAACACCCTCACCAACCCTACCGTTTATCATGTCAAAACCCGCATTATTAGTGGAAACGCAGAATAAACGTCAAGTTAGTCTAATATGTCGATAACGAAGAGGTGAGGTATTAAACTATGATCGGGTGTACCGAAATATTTATTTCCTAAAGAGTTTTCCACTTTTCACGCAAATGCAGATACATTTTATCCCAATTATACTTTACTCATCCTTACCCTATTAAAGTATGCACATCATCACATATACAAATAATTGTTTTCTTCTCTTCTCATAGTAGTGGCTAAACTTAAGACGTATGAAACCAGATCGCTAAAGGAAGACCTGTCATGACAATCACTAGCAGAGTTGGATAAACCAATAGAGTAGTGAGCTCTGACCAGGGTGGCAAGAGTTCGATCTCAGAGAACGGATTAATATAATTACTCATAAGCCTTCTTGTGTGTATTATTGAACACGTTTGTTATCACTATAATAACAATGCAATGTTTTTGTGCACGAGCTTAAAATATATTTCGCTTTACATAAAGTTTTATTACATATCGGGTGACCTGGTGGTCTAGGGGTAAGGTGTCAGACTTCTGTGCTGAGGGTCCGGGGTTCAATCCTCGGTCCCGGCACAGATTTATCTGATTGCCAAACCCTTCCTTCACCTCTGACAAGATGTGTATTAATCACAACTTGTGAATGTGAGGAATGCCAGGCCTCTACCGTGGTTCGGATTCCACGTTAAACTGTAGGTCCTCCATTTCATCTCACAATCACCCTACCACTGCACATTAGCGTAAGTGCGTATAACCCGAACGGGTAGTAAGACGCGGTGCTAATAATAATAATAATAATATTACATATCTAACTATAGATTCATCATGACTATAAAAATACTAATAGTTTTAAAAATTAAAAAATTATAAAATAAGCAATTTAATGAATATCTTACATGTTAATGTACTGCGAGAACTTAATCTAATTCATTTTAGAAAGAAAAAAGTCAGTATTATCTTAACTATAAGTGGTTAAATTATAATTACACCGTCATTAAACTAATGAATATCGAGTTACACCCCGCAGCACATTGTTAAAGACAACGTAATGTGATATTTCATAAGGGTGCTTTCCGAGTGGCCATCGTCTTCCCCTCTAAATATTCAAAACGAACCTCCTTCACAGTAGCCCCTTTTCTAATCTAGCCTTTCAACCCCCATTCCCCTTCCCGACTCTTTAACCAAGATAAAATACTGGACGATATCAAAGTAAATACAAGGTCTACAAGGTACAGAAACCCTGCTATACACCAAATTGAAGATATGTAATGCAACAAGCGGCTACAGCGGAGCGAGAAGGGTATGATCTCACAATATCTGATGGAAGATCGAGAATAATTTCCAAGTACCCGCATCAGTGGGCAGACGGACTAAACATCATGCTTGTATGGTCTGGTTTATTGGTAACGAGGAAATCAGGGTTCGAATCTCATCCGGGTGTAAATAAGATTTTTTTTCCTATAGTTTCCAAACGCACCCTCCACTAAAATGAGGGTATATTCCCTCTAAATGCTATCTCAATTCTACATTTTTATATTACATAAATACGGGTTTCCCAGACGAGTAGTGAGCTCCGTTGTCACAAAAAACACTGAGCCAAATTAAGTATACTTAAAGAAAATCTTTTGGAAAGGGTATTAAAATTAATTTGATTCATGTTTCAATTATTAAAGTATTCAAGTGTAATTTCTTAAAACAAATATTGCATTAGCACACAACTTATGAAAGGACTTAACCAAGAAAAGTATGGCTAATACAACATTACAAACGTAGCACAAGTGCCTAAATATTTATCAAGTGGTTGAAAGTACTAACAAATCTGTTCATATTAATTATCTTCTTCGTCACTCCAAGCAATCAAACCAGGTTGCTTTAGATACAGTTCACTTAGACCCAGGACGGGCGAATCGAAATTGAAAAATGACCTTGTAGGTAAAATGAAACGTTCATTGATAAAACATTAACGTGCTAAGCGAAAAATTCTGACTACAAAAAATGTTCAAATATTGTTTTTTCAAACGTTAAAAAATTCAAGCCATACAATCTTGCCAGGAACTTTCTGAATATACAATTTGGTATATATATATATATATATATATATATATATATATATATATATAAAATGTATATATATATATATAAAATGTATGTATATATATATATATATATATATATACTAACGTTATGTGAGATTAAATAACACATGACATTGTAAAGGGAGATTGGAGTTTGATTCCAGTCTATTGATCCGCAGTTGTTTTTTCCTCTATGTGTTTTCTCATCCTATCTCCAAGGTGTACATTTGAAAAGGATAATATAAGGAGAGTTCCATAATAAACTTTGTCCGGATTTTCTAGGATAAGGTGAGACATTTTCAAGGGTTTTCTAATCTACTGTCGGAAATTCTTGGAACTTGTAAACGTATTATCCCTTGAAAAGCTGAACCCAAATTTTTATTGCTCTCGTGTTTATTTGTTTTTCAAATACCTACTTTGTGTACAAATACAAGCAATTCCCTTCGGCACAATTCTAGACTAAATACGTTGTTCCTTCTGTCCTCGGGCTAAGCTAAAGTATGCTGACAAGTCCATGCTGATCCGAGCCGATGCCATGCTCATCTTGCCATTTATTTACATGTATTATATCTATGTGATTGTGATGTGCCGATTCAATCCAATGTGCGTCCATCTTAATCCAGGTACTAAGACCAATGACTAAAACCACCGATATGGTGGTTTTTGGTGTGAATAATAATGGTGAACCTCAGTGGCCGAATAGTCTAAGGCGTCACGCTCCTGTTTAACTGACCTTCTGATGCTTTTCCCTAAATGGTTTCCCACTCTCCTTCCACGCTAATGCCAGTAGATTCCCTCTAAAATGTTTATTTCCTCATCGTCCCTTACCCAACTAGAGTACTCATCTTATATGAGTATAACCTTAAGAGGTAGTAAGACGCGGTGATAAAAAAAAAATTAATGGTGTACTATTTAAGTTGGGCATTTTTTCATGACCTGCGCATTATGAAAGTTCAATTTTCATAGGATGAGCATTTTATAAAATACATACTTACTCTTTTGAGGTTAATAAAGCTTACATTTTACTATATTATAAGTGTTATTTTAGGTTTTGATAATATCTATAAAAAATGACGTATGCAGGAAGATAACATGATCTGGCGTTTTAATCCGTGAAACCTTTTTTAAGCGGTCAGATAAAATACTTTCTATGAACATTGGATTATACTTATCCGGGTTGTGCGCTTATTTACATCATTAGAGTAAAGATGAGAAAGGTATAATTCTTCGGAAGTATTCTAGCATTTTCGAGGAGTAAGAGTGAGAACGTATGCTCAATATAAGTACGTATGATCTATTATTATTACTATTATAACAGTTATTTAACATACATTTGTATATTTCCATTCAACTAAACAAGTTTAGTATTCACCTAACCCTGATGAAAGTCAAATGACAACGAACGTCTGGGAAATGTAGTTTTTTTTATTTGTATCGAATCTTTCTAGTGTACACCCCCGTTCCTCCTCTGCAATATATTGACTGGAGATGAATAGATAAAACCAGTAATATGAAGCAGGAAGGATTGTCTTATGTCGATGGAAACAAAGTGCCTTACGTGACGGGTAATATTTTGTTGCAGGAAAAGTGTTCACGTTGCATAAATATACACTCATCTCCAGTCAGGACAGAGTTAAGTAACCCTTGAGATCCCTCGACACTACAAGTTTTATTGATGTTCAATGTCGAGGAACATTTTTGTTTTATAAATATGATTAGCTAGTAGTTCTATGAACAGTAGACCTCATTCCTTCTACGTTTTTGAGTCAAGTTATAATGTTTTAAACCTATTTTTGAATTTAAAGTTGAAATTTATTCTATAATTTTCCTCGGGTTTGAAGTTGGTAATCTTTATTTGATAATAAAGCTAAACCAGAAAACAAATAAATAATATATTTTAATAGCAAGTTTTGAAAAAGAATAACTGTTATTTACGTGGTTTTAGAACTGAATTCTCGCAAAAGATATCAAAAATTCAAATAAATACGCCCGTGGTGCTCGATCGAGTCCTTATAATTTTAAATTCAAATCACTTAGCACGATTCACTAATCGAAGCACTTTTTGAGCGGCCACCATCTTGAAAATTAAAATTAAATTGTAAAATCATATACACACGTCGTTCGGCCTAGGTTCAAGCAATGGCCCTGCCAACTTTCGTTCAAATTGGCAGTAATCATGGAACAGACAAACAAACAAAATGATAAAAGGTCAGGGATCTCACTCCACTAGTTCAAATATCGGGGGAAATGAAGTAAATAATATTAGTGCGAGCATGACCTGTTAGAACATCTCAATAAATGTATTTCCTTCACTACACGAGAGCAATGCGTGGTTTCATATGGTTGGCTCTCATTCAAAGCCCTGCATTTCGTAGAGTGAGCCAAGATGAACTTAGCATGTTATTTTTCTTGCGACACCTTGCGGTGAACACGGTGAACCAAATGATTCGGTTACCAATAAATGTGCCATGTTTGGCAGGTTATATTATGAATACCAGCAGGTATGGCAGAGCGGTTAGAACAACTTAATCTGACACAGGAGGCGGTCCCGATCGTCTGGATGGTTAAATATATTTCTAGAACATTTTACAATATTTTCAAAATCTGAATGGTGGTGTGATTTTTTTTAATCGATAGCCCAGCCTTATTCCCTTAGATAAATAGTTTACGTCTTTTTTTTTAATTGGGCAAGAGTATATACGAGAATATGGAGATAGAGGATAATTTACGTATGTAGATGAACTAATAATAAACGGTTTGTATTGGAGATTTGAGCTATACGACCGGTCCTTCCATCGATTTATATGATAGCCTTCCCATTATTGGATATTAGAGGCTCAAGATCATGGTACGTTGCTTGGACGAAAGTTGGGTAGCAAAACTTTATATCGTGCACCTGTTCATCCCCGTAGCAATGCGTCAGAGTTCACAAATATTTTCATCCATATTAATTTTTCTCAAAACTTAAGAATATCAACGAGACCTGATTTTTAGAACTTCATTAATTTTCCAACGTGTCGGACTTAGTGATAGGAGTTTGATTACAACTAATAGTAATTAGATGCAACAGGTCAAAGTACGACAACGCGACGAACTATTTGTGTGTAAGGTTTAGTGTTAGGGAAGTTTAGTTCAGTAAGAACTGTAGAGCTTACTCAACGTGTAAAATTAAATTAAAATTATCTACTGAAAGAGTATTTGGTTTATATTGGTAGTAAAAAAATGATCTCCATAAAACTATTTAAAAAAATACGGATGCTAACTCGTGTTACCTTCCATCCAACCTTAATGTCCCAAAAGAACTAAACGCGAGACAAAGGGCCAGTTTCATAGTCAGATTTAGTACGCCTAAAGTGCGAGTCGATACTAAATACAGGACGACACCTACCTAGACCAAAATGGAATGGGCCAGTTTCGCATATGAAACTGGCCCATTCCATTCAATTTCAGGTAGGTGACGTCTTGTATTTAGTATAGCGCCGCACTTGAGGCGTACTAAATCTGACTATGAAACTGGCCCAAAGAAAGAATTGTGCAAGAAAATAGCCAGCCACCCCGTATAACATATCACCGTTTTACGTCTCAGGATAACTCACCTGACAAAGGATCCTGAAGTGGATGTAGTCGACTTTTACCTTTTCAGATATCGTCTTGTATACACAAACTGCCAGCAAAGAAATAGATAGTACGACTAACCTAGCCTCAGGGCGACCTTGGCACAAAAAAAAAGTGAAGGATAAAAAAGGGGGGGCTGTAACCCATTCGACACATGTAGCCTGCAGTTCTGATTTCATCTCTCTCCAACCAACCATGTGTATAGGTACAGTCATGGGAACAATGAATACCTAATATTTAGACTATAGTGACCGTCACGACAGTAAGCTAGTTGTTGATTTCACACAGTTAGAAACTAGAAAATTTTACTTTTACGAAATAGGTCTGAATTAGGTTGTGCCTATCAAACTTGGATATGATTTCCAGAATGCTCGAAAAATGACAATAATAATTGGTGGAAATGAGGGTTCTCTCTCTCACAGTGACGAATATACAATAATAAGATCATGTGTAATGTCTGTTATATAATTAAGTTTGTTTGTAAGTCATGTGATATAATCCGTTTATTTAAAAAATAAAGTTTTTTATCGCATCTTTAAATCCGTTTGGGCTGTACGCATACATTAATTACGTTAGTAAGATAAGGATTAGGAAAGTAGAATTTTAGAAATGTACCCGCATTTTCAAGAAGAGGGGAAAAATCCCCAAAACACCTAACCAGAATTTGAACCCCGACCTCCCCATCACCGTAAATCTAGTCCAACAAGACAGTGACGCGTTAGACTAGGCGAGCACCGCTGCAGGTAAAATTAAAGTTAAATATATCTAATAATCACAAAAAAATAGATTAAACAATACTTTTTATGTGATTTGACAAAAAGCATACGTCCAGACAATAAACAACAAAAACTGAAAATATTCTATAAAGTTAAGATATGACCTGGGATCGATACAAGGTCCCCTAATGAAATCACTATGGTCTGGTCGAATGAACGCTAGTCTTATGGGAAATGTGTGTGCAAAGTTTTCCATTTATTTAATCTATAAATTGGTTCACGCGATTAAATGAAGTTAGTTCACTATACTTAGCGTACAACTCTTGAAATTGTCACCATCCATCAAACGTTATTTTAGAGCACATCTCATGGCGTATACATTTTTTTAAATAATTATATCAACCCATTATCTACAAACTATATGAATTCTAGAAGACACACTTGCGAGTCCCTCAGACGTCAATGTATCTGTGAAGACAAGATTTAACCAATGATAATTAATTTCAAGCCATATGGCCAGAGGCAGGTTTTTTTGTTATTGGCGATAAACGCGAATTGTTTTTCTGTAGCTTCAAAATCTATATTTACACGTTTCACAATGTTTATGAAGTGATCCAACATATTTTCAAATCGCGAATTTTCGCGAAATTTTGCTGTTCTCACGAAATTTTAGTATTCTCGCGATTAACGCGAAAAATTAAATATTTTTTCACACTTTAATATTTCAAACAATATTTTGTTGAATAAACATTTCTTCACAGCGTAAAATTTGCCGCAATTTTATTTTCACAGAAGTCTCACAAGCCTTAAGAATGTGTCTGAATCATATATTTTGCGCATGCATAGTTTTAAAACTGAAACAAGACTGGAAAGAAACGTGTTTTTCACTCCAAAGTTTTTTAAAAAATATTAACGTATCCTGCTTTATTTTTATACTCGCTGTTAGGTATTTGATGCATGCCAGGTATTTATTTAAGTTATTTTGGGTACTCGGTTTATTTTATATTTCACTTAAACCAAATAAAAATATCTCAAACAAGATATTTCAACTATCATATGTCGCCACCCGCCATCTTGCCGTCTTGGAATGATTAAGTAAATAAAACTCAATAGAATTTCAAAGTAAAGATAAGCTTGTGGCACATTTAGTACAATCAAGAATCGAATCACTGAAAGCGAAGTGTGAATTAGTGAGAGATGGTCAGTTTGGTATCAACGTTGTACAGATGTTAGCCAAAGTTTCACCACTATGTAGAGGACAAACTGAGGAGTGTTTGAAGGCTTGTGTTGCACTAACTTGTGCCAAGCTATATTCAATGCTAGCCAAAAATAGTGATGAAATAAAAGTAATAAAAGCATTAGGGTACTTGTTTGACCTTACTAAGCTACTGAGCAGGCCTAGTTCAAGTGATGGGAGGGAACTTGAAAGAATGTTCAAGGACCTTCCTGCTTTCCGAGACTTGCAGTGTGATTTTCAACTAGGCCACAAAGAACTGTGCACATTAATTTCTGAACAAATTGACAGTGACTATGTGGATGAGGTAAAAGCTCTAATAGGTTTGAAACACAAAGGTGAACATTTTAATGTTTTTGTAGAAAAATCGCTTCAATCTCTTTGGTTGCCCATTTCAAATGAAGACAGTGAACGGTATTTTTCAACGTACAATTTGGTAGTGACTGATAGACGAACCACGACGAGTGAAAAAAATATTACCACATGCTGTATGCTACAGTTTGGCAATATAGATTAGAGTGATATGCCGGTAAATATTTGTGTCAAATTTTCAACACAAAACACCACCATTTTGAAAATTTAATGAGAATTTAAAAAAAAATATTCACCATAAAAACCTGCCTCTGCATATGGCTATCAAACCTGCTACCCCTTGCTCACCATGTAAACTTGCTAGTGGTCGGAGTCTGACACGACTTATAATGAAATCATAGTAAATCTAGTGACTTTTAGAAGTGTAAACTAACGGCTCGACTATAGAATTTATATTTTGGAAAGTTTGAGGACTTAGGTAGACTTTATCCAAGGTAAAGTTCAGCCCAAGCGAATGTGGTTGGTTTTTTTTAAGCATTTGTGATCATCTTTGAACTTTTCTAAAATTTATTTTGACATATTATTTAAACATGTTAATTTTTAGCACCAACTGTTAAGGTTATTGTAATTTTTTAACATAAATTAAATTTTCCTATGAATGATTTAAAATATACGCACTGTAACTGTAAATGTGTGGGCATGTGTTTGCTCAGAGTTTGGTCGAAACACGTTTAATTAATTCGAAAGTGTGCTGTTTTTTTTTGACCAAGTCTCACAACACGTTAAATAAACCAATGGGGAGAAAAATTAATCAAGTAGAATTTAGAATAAATGTACTCACATTTGCAGGGCTGGACAGTGGGAAACCATTAAGGTAAAGGCGCACTCAGCGGTAAACCGAGCCCTGACCTCCCAATTATTAAAGAACCATAAAAAAAACTTGTTTGATGATCAGTCAACGTTCACATCAATGCGGGTATCTCAAAAAAGTAAAAATGGTACACACCTAAAAGTAAACGGAAAGAGCGCCTGAATACATTGTACTTCGTACGTTCTTTGATGGAATAGGAAAACAAAACTAGACGGATTGTTTAGCAATCATTTTAAGTTATTTTACAAAGCGTTAAGCCAGCAAGACGCCAAGTCACTACAAAAACACGATGTCATTTTGTTGACAATATCCTCCAACTAGGATGACGTCGCAAGTTTTTGATTCCTTGTATTTTAGACAATAAAAATAAAGTTACACAGTAGCGTACGGAACAAATTTTTATTTTGAAATATCATAGAATGGGAAATACAAATATGAGATTACACTTTGACTTTATACATGTTTTATATTTGTCTAGACAAGAGATGCTTGCTTTTTTCTTGCTTTTTTTTTTACCAGAATATGACAGAATTTCTTTGTTGATTTTAATATACGTAGACTCGATCTTGACATAAAATACAAACACAAATTTAAAATGGAATATAGTAAATGTCACATAAATTTTCACAAAAAAACAAACAAAAAAACTGCATTTATATTTAAATTAATTAAGATTAAGTCTACGATCCTAGAACATTATTATGATTTTGTGTGTATGCGCACATACGCGCGTGAGTACGTTAGTTATAAAACTTCAATATATTTGTTGAAATAATTGTTGGTGTAGCGATGATACTATTGGAGATTGCTTTAGTTTTTCAACCACAAATTAAAATACTCAAAAATTTTCAAACGTGACGTTGAAATTTGAAACAAATATATTCTTTTTTATCTTATTCGCCGCCTTCAACGGGGACAGATCCACGCTATTCATTTCACTTAACTTCATTTACCGAGTGAGATATATATATATATATATATATATAACAAATCAGTTACATGATAGTTCCACATTTTTTCATGAAATAACGCGGCGAATAATATCAGGTATAATCAAAGCATTAAATCTCACGAGAGCGTAAAATACATCAGTTAAAAATGGGGTATTTTACATTTTACTAAGTAAATGTTTCCCAAACTGTGTTACGCGTACCTAAACGTCCCATTAAGTTTTATTAATCATAAAAAAAAGTATATAAAGAAAACCAGGTAAACCAATTAACGCATACTTTGAAATAAAGTCAATCACATTTATTTAACTTTCTTTGAAGCGGTCACGGCTATGTTTGGCCTATTAAAATTTAGAACGATCATTTGTGTTTTAAAAGATAGCAGGTATTTCTTTCTCTTATCTTAAATGAAGTTCTTGAAGGGGTACGTTGTAAGGTTGTCATTGCCTCAAAAAGGCGTACGTAACTGACGAAAGTTTGGGGATCACTGTAATAAGTGATATTCTGGGGTCATAGAGTGGTGGATGTCCTAAAATAGGCAAAGTTACTAAAAACCAGAGAAATGGTACCAAAATTAATTTAGTTCCGCTATTTCTTAAATTATTTCTTATCGAAAGGTATCCAAACAATTGAGGACATCAATAGTTTACAAAATTTCAACATGTTTAAGTAACACTTGCTTAAAATAGATTCAATCCGTTTCAGATACATATTTACGTAAAACCTTCGACTTTCATTAATTTTGTTTAAAAAAATTCCATATAAATTTGAACTTAAAATCAAAATCTTGTTTAGGTGGATGGCTGTTGTAGACGATGCGCACAAAAAGAAAAAGTGACGACAAAAAAGCAACATATATATTAGGCGTAGAACAGATAAAGAAACAAGATCAAAAGAAAAGTAAGATCCACATTCTAGAAATTCCAAAGTTGTCTACCTTCGTATCACATTACCACAGAAAGCACAACAATAAAAGAGCAGAAATAAAAGAATGTGTGAGAAACAACAGGAAAGATAAAAGTAAGACAACTTTATTTGATATTTTAGATTTTAGGTTTCGTTTTTGTTCAGATTCCCCTCTCCTTTCTCCTCGAAGTAGTGTATAATAACAGAAAGTAAAATTCGTAAGGGAGGGTATAAACAGAACATGTGGATGAGAGCGTTAATGAAGTAGGAATCTTCTTTCAAGGTGGATAAGTAGGTACAAGTAGGATCGAGAGCCTCCCATAAACAGCTCTAAAGTAAGCCATTGAATAAAGTCTCACAATTTAGATTGTAACGTTTTGGATAGTTACTACTTTTAGTGGACCATGATGTTTGCTAAAAGCCAGTGTTTCTCAAAGTTTGGTCCTCAGACCATTGGTGAAACGCAGGATCTTAGGAACTTTCATAGTAAAAATTAATTAAAGAATGATGATCACATATGAAAATAAAAATTTAAATTCAAAATATTAAATATCCATACTAAGCCACTCATTTTTTAACCGGTAGACATGGGTCATATAGTAAAGGAAGTCTGTACCAACCTTAAGTAAACCAATCTGAACAATTATATATTAAAAATTATATGAGGTTTTTAATGTTGAAAATAAATAACAAAACTATTACTTATTAATTCAATATAATTAAATGATTTCTTCAGCATTTAATTTAATTTAATTTTGTCTTTTATCTATGGTTATAAAATGGAATTGGCTTATAATAACGTTTTCCCTTCAACATTTATAATTCCTTACCACCCTCACTCCTTGTCCCAGGGCCCGGGTGGTCCCTCAGTGCGCATAGCTCCCAATTGGTGGTCCTCCATCCTCATAACGTTGAGAAACACCAAGTAAACACCATATTTTGAAAAAATTATTAGCCAATTATGGTGAGCACAATTTTCTCTAGACTTGTAAATTTTGAAAATAAGTTAAATACTTCATTAGCATCAGTGGGCACGCATACCAAATATCAGGTTCATCAGTGAGTGAAGGAAAGGCGTAACCTTTCAATGGCCCATTAAACTCACTTTAAAGGTCGGAATGAAATTGCTGTATTAATACAAAATCATGGTTTGCCGGTCCCGATTCAAATCCCGGCCGGATGCACTGAGGGGGTAATTTCTTTAAATGGTTTCTTACTCTACATCCACGCGAATACGGGTATAGCTCCTTTAAAATCCATCTTCCTCATATCTACTCTATTAGCGTAATTAAAATTAATAAAGGCTGGACGGAACAAAAGGATATAAAAATTTAAAGTTTTCAAAATTGTTTTTAAAAAAAAACACAACATCTTCATGAAGTTATTTAAATATATATATATATATATATATATATATATATATATATATAAAATTTGCATTATAACTATTGGAAATGTTTCACCTGTGTTATACGTTGTACGTCCAAAGTTTATTTAATTGTGAGTCGATTGTAATATTTAGTCTGGATGCTTGTCTAAGCCCTGATTTTTTATAGGAGGCCCACTTTCAACCACACACATTTTTTTAAAGTCACAAAAATTTGGCATTCTTGAAATAAGTTTTGTTTAGTAAAAACCTTTCAATTATACTTACTTATGGATTAATGCATGCTTAAACATAAATTTTTAACTAAACGGACTTGGGATATAAATACAAATGTATTCGTTTTATTTCCGCCATTGTGGCAACATGAGTTTCAAGTTTTCAAATAAAGGGTTTCAGGCTGTAGCTCTGGCTAATTAGCCATGTCCATATTATTGGGAATAAACAGCTCAAAGACGCCACACCAATATTGTTGCGTCTATGGACCATTGTTGGTGGCTGGTGATGCGTTACAACGGTCATTAACGCGGGAACACAATGCTACACAATGGTTAGGTCCATATTATGCCGACAGATGGCAGTATATCATATCAGGACGTGGAAGGGGTATATTATTATCAATTAGTGGCGCGTCATGAAAGCTAGGCAGAGATCAGTAAAGCATACGACTGATTTAGTTTCCTGAGAAGTCAAAAATAAGAAACAGATAACCTTATTCTTGTTTAAAAGTCACAAAAAATCTTATTTTTGATTATTAATTATGTAATTTTAAAATTAGGTAGCTTCGTGAAACCAAGAATTCCTCTTGAAGAAAAATTAAAATATATAGATGCTCAAAAAACCAGTGTATTTTTTTTTTAAGTTACAATGAAGTTTAGAGATACATTTGTGCCGAATTTAATTTCATTGGAAATATATTTTTAGTCTGATTACAAAATCAATAACATTTAAAGCAAATCCTATTGGTCCATGAAGATTTCGTATTTTACTGGTAAGGCGCTTTATTTCAGTAAATGTATCAGAGCGAATATATTTTGATTACGATTTGCGTTTGAAAATAACAATTTTTAAATTCATAAAGACGGCGATAAATTTTTAATGTGAGCAAATTTAAAGATATAAGATACTACGGTTTTGACTTATCGTTTAAATTACTCGTTGATTTAGTAGATATTTTAGAAAACTTTTATAAAATACTTGGTAAATTGTGTATAAGTTTTTAATTGTGAATTAAAGACATATATTCCTAGGTTGTTGTACTATAAAAAATTACTTCGCCTACGTTATAAAAGAGTCCATTTAGATAAATAATGGATACGACTGTTTCAAATGTTGACAAATAAATTAACAATTTTAATATTAAACATTTATTATAACTAATAAAATTATAATTGTTAATATTTGTACACCTTTTAAACGGGTTTATACATTATATATATAATGTATAGACTTTTTTAATGCTTAAGGCGAAGAACATTTTGTAATACAGCAAACTAGAATATTATAGTATCGTTTGTTTATAATTAAATTTCTTATCAAAATAATATTATATTATCCAGAAAAATAACATGATGCGCTCGTAAAACATGTTTGCTTTTCTGACATGCCAACCTAAAAAAAAAATACACATTGATGTTAGGCAAGATTTTATTAATTAAATAGGTTGGTGACCCGGCGGTCTAGGGGGGTAAGGTGTTAGACTTCTGTGCTGGGGGTCCGGGGTTCAAGCCTCGGTCCCAGCACAGATTTATCTGACAGCCAAACCCTTCCTTCACCTCTGACAAGACGTGTATTAATCACAACTTGTGAATGTGTGGAATACCAGGCCTCCACCGTGGTTCGGATCCCACGTTAAACTGTAGGTCCTTCATTTAATCTCACAATCACCCTACTATTACACATTAGCGTAAGTGCGTACAACCCGAACGGGTAGTAAGACACGGTGCTAATAATAATAACATAAATATATATCATATTCATATTTCCTCTCCCCCGTTTTTCACATTTTAAAAAGCTTCACATGTAATTTTATTTGGTGTGTTAAGTCAACCCCACGTAAAATGAGATTGCACCCCTTCACCCTTTTGTTATTAGGGGTGAAACAGAAAATTTGGCTCAGATGGTAAAGGTTGGGTTGGGGAACATGAACCCAGTGTTTTATTTTTTTAGGTTCATTATAAAAGTCTACTAGCCTCATCTCCCTTTGTAAAAGCTTTGATATTTAATCGCTACCCTCAAATTATTGTGTGCTTCACATCAGCACATGTGTGATAGCTGAACAAAACACCTACAGTACTATATGTATTTCTTAATTTTATGATTCCCCACTTTGGCGTAGTTTACTAATTAATTTTTGTTTAAACTTTAATATTCAACGAGTCGTACTCGGATAAATAATTGCACAAGTAATATTTCTCGTTAGTCCAAATCACAGTGTTTGCAGTAAATTCCAGGGACAATTCAAACGTTTTGTGATTTTTGTGATTATCTACAGCTCAAAGCCTTTTTGTGAGACCTTAATTTCTGTTTTTACTTATCTCCAGACTCCTCAGAGAGAAAGTACTGTGATCGTAAAAAAAAACTTCTAGATTTTGATAAATGTCGACCTTTCATGACCCCCTGGAACCAATAAAGCTGTTTTTGCGATTCCGTTTGTTTCTATTTCAGATTAGAGCCGAAACCTTTTTACCGATCGGGCTAAAACTTGGTATATAGTGTTTTCATAAGGTTCCTCCGAGGCGATATTGGAATTAGATATCCAACCCTTAAATTAAGGTTAGTTTACTTTATTTTAGTTGCAAACTGAAAAGAATAATCTTGAGAAATATATTTCGGTTGTTGCCCACGTATGATACTCCTGGACTATTATCAATTTCGTCGAGCGGAGGTGACGGGTGCAGAAGGTGTTTCCCGGCAACCTTGGGCGCACAACATCCAGTAACAAGACGAGAAGAGAACAAGCACTGACGGATGAGGGATGGAACGAAGAGCAGCTTCCTACCCTCCCCCCCACAAACCCATCCTTCTGATGTAATGTCTTTTCGTATAAACCTTATAATCTTTCTTGATGGACGTTCAGCAAGGAGCACACAGCTTCTTCCTCCCACTAACCAGTAATGCGTTCTCCAATAAAGTAATAAAAAAAACGTAAGTAACGAGAGAAGAGGGTTCAATATTAAAAAGAAAGAAAGAATAAACCTCGACGTGGCAGTGGTGTCGGTGGTTGTACGGGGAGGTGGGCCCTTTCCAACTCATTCCTCCCCCCCCCCCTTATTCCAAGACTTTTCATAAAGTGGGGGTGAGACCAGGCTGGCACATGCTATGGCGGGGTTGCTCCAATCTTGCTTAAACACCCTTCCCCCCTTTTTTCAACGCTTTCTTCACCACTCCCAACATCCGCGGACCATCATCTCCGTATATACATGCATACACTTCTGTCAGGAGTGTGAAAAATGTGAAAGGGTGAAACAAGGGTTGCCTGGGAAACTGTTGTATACAAGATAAATTATCAAACAAAAAAGAGACGTTCAGGACATCACAGGTTGTCGGGGTAGGTATGCTATAATCGAGAGATGACGATATATTGAAAAATCAAAGGCTGTTTTTTATACTCGTATAAAAATGACAATTTTTTTTAATGTATTTAGTTCCTAAAATTTTCTCTAAATAACGTAATGTAGGAAATTTTAAATATACATAATTAAAATAGATTTGTTTTATTATAAATTTAGGTATAAATTATAAGAAAATATACAAAACATATCAAAGGAATATCTTTAAAGGTGTGGTATAAGATAATCGTCTTAGAGTTGTTAGTTAAAAGGGTGCTGAACAAGGAAGCTACCAATAATAATTAATATATTAAAATTGTGAAAACGTAGCATGATATTTTTTATAAACTTTATTATTCCTAGAAAGGAGGAAAATCAGATAATCATAAAACATCAAAAGTATGTTACAGCGTTGTGTACTATGATTATCATTCCTTCTAAGGCTCAGTTTTAGTCATACTTAGTACGCCTCAAGTGCGGCGCTATTTTAAATACAGGGCGACACCTACCTAGACCAGAATGGAATGGGACAGATTCATGTGCGAAACAGGACCATTCCATTCGAGTTTAGGTAGTTGTCTTGCGTTTAGTATAACGCCGCACTTGAGGTTGAGGCGTGCTAAGTCTGAGTATGAAACTGGCCCTTAGTGTTGACTTGAATTTTATAATAAAACTCCAACTAAGTCATCTTTGACTCGAAACCAACCAGCTCAGAGATATAACTTCTTCCTACTGTCCTGAAGGGTATCTTGTTCAATCCCAAGGAGTGAAAATACTGCCTGTGAATAAATGAAATGGAATGTACTACTTGTTTCCGAAAAGTAAATTTCTAGAAGCTAAATTAGGGGCAATTGGATAAGTGTTCTTCCTTTGCGCCAGATGTAGCTAAACGAAGAAAGTATTCCGGCGTTGGTAACCACAAATACTCTCTGTACATCCCTGGCAAATAAAGAGCCGCGGTGGTAATGCTCATTACTTCAGCAGATGCCGGGACGTGCCATGGAAAATACTTGGACGTGAGTAATGAAAACAAAGGCACAAGTGAACGCTTGCTCCTCAAGACTGGAAGAGCTATCAACGCCCTTTTCCCAAACATATTAAACAAGTGAGGGAGGTTGTATAAAGATGGCGTAGTGAAAAGTTGGTTGAGGAGGGGTGTTTTCTGCTCTTACACTTTGTGTAACTATTTCACAAGCAGATGCTTCTACTCTTTAACATAATTATACAAATTAGACCAAAGAGTTCATTATAATGGCTTAATACTTTAAGCATGTTAATCTTATAGAATAAATATACAAACATATCTTTAGATTACGGTTGCATAAAGTGTTATATCAGAAAATTTTGAAAAACGACACCTGTACATGGTTCGACATGCGTGTACAGGTGTTTTTTTTTTTTTTCAAAATTTACGACTATAATATCAGTGTTCACGCGTTCCAAGGCTTCAATCTCATCTGATCTAGTTTTCCGTTGACAAGAAGGTCAGGTTAAAATGCCGATAGGGTGACCAAGGGTGGTTTTCCCAATATGGTTTCTCATTTTCTCTTCACGCAAATTCGGGCACATTTCCTCTAAATTTTATCTTCCTTATCCATACCCTATTAGCTTATTATATTCGTATAGCTTTGGAAAACATAAATCTAACTATCACATTTTTTCATACATTGGATCAAAATTGTCATAGTCTAATGGTGGTTAAATAAATACCAATAATTATTGATAAAGACAATACATTTATTAAAATATGCGAATGGTGGATGAAACAACTGACGAATTAAAACTAATAACAGGCATTTTTAGATGTATACAATATTTTTGCGAACACGTCATTTCAAGTAATAATGTAAATGATCATTTAAAAGATGATTTTCTAAAAGGAAGCTTTTACTTTCTCACGTACCCTAGGAGAGAGTAAGTATTGTGACTATCCAAGAAATCAAATTTGATATTTTAATGTATGCCGACGTTTCATGAACCACAAAACCCGAAAAAGTGTTTTCGCGATGAAGGCATTATGTCTGTCTGTATCTCAAGCTACCGCCAATACAGTTTATCGATCAGGCTAAAATTTGGAATTTAGGTTTTAATAAGGTTCCCCCGTTGAGTTTTTGAAATTAAATATCTAACTCTTACATTAAGGGTAGTTTATTTAAGGGTGAAGATAATTTTTTTTTATAAAAATTGGCTCTAGCAATTTTAAGAATTAAATAGCCAAAGCAATTATTTATGCTTTTAGTGAGGATTACTCCATCTAGATATCATATTCTGAAAATTGAAAAATGACACCTGGATACGGGAATCGAACCCGGGATCTAAGCCAAAGGTCCCGGGTTCGATTCCCGTGTCCAGGCTTCATTTCTCAATTTTCAGAATATGATATTTAGCAATTTTGATTAAAATTCGTAATCATGCATTATTTAACATTTCAAACAAAATGGCACGTCTAATTTATTCGAGAAAATGAGATATGGTACTTTAAATACGCGGATACATAAAATTGTTATCATATCTCAGTAACTCTTTAAGATATGAAATAACGTATCATTGAAAGGTTGTAGTACTATTAATAATAAAAACCTCGAAATATATTTTTATTAGACCATTATTTTCGGAGTTAATATCACATAAATATTTTAAACAGAGGTCTGAGAAAATGGTGGTTTATTTTTATGCTCTTTGGTGGACAGAGATGTACCTTTTATCTCAACATGTTTCTCTAGCATCTACGCTCTTTGGTAGCGTGTAATGGTCATATACCCATTATGTTTCTGCAAAAATGTTTAAGAGTTTTAAATAAATGTCTCCCTGTTTAGATAAAGGAGAGAGAAAGTACGTGCGGTGTTATGAACCATTTATTTCATCCTATTTAAATTCAATGATGTATTTTATCACAGGGTTAAAGTTAAAAAGTGCAAAATAAGAGGATACGAAAACGAATATAAAATTGAGTCTTAAACATTTCTTTTTCTCACTGTAACTCCCATATAAGTATCTATAGACTCATTGGTGCATTAAGCCAACTATTTTAGTATAGTGATATGTATTGAACTGCTCACAGAACAGAAACATACATAAAATACACATAGGGGGCCAACATGTCATTAAAAAAAACACGCAGAAACCCCTCTTTCCCACGAAATGAATTGCTTAGTTACATACTGTGTGTACAACATAAACAGAACACTGTCAATTTACAAACACGTGTAGCAATATGGGATGCAGGGGGAAAAACCCAGAGCATCGCTTGGGTCCTTTACAAGGGGTTGCCCTATTGACATCATTCGGGGAAACAAGTCTTCCTCTGTTTGGATGTACACAGCGGCAAAATAAAATCCTATATGTGCAGCCTCGTTCAGATTCACTTTAATGACAATGTGATGCGGGGGGACGGGTTGGGGGAGGTGAACGCACGACTAACATTAATTAGCGCTGCACCCTGTGGGCTCAACAAACCCGCATATAAAAGTTCGCTTCCATTTGTGAGCACTAGGAAACTGCAAACATTTGCCAGTGAAACACTTTTGAACAATTTAACGCTATAACGTTCGATATGAACGCTCATTTCTGCATTTAAAGTGTTTTAAACACATACGAGTCTATCAAGTTAAACTAACAAACTAACTGGATCCCATTACATTAAGAGTTTATGAGTTGTATCCTATTTAGCTAACACTTACGAGAGAAAGTTAGTTTGAACATATTAGATCTAAAATCCTATTTTCATAGGTAGAGCTCTTTATATGACAGATAAGTTACTAGAACTACTTTAACATATTAATACATCAAATCATATGATCCGAAGTTTTCCCTTTTAATATATATTATCAATACTATAAAATAACACTAATAATACATTAAAATAGTATCAATGGTAGCTGTAAAATAAATGATTGCATTTTCAAAAAGGCCTTTATTATGAAAATTAGACTGTAGACATACCATATCAAAATAACATTCTGTACCCGAAGTCAGTCAAAAAAATATGGGAAAGGGAACATATAATTGTGTGCTGTCAGCTTATCCATATAAGTTTTATATTGAATTAGTTCGGTTATGTCACCTAAACAAACATTTTTAAATTACCATTTAGAAATGAAGTTTATTTTTTTTTTGTAAATGTCAACAGTTTCGATAAAGTATTAAAGTGTGTACAAAAATATAAATATTCGGTACACACAAGAGGAGTGGACGACATTTATGAATGTAATAATTATGCTATATTATAAGTTGTAAAGATATCTAGTAACAACTCAGATAAACCAATAGTTCTAAAAGATTGGATCTTTCTAGCAATCGGATCACGTGAAATATACCTTTTCGTACTAAGCTAAATAGCCGTGATAGCTTTATCTTAAAATACTGCTTCACTCAAAAATGAGATTTACTCAAAACATAGAATATACTGTTGAGAAAGACACCTCATGACTATGTTTGGGAATACAAGTACCTCAACACATCGAATCTTTTGTTATGAAAGGCTACATTTATAGATATATTTGTAGAGATAAAGATAATCTAATCAGTAATTAAATGAGTAGTAAAATTGCCTGTGAAAGAAGCTGCCAAGGAGCAGCCGGCATAAACGTGCAAGCAAAGCTCAGTTTGGATAATTACTTGAGCCTACAATCTGTGGAAGATAATTTACCACGGAGAAGAGAAGAAATGGAGTAAAAGCAAACAGGAGAATTTAGGAAAGGGGGTGGAAGGGAGGAATTACAGGGAATTTTCGCGATAAGAACAGGCCCGACGTTTAGAGAGAAAGTAATTACTAAAGTGGAACGGAGCGGGGATAGAAAAGAAAGAGAGAAAAAAAAACCCCGTCGCCGAGTACGCCGGCAAATACAACAGATGAACAAATAACCAATCAGATAATGACAAAAGAGCAGAAATAGAACTGCTCAAGGGGTAGAAAAGGGTGGTAAGAAAAAAAGTGGAGGGGGTCTTGAAACAGAAGAAGATATACCGTAGAAATAATATAACAGGAAGACAAGAAAAATCGTGATTCGGCCGACGGAAGGCGACAAAAGATACACTCTGGGATAGTAGAGCAATTTATTTCTTTAAAAAACTGTGAGCGGTACCAAAGTTAGACTTGTTTTTCGAACTTGGCAAGGTAAACATTGATAGGACGATTCATATGTTTTGTTTTTTTCCATTAACATGCTTAGCACAGTGGTTAGTAACTTAACCTAAGGAATGGGCATAAGGAGGGTAGTTTTATGATGTGCACCCAAATTAACATGTTGAGGGAAAAGAAAAACCACAGTGAGATATATCATACGGCTCCTCGCTGCAACGAGCCGAAATTTTGAATCCCACTCTCACCACCTCTCCGTTAACTGCAATCTAATTATTACAAGCTTAACACCTTAGCTCATGTGACCACAGGTGTATCGTTCATCGGAACAAATTACGATAATTTAGTTTACACGAAACCATGTAGATATTGAAATATTGAATAATATCATTTCGGACTTAAGAAAAAAATTAATACGGATACCAACAGTTTCGAAGGGGTATTTATTGATTTGCTTGCAATATAACAATAGTTTACCAAACCTTTCAACAATACACTATGTAACCTTAAATTACCCTGAAAGGTAGAAAGCTTACCTTTCATGGTTACAATATGGTACAGGTTATAAGATAGAGCCATAGCGCAGTTTGCAAGAACGAGTCTGAGTGGATGTTGAGTCAAGTAGATCACTAGTGGCATTGATTTGCAAGATTATAATGTACATTCTTACAGACTGACCAATAGCAAGCAAGTCAACGTCACTCAGTTATCACTCACCCTTTACTTTTACTCAGTCTCGTTCTTGCATACGGCATATAGTGTAGTCCATGAAGGATAGTGTGCTACATATCAGGGTAAACGGAGTGTACCCTACAATATCGATAATAATATGTGAAGATGAGACTTTGAATCAACCCGTTTTTGAAAAAATTGCGAAAATAGGTGGCTGTATGCCCAATACGCTAGCTTCTGAAGCTCAGTGACCTCCCTACAAATTAGGCCACACACACACATACCCATATACATATACATTATAATTACATTTGTTTATTTCGCCGTAGTCGCTGAAAAGAAACAGTGACAATGTTTTATAATGGTTTATCAAAATTATTCAAAATATATAAACGTGTGTCTTTTATAGTAGTCAGTAAATAACTTTATGTTTATTTTTATAATTAACGTCAAGTTTCAAAATATGAGCTTAATTTTTACATTTTAATTTGAATACAAAAATTAATCTGAGACAGATTTAAAAAATTAGAAACTCATTAGTGACAGTTAAATTACGTTGTAGTATATTATCCAAGTATTTAAAATAATAAGATATCAGAGAACTTAAACATATGATTAAGAAAACTACTATTTTAGAATTTTCTATAGAGGAAAAATGTTTCGTTTATTTTACTTATAGCTAACTGAATTGTAAATATTTTTGAGCAATCTATTTCCCTTATTTTGTTTAAATAACATATTATTTAAATAATTATTACTGAGAGCAACAGTTGGCACTGAAATAGCTACTGACCATTTTTTTTTAATGCGAACGAGCTTTTATATTATACGTTACCGTTCTTAATGTAGACTTGCAAATACCAGATAAATTTCAAACGCAGGAATCTGAGTGTGTTTAATAAGTTTCGAGGCATATATGCACTAAATTCAAAGAACATCTGAGCCTTTGCTCAAGTATTATTCTGGATTCTAAATTCAGAACGTTAAAATGCGATTTTGGTGGAAAGAAATGACCATCCTTACAACAACAATAAATAACTTGGTCCGACCTTTGATTCGTTAAATAACAAAAAGTTCGATAACAAAATATAAGAGGAGATCTACGTGACTAGAAAAAGTTTGTAAAAAATATAGAAGGCAAGATTTAAAAAAAAAAAATCCTGAGCAACTCAAAGCACAATACAGCAGATGAAATAACCAATCAGATAATAACTAGGGTTGGGAGTTAAAAGGAAGGTCATCCATGGGAATGGAAGAAGAAGAAAAGATCTGTGGGTAGAAATGAAATTGGGTTAGCGGAAGAAAGCTGAAAATGAGAGTGACAAGGGCAAGGGTGGGAGGAGAGAGAGACACAGACGACGCAGCTGTCACTCCCTAACAGAAGGATTGCGAGTGAAAGAAGGACGACGCCGTTCTAACTTTCAACAATCAGGAGATGGTGCTGCTGTCCCAATCCTGACAAACAGGACGTCCTTACGTTGTTCAATTATTCTACTCAGTTGTTGGAGCGTCTGCCTTTGATTTAAGAGCGCCTTGCTCCATTCCTACATAACCTAAAATGTACCAAGATGAAATTGGGTGTTATCTTTATTATTTTTTCATATATGTACTAAATATTACTAACTATCCGGGCTATTCGCATATTTACACCAATAGTGTGGGGATAGTTACGGTATAATTTAGAGGGAATGTTCCTTTATTTACGTGAAGGGAGAAAAAAAAATCCTTAGTAACCTGGTCAGGATTGACCCCGTCCACCCTATCACCAGCAATCCAGTCTATGGCGAATGAAGCTAAGTATGTGACCACCGATGTCGTTATTTAAATTCTTAAGAGGCCTATACTAGAGACTTACACTTTTAACAAACGTACGACCAAAATAATATTTGTGGTATCAGAGTAGTTAGAACGGAGAAGTGGGGGTGAAGTGAAAGAGAATTCACGCACCAGGGCCGCCTTTAGTAATTAACTAGCTATTAAAGACGGCCGTGCCCGCACTCGAGTCTGCGTTATTATTCAAAGTCGTAGCTGAGCCGAAGAAAGAAGGTTCCTTAACAATGCGGATCCCCTCATGAAAAATCCTACTTGGCGTCATGTTAGGAAATCCCAAAATGATGCGTATCTTTTGAAATACAAAGTAGTGCAGAGGGCGTAAAGCGATACGCTAAGACAAAGGGCCGTGCGGGACCAGCGTCAGTACGCATGTTTGTAATAACATTAGTTTGTTCTGTACTAAGTAGTTTTGAGTCAACATCACGACATTAAGCACTTGACTTTTAAGGAACTGCCGATATATGGAGGGAGTAATTCCTCCTCTCCCCTCAGATGTCTGCAAAGAGTAGGAAAATCATAGTTACATAGACATCTCCACATTGCAATGAGTTGGATAGAAACAGAAAACTCGATAAATATACAAGTTATTTCCATAGAACGGATTAAGTCGAACCGACGGGACCAACCTGCACGGCACATTGTCCTCAAATTAAGTCACGGCCACAAATAACTAACTATTGGTCTAGTCTCTGGCAGGGTCTGTGCATGCGATACTTAGTCTTTCAAAACCTTCTTCCATGAAGTACCCTCCTAGCACAACGATCATTATTCCACGAGGATCAGTCTCAATAGCGACGCCGGGAATCGAATCAAGACAACGTTTGGGGAAGCGAGGAGCTAAAAGAAGAAAAAAAAAAATAGGAGGACGAAGATGAGGAAGAGTTCTTCACACAATGGAAGTGAATGTCGAACAAGTGAAACAGAAAATGAAGAAACCGATCGGTGAGAGAAAAAAAAAAAAGGGCCCCAAAAAAAACTCTGGGTAGGAAGAAACGATTCAGTGAAAAGAGTAATTGAAAGAGCGTAGCAGCGCGCGTGCGCAACCGCACGGCAACGCCGTAAACCAACTGACGGGAGGTTCTTACGGCGCTAAGTCGAGCGTGGCTAAGTGCGTGCCATACATCTGACACGCCATTAAGAAGTGCCCCCCTCCCCCTCTCTCTCCTACACGCACCAAGACCTTGCCCCTCGTGTATCACGAAGGTAGAAAACCATTTCAGTAAAGTGCCTCTATCTTATGTAGAGATAGAAATATCAGATGATAATGATTATTATTATTATTGTTATAAACGGGCAATCTAAAATCTAAATTATGTCACATCATTTAAAAATATATATTTTTTATGATTCACTCATAGTTTAAAACCCCGTATTTTTTGAATATGTAAGTTGAAATTTTAAGTCCTGTATTATTATATAAAACCAGCATCTTTGTGTGTAAATTCACTTTAGAAAAATAAATCGTATCACACAATCGTAGTCTTTCTCATATAGTGTATTAAAGCTTGATTTTTTTAAATAAGTTATTTGTAAGCTACCCTTAAATGATTTATCTTTGTAAAAATAAAAATAAATTCTTATTAGTCACGAAAAACTGTTTCCAGGCAATTTTCGAAATATTAAATTTTTTCTAAAATGTCATAAGTAAACTACCCTTAAATTAATTTATTTTAGAAAAATGTATGATAGTTTCCAAAAACAATTTTTTTCAAAATCTTTAGAACTTGTCTAAAAATTTCAATTTTTTCCAAAATTGTATCTTATTAATTTAAGTGAGGTGCGCCTTCTGACCCGACTGATTGTATCAGCACACGAGAATTTCTATGAGCAAGAACAAAAGGGTCTGCCAATTATGCCTGGGAAGGTATTTCCCATACCTTCAATTAGTGTTTCTTTTACATCCCACAATTGACATGGGACCGGCGGCTTTACTTCCCCTCCAAAGGAAGTTGTGCTATGGATTTTTATCATTCAAGAAAACTCCAATGACCTTAATTGGGTTTGAACACACGAACATCGGGTACTTAGGCGCGCACTTTACCCCAAGACCACCGAAGTCTTTTTTTTAATAAGTCATTAGTAAACTACATTATTAAATTAATTTTTTAAGAACAATATATATTTATTTATTTATTTATAAAGTAAAAAACTTAAAAAAAATACCCATTATGAACCAGAACACTTCTTAAAATATTAAATTTTTTCAAAAACGTGTCATTAGTAAACTATTTGAGGGCTAGAGTGAAAAAAGCAAAAAATCCCGAGCTATTGCCTAACGTACGGGTCTCAATAGGGACTAACCGTAAATCTGACCCTGATTATTTAGTGTTTATCATTAAATCAAATCATCAAATAATAAATATAAATATTAAATTTTAAGTAACCCCTAAGATGTCTTGGCGTACTCCCGTTTCAAATAAGTGACCGAGGACAGAGAGACATACTTTTATGGGTTTGGACACACTTACAACGTAGAGATTAAGCATAATATCGAGGGTGAAAATTTCCACGATTACAATTCTTTCTCTTGATATAAGAAAGTAAAAAGAGTATGATCTATAAATGCCTTAACTTAAATTAAAGAGCAATCTACAAAATTATATCTATCGCCAATCACTATTTATAAAACTTAAAAAGAAAAATCATTTATAAAAGAGAGTTAGTAACGCACTTTATGAAATTGTATATGCAGTTAGTAAAAAGAATGTACCGCTATTGAATTAAAATCAAAGGTCAGTTAATATCTTTGAAGCGAGGCACCTTATCTCTAGATTGTATCTTATTCGCGAGAAGTAGCAAGACCTATCTCCAATAAAGACTAATTATCACAAATTTAACATCAATCCTTCATCAATCTCAACTCTGAAGTCTCAATAAACTTTCTGGGTGGGAAGTAAATCGCCCAGGAAACCATTAAGCTGTAAGCCTGTTGAGTTTATCACTATAAATAGTAAGCACATTATTAACTAAAACACAACTTTAATGGCACCCTTTTACTTTAGGGAGGAGCATAAAATTGAAACTATTATTTGTTTGTTTTTCAAATTTGAGTTTTAGGGACACTTTTGATGTGTTTGACGGTGCAACGCACCTTTTGAAATTGAAGCGCAAGCCTGACCATACAGATCAAAAAAACTTTGTTCTTATATCATGTACTTGATATTTCAAGTTTTTATTAACATTATTTAAGTTCTTTGCGAATAAAGAGGAGAAATTCCTAGCTTAACTCACCCCTCACACCTTTCAGGGTGTGCCACAGCACACCATACTTACCTCTAGAACAAACACAACACGCAGTAATTCAAGCCGTTAAGGTGGGAGGGTAGGTGACGAAAGAAAAGGCCAATGTTTTAGCAGTATTTTTATAGCAAAACTTTTTTTACTTTCTCTCTATCTTACAGGTAGAGAAAGTATGGTGATCGTCAAAAAAATTGAACTCGAGATTTTGATGAATTTTGACGTTTCATGACTTCCTGAATCCGAAAAAGTGGTTTTTGAATTTCCGTCTGTCTGTCTGTCTGTCTGTCTGTACCTCCAACTAGAGCCTAAACTATTTTACCGATTGAGCTGAAACTTGATATCTAGGGTTTTCATAGGGTTGACCCGAGGGGTTTTTGGAATTGGATATCTACCCCTAAAATTAAGGGTAGTTTACTGAAGGGAAAACAGAGAAAAAGTTGATTTTCTCAAAATCGGCTCTAACGATTTTGATTAAATTTCATTTATGAACATTAATAAATATTCCAAACAAAATGGCTACTCTCAGTATTTCGGCAAAATCGCTTTAAGGGCTCCGGTCTGATGCGTAAATTAACATTTTTTATAATAGCTCCGAAACTATTTGAGATATGAAATTACTTAGCATTACAAATATGTATATATATTTATAATACAAATATTTTATTCGAAACATATTTTTATAAAATCAATAATTTTCATTCTATACGCAATTATATATATATATTTTTAGCTTTTTGGACATTAAAGCTTAAGTATTGCGATCGTAAAAAAAACTAACCTGAAATGTTGATGGATTTCGACGTCTCATGAGCCCCCGAACCCTAAAAAATAGTCTTTGCAATGCCGTCTGTCTGTGTGTCTATTAAAACTTAAAATTAAGGGTAGTTTACTGAAGGGCAAAAAGAGAAAAAGTCGATTTTCTCAAAATCGGCTTTAACGATTTTGATTGAATTTCATTTATAAACATTAATAAATATTCCAAACAAAATGGCTACCCTCAATATTTCGGCAAAATGGCTTTAAGGGCTCCGGTCTGATGCGTCAATTAACATTTTTTTAAATAGCTCCGAAACTATTTGAGATATGAAATTACTTAGCATTACAAATATGTATATATATTTATAATACAGATATTTTATCCGAAACATATTTTTATAAAATCAATAACTTTCAATCTATACGCAATTATATGAATTTTTTAACTTTTTGGACATTAAAGTTTAAGTATTGCGACCGTAAAAAAAAACTAACCTGAAATGTTGATGGATGTCGACGTCTCATGACCCCCCGAACCCTAAAAAATAGTCTTTGCAATGCCGTTTGTCTGTGTGCCTATAAAAACTTAAAATTAAGGGTAGTTTACTGAAGGGCGAAAAGAGAAAAATTTGGTTTTCTCAAAATCTGCTCAAACGATTTTGATTAAAATTCGTATCTAGGCGTTGATTAAGATTATAAATAAACTGGCTATTTTCATTTTTCTATGAAAATGATTTTTAGGGTACTTTACAGAAGCGTTAATTTCCGTATCTCCACAACTATTGGAGAAACTAAACAACTTATCATTGCAAAATTGTAGGACTATTAGAAATAAAAAACTTTTATTTGACATATATTTTTTATAAAAGCAGCAGTTTCTGAGATATTTGCAAATATATTAATACAATTTTGTGAACTTTAGTTGTAAACATATACTACTTAAGTCTTAACGCAATAATTCTCCAATGCCATAGAGTAATTAAATATAAGTATCTAAAAAAGTATGTTATTTTTCTTTAAATCTCTTATGAGAAATGTTTGCATAGCAATGATTTATCTCCATTTTAGACTCAATAGTCAATATTTACATTTTTTATTGGTCAAAATGTATAAATAAATAATTAAATATCAATGCGATGACTTGAAGATCTGCAACACCTTATAAAATGTTAAAACTTTAACCAGAATCGAAATTTTAATACGAAGTGTTGACACTTGTGGAAGACATTAAACTGTTTGAAATGTTCTAAGGTGGACAAAGATGCGCCTCTTTTCTCATTGATTCTATATCATTGTATATTATTTTATGCGTGTTCTTATGTGGAGTGTTGATGATACAATGTACATTATTCTGTTCAGAAATCTTACGAGTTTATAGAAAGAGAGAGAAAGTCTGTGCGGTGCTCCGTACCATTTATTTCGTCAAAATAGATCAAATAATTTTCTAGTGGATAGAGTTTAATTTTCTTCACAAAGTAATATCAACAGTTGTTGAATATCTGTCATGAACATCATATGACGAACTTTTTAAATAAAGAGAAAAAGTAATTGTCATTACATTCTAGGACACCCTTGACATTAATCCATCACTGTGAAAAGGGAGATCTCAATTTCCTCTAAATTCAATCTTCCTTAATCCAACCCAATTATTGTAGCTATAACTCAATGTTCTTACGAATGGTGTGACAGCTAGAAGAAGTGACCGGGTCTCCTATCATGTAGGTGACCTGGTGGTCTTGGGGTAAGGTGTCAGACCTCTGTGCTGGGGTCCGGGGTTCAATATTCGGTCCCGGCACAGATTTATCTGACTGCCGAACCCTTCCTTCACCTCTGACAAGATGTGTATTAATCACAACTTGTGAATGTGAGGACTGCGAGGCCTCCACCGTGGTTCGGATTCCACGTTAAACTGTAGGTCCTCTTTCATCTCACCATTGCACATTTGCGTAAGTGCGTTTAACCCGAACGGGTAGTAAGACGCGGTGCTAATAATAATAATAAACTACAAAACAACACTATTTAATATTATTTATTAATGTTGACCATAAAAATATATTCGTATTTTATAAACGGTTCTTCAATTGTACATTAAGTAAATCAAGGTATATGGGGATATCTCAGACGGGTGGTAAGACGCGGTTCGAACAAAAAATTATGATTGGAACGCACAGAGTTGGTCATCCAAGTGTTAGCGACGTCTAGTGGTGATCCACCAGATATTGTCGATGGCACGGACTGTACATATCGTATTTCTCTATGGAGCAGTAGAATATAGGCACTAGGAGAGTATGGATAGCACTTTGCTACTCTACGCTCGTGCGCTTCCGGCCATGATTGAATGTAAACACGTGCCAGACGAGATCCGAATACCAAACAGCACCCGCTCCTAACCCTTCTTCTTGATGGGGCAGGGGATTGGGAGGGCATACAGGAGGTACCTAAACCCTCCCGAGTAAGGTTTGCAGTCTTGGCTCGTATTACTTCGTAAGCAAAGGACCGGGTTCGATTACTTGTGATCTCTCTCCAATTCATACGTTTTTTGCCCTACATTAGGGGCCTGTGGGGCTAGTTAAAGGCAAGTCAAACGAGCTTCATTCATTCAGCCTCAAGTAGTTCAGATTATTGTGCACGCCAAATTACTTTAGGTATATTGAGTTTAGGCTTAAGAAGCTGTAGATAATGGGAGTTTAAGTGGGTACGCGAGAATTTGACCGCGTATGACCTGGTTTATAAGTAGCGAGGAGATCGGGATTCGAATCCAATCCGGGTGTACCGAGGATGTTTTCCCCTAGATTACTTCCCACTCTACTTCCACGCAAATTAAGTAACATTTACTCATTTCTACCTTCCCTATTCCTACACTACTAGTTTAAATATGCGGATAGCTCATACTCTTATTAAAACGTAGCGTGTTGAGTCAGACCACCGAGGACGGGGGGATCGAGGTTCGAATCTCGGTCGGGTGAACTTGGGGTGGTTTTTCCTAAATGGTTTTCCACTCTCCCTCCACGCAAATGCGGGTTCACTTCCTGTAAATTCAACCTTCCCAATTCCTAATCCATTAGTGTAATTAGTACTTAAGCGTATAACCCGAACGGGTAGTAAGACGCGGTGCTAAAAAAAAAAAAGTAGCGCACAAAAAAAAAAATTTGAAATAAATATTCTGGAGTCAAATGACTGGCGGTTTTAGCAAAGTGAATAGCTATTGTAGTCTAGCGTGCAGTTTATAAACAAGGGGCTATATCATGTGATGATTTACAAACTTAACTTTCCTGGGTAGTAAGAGGAAATTATATACAAATTACAAATATTTGATTTGGAACGGTGAGCTTAAACTGATATGTTTACTCCTCCACCTCCTAGCCATTTCTTTTGAGCATTCGACCTATCCTTTTACTAGGCGAATGTACGGAACAGATGGGAGGGGGAAGCAATAGGGGGGAGGGGGGTAACGTTCTAAGTTTACAGCTCTGATAAATGTATCAGCTGGTATAGTCCAATTTTCATGGGAATTGACTTATTTGACAGCTAGAAAAGCTACTAGACCTACTTTAATGTATTCATACGTCAGGTCATGTGAACTGAATCTGTTACTATTGATAGGGACTGTCGTATCCACACCTTTAAAATAATACTAATATTATGGTAAAACTGATCATTTTTGACAGCAAAAATATGTTTGTAGTTTTTATAAGACCTATGAAAATTTGGTTGTAAAGAACCAAGCTCCTCTAAAACCTTTATTTAGTATCCAGGATTGCCACTATTTTCTTACTATCAAATACCCGGTGCTTTCCAGGTTTTCCAAAAGGAATTCCCATCTTTTTCAGATCACTTGGATTTAAAAATAGTGTAGTGAAATTTCATTTTTCGTCAAACTGACTAGTGTGAGGTAATGTGACAAGTTTAAAACAGGATGATTTAAGATTGATGGCAATACACATCTTTGGTAACTTCACAACCCTTGTTTAAGGGGTAATAAAACAGGTTTTAATGTTCGTGATTAGGTCTTCAGTTCAATTTTTCGTCCATCCAAAGACCTACTATTTAAAGCTTTCAGCTAAATACCCAAATTAACAAATACTCCAATTTTTTAAAATTCATTTTTTTGGCCCTGTGCTACCTTGGTTTTTTCCAGACAGAAAAAAGTGCTTTCCCAGTTTTTCAGGTGCGTGACAACCTTGGTATCTCTATGCCCCTACATTCTGAGGTGAATTTACTTTAAGTATACTATAAACTTTATTGCATCTAGGATCAAAGTGTAGAATACGGTATATTTGATGAGCTCTGGATGAGTTTTGGATAAAAGGCTGAAATCTCCTCCTGCTCCCCACCAACCTCACCTCCAGCAAGTTAACTGTATAGTCAGATCACTACAGAAAGATTCCTAACTAGCAGTTACTAAATTTGTGCTCATTCACCGAGATGTGTTTTGATGCTTTCACGTTTAACTTGTGATGTATGTTGAGAGTTTGTCAATTTTGGCTACTTTCCATTATTACTTTCTCGTTTAGTGAAGTATTGTAACTGTATTTTCTACCTCGAGATTATGATAGATCTTGATATTTTATGTGCATCAGAGCCCCAAAAATTGTGTTTTAATATTCTGTTTCTGTCCTTGAGTTTGTCCATGTGGTTACAGCCGAAACGTTTCGATGGATTTTTGTCAAAACTTGATATTACAATGTTGTATGGTCATATCTCATTAAAAAAAACTTTGTGAATTCTAGACCTAGAATTAAGAGTAATTAGTTTAATGAAGATTAATTTTTGAAAAATCAAAGTTTTTCAAAAATGTCTTAAACCATTTTGTCTAAGATGGGGAGTGTTTAACATGAATAACAATACTGTATATTTGTTTTTCAAGGGGAAATTTGTTCAAGGGTGGATTATGAATGGCTAATTTGGAGAAATTGAAGTTTTTAAAAAATAGCTTTAACTTTTTTTGTTCAAAATGGGAATCCTGGAAGTGTTTTAAACGATAAATAATAATGTATGTTCGGTTTAAAAAAATTGAGGGTGGATTTATTATGGTGACTTCAAATTTGAAAACTATGCTACAAACTTTAATATATTTTATGAGACAGTATATATGATTTTGTCGTACCATTTATTTTCTTCCCATGACGACCTGATTATAGTTGGTTTAGTAGGATGATATTATGGAGTCAATTCTCCACATTTAAGCACACTTGCGAGCTAGGATAAAGGTTGGATTTTAATAAAATGTACCCACATTTGCGTCAAGGGGTGGGTGGGAAACTATCTTGAGAGAAAAAAACCACTTTAGAGTACTCGGTGTGGATTCGAACCTTGCGACCTTCCAGTCACGGGCAAACCAGACTAGACGAGCTTGACATTTGGTCCATAAGGCCACAGGTACAAGTATGACGCATTTGATCGTAATTTAATAAACAGTACTAAAATATATAAACGTGCGTTACCAGTTTTTAAAATACTTACCAAAATTTTTTTTAACTAAAATTAAACGTTAAAATGAAGTTGATCTGCTGAAACCCTGCCTTGTTCAGACATTTACCGAGGCCGCTAAGCTTAACCGAATGAAACACTTGAGGCTTACTGGGAACCTTGGGTATTCTTTCTCAAAAAATGGGGGGAAACGGGGTAAGGGAGAGCATGCATATTTCTGTACGGTAGCTGCGGTTGAGAGGGGTGGAGGGAGGGATAAAAAAAATATTCCAAAAGCCACCTTCACGACAACACGATGAATAAAGATGAGGTTTGTTCCATAGCAGCAGTTGTAAATCGTATTCTAGTGAGATTTTTTTGGAGAGGGGAGGAGGGAGGGTGAGGAAACTGATTCCGAGGAGAACAAAACGAAAACAAAGTGGGAGTTTTATGAGTTGGTTGATTTACATGGAGTCACGCACTGCACCGAAATATGCCCCCTCCTTCCCGGTCCCCTTATTCCCCCACACATATACAAACGACGGGATTTAGAAAATTGTAATTGTGACGAAGCACTCGACTTTTTACTTTGTAGAAAAAAGATAAAACGGATGTGGTCCAAGAGATAGGTTTTCATTGAGTCTACGGGATCAAAATTTATGACGTCATTCAGACTTTACAAGATATATATATATATAATATATCTTTTAGACTTAAGTACGGTAAAATTCTGGGGCATTCCGATATTTTCACCATCAAACGTTTAATATATTACAGCCTCTAGCATCAATTTGCCATATTTAAAGGCATAATTGACACGTCACCTACTTAAAAACAATTTATTTGCTAAAATTAATTTTAAATTTATTTTATGTGAGGTATTTATCGTATACTTTCTGAAACGATTGATAATATAAGCACACGAGAATTTCTATGAGCGAGGGAAACGGGTCCTACCAATTATGCCGGGAGAGGTATTTTCACATACCATTACAGAGCTATTTTAAATGCCACAATCGACATAGATCGATGGCGTTAATTCCTTTCCGAAGAAGTTGTGCATAGGATTTGTATCGCTCAAGACACATCCGTCTACCCAAGCAGGGTATGAACCATCGACCACAGAGGTCGACTAAAATTCATTAAAACATATGTATCACCGGATTCTTGTTGGAAAGACCTTTTAGAAAATACAAATCTATTTTTATGCCATCACCAGTGGTAAAATTTTATATATTATTAGTGATATTTTGTAGGAATTAACATTATACAACAAATGCAATAGCTGAAGATTACATGATTTACGTATTAATGAATTAAATAATTTTTTGAAGTTTTCGTAACTGTCAAAATAAGTGGTTTGCAATATAAATACCTAAGAGAGCTTTGGATTTTTTTCTAAAAATAAAAAGCTTTTTATAAAACCTGTGCAATTATTGTCAAGATATTGTATATAGGCTTATGTAAAAAAAAAAATCACAAAATTGTTCTTTGGTTCATAATAGTGAATATTTAAATCCAAACCAAATATTTAGGGAGTTTATTATATTTCTTCTTCTAAAGTAAGTAGAATGTTACTAATTGAGCTAGCTGGCAGGCAAATAATAATTTAAATAACTAATGTTCATGAAATGCGGATGTCGTAACCCACAATTTGGCGAAATTGTGATATTAACATTTTTAGGCTTGTGGGTTAGATCTACACTTTCTGTTAAAATTTAATATCGCGCAAAAATGTCTATTTTATTTTTGAAACAGAAAAAAAGGTCATATTCCACACATTTAAGGGTTAAAATATATGATATTGTGTATTTAATGGGACGTACGATACACCATGCCCTCTGGTTAGAACAGTAAGAAAAGGTTTTTTCTTTCCCTCTGTAAAATTGAGTCATTGTGGGTAAGACATAGCTACTGCGTTTAATGAACACTATAATGTATGTATTAGGAAAGAAAAGAGTAGGCCTATTCTATTAAAAATATAAGTTATGTATACCCAATTGTTTAATGTTCCTTCAAAAACATATTAACTCAAATCTCAATAGTTTTTAAATTGAATCAATCCAAAAAGTTGGAAGTACATTTATTTAACAAACTATGGGGATCGAATTCGATTTCCGCATAGATGGAAAAAAATAATTGGTGAAATTGGGACTTCCCTTTTTTCAGTAATAAATAAACCGCCCGAGACTGGGTGTTGTGTATGTTCTAAAATTAAGTTAGTTTGTAGGTCGTGTGTTGATGTAATCGGTTGGTTCAGAAAGTGCTCGTTAAACAACCTAAATAAAAGAACAGTACCAAAAGCAATTATATGAAAATTACGATTTTATGTAAATCGGGTGAAAAACTTTTGAATGGAGCTTAAGCTCATAAAACAATTTTTGAGAAATAACTAGTTTCTAGTTGGTTGTGAGGACTGAGGAATCGGGAAATGTAAAGGGGGGGGGGGCGGGAGGGGAGAGATGAGGCTACGACCTAATCGTCTCCTCTTGTCATACGTATGATTCACTATGCCAGCCATGTCAATTAATTTATCAATTGTTATGCTTAATGGTCGATGGGCCTTTTGTGTGCGTATGTGTGCAAAGGATACACACATACACTGTATATGTACTGTAGCCCACGTGTACATGTCATGAAACACGTGTGTGTATGTATGTGTGCATGTATGTAACGTTCTTGTATGGTTTATTCACGTCCAGTATCAAGAACAAAATGATATAGCTAGGTGTTTTCAACGTAACACAGGAGCCAATTTACCCCCCTGTTGTGTCATAAATGGCACAGTTTCAAAAAACAACCTTATCGTCAACCAAACGAATAAAAGTTTTGGAGAGTCGTTGACACCCAAAAGAGTAAATAAACAATTTGCTCCTAACTAGTGCATTGGAAGAAATGATCTTATCTTCGTTTTTATTCTTTATATACTTACGCTCTAGTTGTATAGAGCATCTGATTTAAGACTAGTATCAATGGTCACACAGTCTAAGGCATTAAACTCAAATATACTGGGCTGCCGGCGACAGGGAGGCCGATCTTCTAAACTAGGTCAGATGCAATGTGGGTGGTTTGCCGCATGCTCCCTGTTTCCCCATCACCTATCCACGCTAATGTGGGTGCATTTTCTCTGCGTTGCCATTAATTAGAACAAATCTTTAAGCCTCCTGGTTGCTACCCACTTCGGTGGTCGAATGGTATAAGGTGTCACTCTCACAAGATATCAAATTGTCGATGGCTGCGAGATTGAGGTTCGAATCTCGGTCAGCTGTACCGAGGGAGATTGTTACTAAATAGTTTTCTACCCCCTCCACGCAAATGCGGGTACACTTAATTTTCAACCTTTCTCATCAATAACATATTAGCGTAATTAGTACTTAAGAATATAAACCAGACATAATGGTGTTGAATGTAATAATGGTTCTTTGGTAAAAACAAATAAAGCTAAGTTATCTAGTTTAAAAAAACCAAATAAGTAGTATTCATTTTAAGTAAAAGAGAGATCAAATTCTTGTGCATTCAATAAGGATTAATCCCATCGGAAACCACAATACTATCCATGGCTCTGCTTTGGGTGGATGTTTTAATCCTATTGATCGGTCATAACAATTTATGAGTAGGGCAAGAAAAAAATCGCATTGTATATATATATATTTCTATGTTTGCTTAAAACAACATCAAAATGACATTAAAATGACTATTTTAAATTCCAATTTTTACTATTCGATGTTTTTTGTGTAAAAGGTTTATTTATATCTATGTATATTTCTGGAAAGTATGAGTTTTTTAAGGGTGTTAAAAGCCTCTCACGCTTGGAAAACTTGATGAACGGTTAAACGTTGGACTGAAATACTCATTTAAGTTGAACCGACTGATAATATCAGCATCCAACGTATGAACTAGCTTAACAGAATAAACACAACACTCAATCAGCCGGTAGTTAATTCTACAATGTGAACGAATTATGACTTTTTAAGACACTCCAGGAATCGAGCACGAGACCTTTAGTTCAATAGTATATACTTAAGGATCTAAGTTCATAATATAAAACTCTATTTCTATTTTATTATAACGCAGTTTATGCTTTAGCTGTAGAAGCATTTATCGTAGATTTAAACTATTTAATCCAAGGGAAAAATATGAGAAGTATTTCAAAGAAATGCAAGCTTGCAGATAAGCTAGTACATTGTTTCGTAAACTTTTTAAGTTCGCGGTATACTTGACAAGCTTTTTTTTTTTTTGTGGCACACTGTTTTGTTTTGGGTAAGCACCGCGGCAACAAATAATGGTTTAAGCACTCAGTCCAACCGGTTATATGTTAGATCAACACTTGGAAAGTATAGACTAATTTTTTCCTGAAGTACCTAGCGTCTACAGTTTCAAGATCAAAGATTTAAGTTCTTATTCTGTGCACGATTCTTTAACATTTGAAAACATTTTGTTTAAACCGTTAATACCTAATTAGGGTAAACCCTAACTCTAACCTCACGTGACAGCTTTTTATGTTGTCAGATGTATTTAAAATATTGATAAGTACGAGTAAGCTAGAAATACGTTAGTGTGTTAGGAATTAATATGATTGAATTTAGAGGAAGTGTACCTGTATTTGCCTGGAGTTATAATGAAAAACCATCGAGGAAAAAAACATCCTAAGTACACTCGACTAGGATTAGAACACAGATCTCCCTGTCATCGGCAGTCCAGTCTAAAACTGCAAATGCTATTTTTCAGTTCCCGCCTCCTTAACATTTGGAAACATTTCGCTGTATAAAACCTAACTCTAGTCTCACGTGACAGCTTTTTATGTCGTCAGAGGCATTTAAAATATTAGTAAGTAAGGAATGTGGTTGACGCACGGCTGCCATTACTAAAAACTTTATTCGTGTTCTTATTCTTACTGAACAGCGATGCGTGGCGCTCTGGGCTGTGTGCACACAATTTGCCGAACAATGGGTTAGGAAATGACAGTGAACCTGATCAGAAGAAAGCACCGTCGTTTTGGGTCATAGTACAAGACAGTGAGAGTGGCTAACTCTGCTAGTGGAACCAACAGTAAATGCGTGTTATTTTTAGGTAAGGCACTCGCATTAGTGTGGATAAGGATGGTAAAACCATCAACAACAATCACAAGTACAACTTGAAGGGCTTCGAACCATGAACTCCCTTCCTGTGAACGGTGACCAAGGGCAATGCGAGTCTTATAAACTAAACCAGGGATCGGCAACTGGTTGGTCGTGATCGGCCGGTCAATCTCGCGGTAATTTTCAGTCTGTCTCGTAAGAAAACTAAATTGTCATTAAGAGTCGGTTTTTGAGGCTTATAAACTTGCAAATATAGCTGGTATTTTAAATAATATTTGAGTGTGAGCAAAATTACGTTGATTGGTCCTAACCGGTAGTGTTATAAAAAATACATTAATATGAAAATCTAGCCTATATTTTATTTAAGTTGATCTATATTTTTTTTTCTATAGAGCTGTGGACAAAAGTATTTGAAGAAGTATTAAATTCAAGGAATAAATATGAGATTTTTTGACAAAAGTAAAAAATCAAGAGTGGTAATCAATCGTGGGGCCTCTGATAAGTTTATAAGCCGAGCTGGGTCCTAAAAGATGGCCGACCCTTGCTCTAGACACCCTGCGGGAGGTAATAACGTCTTTAACAAGAATATAGTCTACACCGCTGGTCAGGGAGACAAAGGCATCCATCTAATCTAATATAGTTTGCCGGTTAGGGGTAGGTAGAGGTTGGAAACCCGTCAGGGTGTATTCAGATGTTTTTATTTAAACGGTTTCCTAGCCTTCTCCCAAGTAAAAAATGAATATTTTGTCTATACCTCGCAATCCAGTTGGTGTGGATATGCAAATATACCCGGATGGGTAGTAAGATGCGTGCGATGAATGTCCGCATGTTTACACCAAGGGGAGTGGCGATGAGGAGGATAAAATATAGAGGCAACATACTCAGTTTTTACATGGAGGAAGAGTAGGAAACCGAATGTAGAGGCGACATACTCAGTTTTTACATGGAGGAAGAGAAGGAAACCGAATGTAGAGGCAACATACTCAGTTTTTACTCGGAGGAAGAGTAGGAAACCTAATTTAGAAGTAACATACTTAGTTTTTACATGGAGGAAGAGTAGGAAACCTAATGTAGAAGCGACATACTCAGTTTTTACTCGGAGGAAGAGTAGGAAACCTAATTTAGAAGTAACATACTTAGTTTTTACATGGAGGAAGAGTAGGAAACCTAATGTAGAAGCGACATACTCAGTTTTTACTCGGAGGAAGAGTAGGAAACCTAATTTAGAAGTAACATACTTAGTTTTTACATGGAGGAAGAGTAGGAAACCTAATGTAGAAGCGACATACTCAGTTTTTACATGGAGGAAGAGTAGGAAACCGAATGTAGAGGCGACATACTCAGTTTTTACATGGAGGAAGAGTAGGAAACCTAATGTAGAAGCGACATACTCAGTTTTTACTCGGAGGAAGAGTAGGAAACCTAATTTAGAAGTAACATACTTAGTTTTTACATGGAGGAAGAGTAGGAAACCTAATGTAGAAGCGACATACTCAGTTTTTACTCGGAGGAAGAGTAGGAAGCAGAATGTAGAAGTAACATACTCAGTTTTTACTTGGAGGAAGAGTAGGAAGCAGAATGTAGAAGTAACATACTCAGTTTTTACTTGGAGGAAGAGTAGGAAACCTTTAAGATAAAAAAAATCTCGGTACATCTCTACCGAAATTCGAGCCCTGGCCTGCCCGTCCCCAGCAACATTATAATTATTACAATATTTGTTTAGTGAACAACAATGGAATTGCAAGAAGGTAAGGCGTGCTCTGTATTTTCGAAGAAAATACCCATTCTATATTTTGAACACACGAAAATGAAGTCAGAGTTTTGGTCCGTTGTATCGAGCCCGTGTGTAGTTGCGGTGTTCTATCTTGTGGTAGAAGAGGGGGAATGAGCGGTGTAAAGGGGAGGAGGCGGGGTTGTCTGTTTGGCCTCAGCACCCCAGCGTATTGTGAGCCGGGCTCTCGTAAATGAAGGGATTATTAACCCCTGTATGTTACAGTATCGATAACCTAAATGTACGGGCCGAAGGCTTCCTTCCGCCGAATGTACCCCGGTCGTTAGTGATGCTTTTTGACTGGGGAGATATGAGGTGAGGTACAGACAGCCTCCAAACTGCCTTATATTTGCTTGTGGTTGCATATTAAAAAAAATATTGTTTGTGAAAGTGATGAAACAACATTTAGTTGTGTCTTTTTTTTTTTTGTGTGTGGGTACAATGAGAAGTACTATTTTATCACCAGGAAAGATTACGTTATGTTTTACCTCCATATTTTTTATATTCATTTAAGACAAACTGTGCAATGCGATAAAAGTTTTTACTTTCTTATAAAGAGAATACATTTTAATCGTGAAAATCTTCTTTCTCGAGAATATGATGAATCTTTTTTAAGTTTTATTTTCCTCCCTTGCTAAAGAAAAGTGGTCTTAAAATTCTGTCTGTCCCATGTGTATTTGTCTGCGTCTCCCTTAGGACGTCTGTATCTGGGGGATGTAGTATCAATGTGAGGCTATATGTTTTCTTTTAAATAACAATTTATTTAATGATAGTTTTGCGATTAGCTATTTTTGAAAATTTAAAATTTTCCAAAAAAGGCTAAAACAATTTTGTTTAGAATAAATATCTAGGAAGTGTTTACGTCATTATAAATAAGAATTAATTCAGAGGAGGTGTCGCCACATTTGCGTGGAGGGAGAATGTAAACGGTGAAGCCACTTATGAAAAACCACCATCAGTACATCTGGCCGGAATTAGAGCCCCGATCTCCCAGCATCAAATTCATAGAAGGTCCATTTTTTTAAAGAATGCTTGATGGGATATGTACAAATTTATGAGAAAAAAATCTAGGGTGAATCCTATTGTTTTACCAAAAGTAAATTAAGTCGAAGCTATTTCTACTTAAAACAGTGAAATAATGTATGTTTTAATGCGGTCCCCAAGTGTTTTATTATTATGGTTATTATTGAGGTATTTAACGTGGACTTTATGAACCGACTGATTATATCAGCACACGAGAATTTCTATGAGCGAGAGCAAAAGGGCCTACCAATTATTCCTGGGAAGGTATTTCACATACCTTCAATTAGTGTTCTTTTACATGCCATAATCGACATGGGAACGACGACTTTGCTTCCCTCGGAAGGAAGTTGTTCTACGGGTTCTTATCGCTCAAGAAAAATCTGTCAACACTGGCTGGGTTTGAACCCACGAACATCGAGTCCTGACGCGAGCACTTTACCCCAAGGCTACTGAGGTCGACCTTAGTGTTTTAAATTTGTAATATGGTCCATATGTTCTAAAGAGTTTGACACGCCTGACTTGGAGACCATTTGACCACCGATGCGTTTTTATGACGACGTATTAATACGTGAAAACAGTTCTAATTCCTTTTCTAGTAGTCAGATAAGGCCCTTCCTAGGAAAATTATACTTTATCTCTTTTGCACATAAGTGTGAACTAAAACATTACTGTGCCACTAAAAAATTAAAAAATTACGTACAAGTTTCCATGATAGTTAATTATTTTGTCAATAGTCGACATGTTAGTTGGCCTTTCCGATGGAAATAGTAACCTTTACTGAGTTAATTAGGATTAAAACGCAAGTGTGTACGGGAGGTAAGTTTACATTCGCTAATTTAATATATACTAATATAATATACTACCAATCTGTCACTTTGCCGAAGCCGGAGATTGTATTACTGTACGTGTTAATCAAGCATCAAAAGATATCATTTTTATATGGATTTATTTCACGGGCACATTTCACAATATGTAAAATAAGGTGGCTACAAAATATATTTTATAAAAAAAAAATCCCTGATTTTTCTATGTTTTCCAGACAACAATTTCCAGTATATTTTTGGAAAAAATTCTAGTATCTACTAAACATCAAAATTTCCATAATTTATTTTTAAAGTACCAAATATTTCAGTTAATATTTATGGCACTATGTAAATATGGCATTAAAAAACAAACACTTTACAACCATCTCATGTTAGCAGAATGCCAAATTTGTTAATATGCTAGAAACAAAATCTCTTACTTGTCCTAATGTTTAGGCGGATTAATAGTTTTTTTTATAGACAAGTATTTAAATTCACTGATATTTTAAAACTTTAATTCAACTACCTGACATTTCCGGTTTTCATCAAAAACATTCCCCGAATTTTTTGGGCTTTCCCTGCTTGCAGCAACCAAACTTACCTGTCAAACTTTGACTATCTCTTTCTCTATCTCTTTCACATAGTATTTATTCCCCTCTCCCCCCCCCCCCCCCCATGGTCAAATCCACGGACAATTGTTTGAGAACCACTGGTATTGTTTAATGGCCGACCGCCTATTGTGTTGGCTGATGGACTCTTTCTATATTTAAAGCTTGTGAGGGTTGTTTTCTCTGACCGCAAAACGACCGGCCTTCCGTCGCAGTATGCGATGCTCAAACGCTGAACGCAACAAATAAAACCCGGTACGTACACAAAGTCCTACGGTAAGCTCGCGTCTTTGCCCTGGGTCACCTAAGGGTGCGTATTTGCAACGCTACGAAATGTTTATGCTGAACACTTCTATCTTAATTAATTCTAGATCCCTTGAAAACAGTACGAGAGCATGGGTCAGAGACAAACTATTCGAGAACCTCGTTATTATCAGGTTAAGTTGTATGACAGCGCATTTACGTGTGAAAGTAATTACTAGGAGTTTCATAAAACGCGAAATATGAAATAGGTCTTAAACGATTGGTAAAGGATGTACATACATTTTCATTTTTTAGCACTGAATCTTACTACCCATTCGGGTTATATGTACGCTTATGTATTAATCACGCTAATGTGTTAGTTATTAGGAAGGTTTAATTTAGAGGAAGTGTAGCTACATTTGAGTGGAAGGTGAGTGGAAAACAATTTAAGGAAAAATCACCCTCCGTACACCCAACCAGGATCAAACCACGATCTCCCCATCATCAGCAGTATTTTTAATTGCGAGAGTAGCGCCTTAGACCACGCGGCCACCGAAACGGGTTGCACGAGTGGAACAGTGTTGACACCTCAAATCATAAATCTAGTGTCCCCGACTCGAATATTTAAACTTCATAGAACAGTTTGTTTTTCAATAATTTTACAAAAGCGGCACACTGTGATACATCCCCATGTTTCGCGGCAGCCTGGTATCAAACATCCCAGCGTTATTCGTGTATAACACTATTTTTGTGATTACAACTTTACTGTAGAAACAATGAATTATTATTAATTAAAACAAGAATCGTGCAATACTTGAGGACTTTATTAAAAATTTCCTCGCTTTTTTTTTTGTGGCACTCCCTTTCAAAATCACTGATATACAGGGTGGTTCTGAATCCACCACGTTTAAGTACAAGGGGATACAACTTAAAACATGGTCGGCGGTGATTAAATAACCCACCTGCCAAACCCAAAATGAGAGCGTTGCTTCTATTCATCCATGCAATAGCCAAGCTAATCTGTAATATTTGATATAAAACACGTTCCAGCCTCGATCTAACATTCCCTGACCTAGGACAACACAGACAAAATGGACTAAACTGAGCATGTAAGCGTCATTGATCAGTGTCACAGTTTTTTTTACCTGAAAATAGTTCGCCCCCTACTTATAAATTTTAAATTTATTATTAGAGGTTATAAAGCATTAGGTTTTTAAGGTATCTGTTTTTTTAAGAAATAAATTTAATTCAGTGGACTAAAAGTATTGTTTATTACAATAAAATGTATTACTAATTTGCTTATGAATCTAAAAGTTTAAAGAGTTTATCTTTTATACATAACTATAACTATTATTTATATTTTTAGCTTGAATTGGTCCGATAATATAATTGAGTTTTAACGTATTATTTAATTTTATTAGTTTATTTTTATATGAATTATTTTCAATATATAATTTGAAATAATGATTTATTAGTATAGTAAATCTAAATGTTTATGAAAGAGAGAGAGAGCGGACCAAACACTGTTTTATAGCAATAAGTTTCTTAGCTTTCATTCCCACTTTTAGACTGACATAAATAAATTTTCTTGAATCTTGAGAAGAAACAAAGAAAAACTGATTGTATTCTAAAGTAGTTCGTAAATATGGTGCCAAAATAATTAATTAGCTAACTGATTCCCGATCGCATTTGTGGTTACATGAAGATTTCAATCAATGCGCTGCTAATATCTGACAGCGTTTCAATCCATACCGCACATGCCTCATACTACGTGGCATTCAGATTATGGAATTTGATTCGTTCTTTTCATCCAACATTGCCTGATCAGCTTTGAATTATTTACGTACTTCCCTCTGTTTCACTCTCCGTGGCTTGAGGTTCGAATTCCAACATTCAACTCAAACACGGAATTTAAAATTATTAATTTAATCCATTTGTGAACGTTAATTTAATCCCCTCGTGCACCTGAATAACGGCGATTGCATTTATGGATGAGGAATACTTACTACACGACTCACTCTTATGAACATATCTTCGATCACTCACTAGTGGGGAAACCTAAATTGTATTCGTAGTATGGACGCGACAAAGAGATCTCACCAAATACGAGAGGGTTTTGGCTTTCATCTTTGATCATGTCATTCCCCATAATTTTGTTACTCATATCTTTTTGTTTTCTTTAGTAATTAAGCTTAAGTTTGTGTTTGTATTCATGACGCTAATGGCCGTTTTTGTGCCAGACACGTATTTAAGCATGATATATATATAACGACACCTTAGCTCAGTCGGTAACGTGTCTTGTAATTGAGCTAAGGATCCCGGGTTCGATTCCCGGCATGGCCGAAAAACTTATCATTGGTGAAATGTGAGGTCACTCTTTCACAGTGATGAATTAACGGCCTGGGGCTGGATATTGTGACTGTCCTTAAGTTAGATTATAAGGCCTATGAAGCAAAGACAGGCCTAGCCAGCCAGTAAGCATAATGGAAAATATATAGCTTGAATAAAAAAGTGACCCAGGTCACAGGCTTAAAACAGTAATGAGGTAAAAAAAAAGTATATATATTTATATCTCAATCGAAGAAAAAATTTATATTCTTTATAAATCCACTAGAATATTAATATTTACATTACATGAAATATGTCATGTTATAACAATTTTTTTCGCTAGATAGATAGATAGATAGATAGATAGATAGATGGACGTGATGTAAATTCGTGGCTATCAAAAGAAATTCAATATAAAGAGCACTTAAGGAGGTTGGACGGAAACGAGAGTTTAGTTTAGTTTAGTTTAGTAATTTTAGTTTTCATAAGAACTATATTTGTTAAAGTAAAGGAAACATTGCTTGATTAAATACGTTTGAATGAGTTTTTTTACACATTGTAATGTTAACAGCTCTTAAATATTTATGATCATCGCAACTATTGAATAGCCCCCTTTTCTTTTCCACTAAAACGTTTCTGTTCAAATGTAACTATGTCTATGACAGATATTAAAGAGCGGTGGAGATTATGGTCTTTAAAAAATTTAACTAAACGTCTCTAATGAAGTAATATATTTTTATTTTAGCTAACAAAGTTTTTTTTATTATAAAAACTATCAAACACGGACCTGAACTTGTGCTCCTTTCCACCCCACCCCATCGACGATTGTGGGTCTGAAACGTAGAGAAAACGACACATTTTAGCCTGTTTTTTAGTCAGTTCACCTAACTGATCAAGATTTTGTGTCGCCCATTTGAAAAGCAGCGAGGACGAAAGTCTGCCCTCATACTTGATTCCAGAGGGATGTGATTCTCACCCCGTGATGTCAACCAGCGAGGGATAATCCTGTAGTCCCCCCCCCTACTCACCCCTTTCAACCCAAAAGTCGCCTCCTGACAAGCCACGCAATTACCCCGCATCTTGTTCGTCCCCCGGGCTTGTCACGTGACGAGACGCAGAGGCGGATACAAGGAAAGATTGCAAAGGAAGACCTCAACCTAAAGTTTGTCACTTTCCCCTGCCGTGCTATTTGGATTGTATCTAGTTTATATTTTAATATCATTAATGAAATTAAAGCTTATAAAGGGTTTTAAACAAACTAGTATGTATTTAATTCATATGTAAGTGAAGGTTGTCAAGAGGATCAGTCCTGATGTTAGAATCTGATTCAATTAAATGCAAAATTAAAACCAGGATTGCTTAGTGGTATATCATTGGCACGCAAAGACAAAGGCCCCGGGTTCGATTTCCATGTTCAGAAATTACTTTTGCACTTAAATTACACTAGTATGTATCGAAGAAAATGTTTAGCTTATGGCGGGTTTGAAAATTCTTGAACCTGTTCAGTTCAAATATCCATGTTTTTATGTCAATACTTATCAAAGATTGCAGATTTTCCTAGAATTTTTACAAACACGTCTGTTGGATCTATTTTATTTAAAAAAAATGTGTATTAGAACTTATTTTTTAAAAAATATGTATTCTGTATTATGATAGAACAACTCATCCACATCAATACCACACACACACGATATTCATTTTGTTGGTAAACGTTCACATAATTTCAAATATACACTATGTTTAAAAAAAAAGTGCTATCAATAGATCTCTTGTCACAGAATAGCTCTCGACCCTTTGGGTCGGGGGGGAGGAGGAACTAAGGAAATTCTGAGTCGTAATAGACTGCGTGTAGCATCTAATCGCTGATTTTTAATCAGGTAATAATTTTCTATTAGTTTAGTCAACCGTGGACCTAACTGCTTCCCGTAGAGCGGAGCTCATCAGAACTCAGAAACTCCACAGTTATCACTGATTAAAACCGTTACAAATATTATGTAAAATGTTTTACACTAACTGCGTAGTGGCTTTTGAATCAGCCTGTATTTTTGTATATTTTAAAACATAGAAACAATCCTAAAATAGTTTTAAATTTTGTTGTGGTTATTTATCTACCTCTTAATCGTCCCTGAGTCGCTGAGATCATTTTGAACTAAGTTTAATTTGTAGATCCCAAGGGGTGCACAAATTATAGGGGTTGGATAAACTTTCCATTAAACCTTTAAGTAACGTTATTATGAACTAGCAATGACGTAATTGCCTTTGATGATAGATTTCTTCGTTGTGGCAGTATAACGTGTGTTGCCATAGGTTTAAACACGGAGTTTGAAACAATGAAGAGCCAGAGGAGGAAAGAATAGTTATTAATGGACACAAGTTTAGGTACCATAAAGAGTTCACTGATGTAATTGAACGTTGGAATGTGTCCAAGCAAAGGTTTTTTTTTAAAGTTAAGGATAAAAAAAAATTTGTTGAAAGTGTGATTAATCCTGAACATGAACCAGAATCAGTGACGTGTCCTCTAAGAGTTTATGCAGATTTCGAAAAGTCTATTCATTTTGCAAGTTTGGCCAAATATCCCTTTAACATGTTGTGGATTTCACTTAAGTCAAAATTGGTTTAAAAGTTTGCAATGTCTTATCATCACCATCTCAATATATGTTTTTATTAATAATTGCACTGAAAGAAATACTATATGTCAAAATTAGTAGTACTGATAAAGTGTCTCTGAGGATAAATTAATTCGAAGGGAAGAACAATATGTGGAAGAAAAAAGTGCAACAGTTAATTACAGAAAACTTATCTGTTCTAGAGTTCATGAAATGTGTGCCATAAAAATTTAAGCCTGTTCAATTTAAATATTGTAGTGCTTCTTTTTTTTTTTTTTAATCTTTCAATTGACTTAAATGTGTTTTCAATTTTATTTGGGCCTGCATGTGATTTAATATTCAATTAAATCTCATACTGGTGCTGTTCAATTTTAATATTATAGTGCTCTTAATATATTTAGTTAAATGTGATTTGGATTTGCTGGTACCTGTTTATTTTAATAGTTTATTTGATACCCATGAACTTCTTGTTTCGGACCCAAATAGTACAATCGCTGCCTGACGACTAGTTGGAATATGCACAAAAGTAACCGGAACCGAGTTGATAGGGATCACACGGACCACTTTACAAAATGGTTGCAATGTAAAATTGTTGTGATATAATAATTTTAAAGCCATAACTTACGATAGGTTAGGTAATAATATTGACTGGAAAGAATATACAATATAGGTTTTATTTCTCAAGTCTTAGGTTTATTATTTATAATGAACACAGTTCCAATATTTTAAAATTGACTTTGACCATCACGAATAAAATAAAAAACTGTATTAATTTTATATTTATATTTTTTTTATGTGAGCGTTTCATGTACGAGACAATATAATCAGTAACTTAATTCAACTTTAAGCTACTAATTGTCTTAATACGACTTGATAAAATCGTTGGAAATACAAGAAATAAAATAAAAATAAAAATGCTCTTTAAATTTTAGTGAACCAATAATATTTTCAAAACTCTGAGTAAAACGTGTAGCAATGTTCTAAGACAGTAATATATATATATATATAAATTAAGTTAACGCTCCCATGAAAAGAGCCAACAATTCTAATCTTACTTCTAGAAACATTTTTCTTATCTTCTATACACGCATTTCACTCATAACCCTCAAGACGCTGCACACCTTTTGAAATAAGATGTTTGTTCAAAAAGAATTTACGGATCTTAAAAGAAAACACACCTCTTCTATTCCGCTTCTTTATAAAGTCCAGGGGTAAACGATGAGAAAATCTTACGGTTTTCTTTAGGAACAGACTTACAAAAAAGTATTCTCCTCTCTCCACACCGAAATAACTCTTTTTAAGTCCCACAAAACTAAAAAGAAAGTCAAACACTTTAAAAGAACGATAAAGAAAGGCGAAATTTCCTCGTTATCTGCCATCTAGGAACCGCGAGGCAAATTCAGGGCGATTGTAGCGGCGCGTATGGTTCTTATCTGAAACTACCACACTAGCGGTAACAATGGCACGGCACTGTGGACCTTTCTATTGTTGGCAGTATAATGAAGTGAAGGGGGCCATTCTTCGAGTGGATGGCGGGGGGAAGCAAAGAAAACAAGATTATCAGTCCGGTCGACAGCTATGTTGTGAGGCAAGAATTCAGAACCCTCCCTTTACATTGTTTCAATGGAGACGGATATATTGCGTGCTCTAAAAGTGACCTGTACACTAGATAGATAACACGACTTTAACACTGTATTGTTGAGTTCTGTTTAGTAATACTGAGCGGCACTAGACAAAGTGTGGTAGGTAGTATACAGTTTGGCCTTTGTTTTATAATGAATAAAACAACGAGAAATCATTCAATCGATGTATACAATTATTTTTTAGGGCTTAAATCTAAGCAATTTTCAATTATTGTTGGGAAAATCTGTACAAGTAGGTCTATATAATTATAAAACATTTAGGGTTTATTTGTGCTTTTTTCTTATCATGGGTTTGAAAAAGTAACCAATCCATTACTATCTAACTTTGAACCTTGAACTTATCTATCATCTCTGTTTAACAATTTAGCAGAACCTTATTTTCCGTAATTCAAAGGCCTTTCAGGTCAAAGGTTATCGCTTAGCCTAGCTCTGATAGCTAGCAGCAGTAGCATTTACTGAGGCATATAGTTAACCTTGGAATGATCAATTATTTTCCAAGTCCTCTGAAGCAGGCAAAATATTAAGTTAAAAGAAGTGTTGTTCCTTTAGAATCTGTATAATATGTTTACATTTTATGTAGATTGTTTTTACTTTCTCATGTCAATGTTAGTGTGATCGGGGGGGGGGGGGGGGGGATCTCTTGAGTATGACAAAGTTTTACGTTTTATGTAAATATGAACCCAAAAAAGTGGATTTTACAATTATATCCATCCCCATATCTCTTTGGCTACGGATCCAAAACGGTTTGATGGATTTTGTTCAGATTCAATATTTATATATTTTAGGGCTTACCACCAAACTTTTTTTTATGTTAGGCCTTCAATTAAGGGTAGTTTACTAAGCAGTAGTAATATTTTTTAATTCCAAATTTTTTTTAAAATGACTTGCGATTTTGTTTAAGATGCATATTTAGGATTTTTTTGACATTACAAACAACACTATATAATTGATTTTTGTGCAAACATTCTGAGTTTTTTTTAAATTTAAATATGTTAAAACTGGCTTTGGCGATTTGGTTCAAAATTGGTATCGGGATATAATTTTACATAGCAATTATAGCGCAATGCAAGGAAAGACAGGTAAGTGTGGAGAAAGTTTGTAAGGATGCATTTAAAACGGAGTTTTTTTTAGCTATATGCAGTTTCTTGCCTACCCCGTAATGGAACGGTGTGATTACGTATGTACATATACACCTGACATTTCCATATTTTACAAGCACGATTTCCAACTTTTCCAGCTAATATACAGTAGTCCCATGGCTTCTTTGGTGCTGAGTGACAGCTCACAGCTGACAGTTGAAGGCTTTGAAAAGCTACCAGACCAAATTATGTATCCCTACGCCGAACCATATGATCTGAAAAAAGCATGTGTTTAGCAGCTGTCACTTCTGACAGTAAAAATGAAGGTATATACCTAACTGTTGACTGTCAGCTGTCAGTCAGCACCAAAGAAGCCATGGAGCTACTGTATATCTATATCTATATATATATATATGTATACATATATATCTATATATATAAATATTGTTACTAAAAACATTTTATTAAGATCGCAACTTAGTGTAGTAATATTTTTGAAATTGTGTTAGTTTATTAAAGGTTTAAAGGATCTCAGCCTGAGTAGATCTAGGTGGATTGCAATCATATCGAGACATTTTTAAAAGATCGCCTTAAGCCAGTACAGTTTAAAATTGTTGTGAGACACATTATTTTTTAAATCTCTTTTTCCTATAACGTAGTCGAATTCTCACGCATGCGCGTAGCCATGACTCAAATTTGTCAAGAGAAACGGGGTAAAGGAGTAATGACAACAGGAAAATCACATGGTGACCTTGAGAAATTGATATTATACTCAACTATATTAAAAGGGATTCGCGGTGTGTAAAATTGAGGGGGAAATGTTATTTTGAGTATTGTAAATAAAATTTTGCGTTATTTTTAGTGAATGTGTAAAAAAAAATTCCAGAAATTTGATCAAATCCCCTGACTTTTCCCTCTTTTCCAGGTCAATGGACACCCTCATAATTCACATTTGAATTGTTTATTTATATCAGTGAATAAATAAACTCGTCATAAAATCGATATGGATGAACAGTTCTGATGGAGTGCTTCGATTAATCAATAATTTACATAATATATTTTTTAATAAATTAGTTTTTTTTTGTATCAAGTTCTACTTCTACTTGTTCGTTCTATACACATTTAGGGCAAAGGATGACTAAGGTAGAATTTCAAGAAAACGTACTTGATTGAATTTTTGTCGCGGGAGCGTGGGAAACCTGCCATAATCCAAACCGCGACATCCCTGTCAAACTACAAACCAGAAAAGACAGGGAAGACGAGACAAAATGATTAGTGAATGAGCTTTAAAATATTGCGGCAGGACGGAGTTATGTCAATATCTTTTTAATTAATTTTTTTTATAAAATTATCCTTTCATTTGATAAATTTTTAAACGTTTACCGTTGAAATAACATAAATAAAATGTATTTAGCCAATCTCGTATATCCAGGAATAGGCTATAAGATTATTGAGCAAATATTTGTTTTAAGCTTTGTATTTAGTATTTTATTGCATGAAAGTGTTCAATTATAAATGGCGCAATTATTTCGACCATCGCTTAGAGCCTACAGAGTGGAACCTCAATGTTACACAAAAAAAACAAAAAAAACACGGGCGGACGCGCACGCTCTTCTCCCCTCCAGACCCCTGTTAATTAATTAATTAAAAATACACTGCCAGAAACCACATCTCCCGCACCAAGTTCAACAAGAGAAAGCACTTTGTTCCCAAAAAAAATACTAATGGTAAAAAATAAAAGACAAAAGCTATTATAATCTTTACTAAAGTGATATAATTAAATTCCCCTCTTCCCCTTTTTCACCACACACAAAGTAAAGTAATTATGTTGATTTATCAATGAGAATTACTAAAAACTGCACCTCATACATTAAAATACACAATATAACTCAACTACCTTCTGAAAAGAAACAGTATAACAAAATGATAGCATCGATAACTCACTAGGCAAGTGGGTAGCAGACCTGACTCAGAACCGGAAGATCGGATGCAGTGGGCGTGGTATCCCCTTCACTTAGTATTTCAGATCACTAAAGTTGGCCTCCTCAAATTTAAAAATAATATATACCACCGTTTTGTACCTACTTTATAAACGTTTTGTACCCAAGTATTGCGTTTTGCAACCCAACCTCGAACAGTAAAGCCCCATTTTGTTGGGGTAGGGGAAGGGGGGGAGTTAAGTGTAGCTCCCCTTTTCCCAAATTAAAGTATAGTTTTTATATAATGCCTATTTAAACGTCTTGTTTAGCACCATTTTACACCTTAATAGTTTTGTGAGAAAAAAACCCATAATATGATAAATATCCTGGATCAAATTTAAGCGTAGTATTATTGATTTCTTTCATCAATATAAATGGCTTTTTTTTTTAAATCAATGGGTCTTACTATCTAAAAATATAATATTTTAAATGGTCTGGCACCCAAATATTTGAAGTTTTTAATTCTATTATTTTAGTCAGAAAAATAAAATTGTATAATTCCAGAGATAGGCATGAAGTTTAAAAGTAGAAATATGTATAATTATTATTTTTTATGTTTTGTGTTAAACGGTTTTCCACCTTAAAAGGTTCGCAAGGAAAACATAAAATACTATGAAAAAAAAAAGGATAGGATCAAAGGAAAGTGTATTCTACTTCCTCCTAAACAATATGCATTACTGGTTTTACCCCAAGTTGAACTTGATTATGGCGTTATTCACTTTTATTGCTCTGAAAGGGAAAATATTTAATATGAAATAAGGTTTAGTGTTTAAGCTTAGTTCTCCTGCCTTCCACCCCAAAAAATGGGCATATTCTCTCTGGGATTAAAGTAAAAAAAAAAAACCTTGGTGCAAGCTAGGACGAAATAAGGTACAAAATCACACATTTATTTTGTAGTTAAAAAATGCATTTGCTCCACTTTGTTACTCAATCACGTCCAAGCCTCTCTACAAATTGTTATGAAATTTCGTATGGACGCAAGGTTAACATATTGGCTTTTTTTTTTGTTAAAATCCAATATTGTCTTAAACCACGTTTTCAGTTGTGTATTCTTCTATTGAAAGTAAAGTTCATATTTTCTGTCTTATTTGATCGCCAAATCAACTGCAAATCCAAATAGTAATTACAGAATACATTTCAATCTTAAATACAAAGAGAAATGATATTTTGTGTTGGTTGTTTCGTATTCAGATTGATAAGCAAAACGTGTTTCTTTGGAAAATAAAAACTATACATAGGCAACGTTTCACATCTTTATTTGATTTTATTTTAGTTTTACATGAATACATAATCAGACAAGTAGATCACTTTTCACATCAAACGCCAGCTTAAGCTCCAGAGTAGCCAAGGAAATAATCATATAAATAAAAACTTATGTACATTTGTGTAACAATTTACCTTCGAGAACAAGAAACTTTGCAAAATAACTTAGAGATGCTTGAAGATATGCACCTTAGGCATATTTTTTATACTATTACCTATAATGAGACTGCTTAGCTGCCGGTGCAGGCTACTTCAAAATTCAGAAATCTAATTCTTTGCATTTTTATCAAAGAAAACTTAAAAGTGTGAAAATGAGCGTTTATTTATTGTATACGCTTTTGTGAGCCTGACACCTTCAACCACTTAACCACTCATTCAGTTAACTCAAAAACCAAGAGGAAAAAAGCCTCACATTTGGCATAGATGTACGTGCCTGAAAAAATCTTGGGGAATGCATCTCAGACTTTTTAGTTTTACCTTTACATTCGATTATGAGTTTGATGCCTTTAACCACGTGACGAGATAAATGTATAACTCCAAGCCCAGGAAACATAGAAAGGGAATAGCTTTGCATAATATGACTACTGGCAAGTGCATATTTAAACTCAACTAACCAAGATATTTTAAAACTTTAAATAAGTTGTTAAGGATATATTTAGGTTATGCACCTTAAAACTCTTTATTTTACATCCATAGTGAACCTGACATATTAGACATTGCGACTATTCGGGTAGAAAAATAACCAAGAAACAAAGAAGGCGGACACTTGGAATTAACCAACGATCTTTGGGAAACCTTAAAGTTTTTGTTATAAACACATATTGTGAGCCTGAAGTATTAAACTGTGTTACTGCGTGATTGCTGGTGCGGAAGGATACCAAATGAAGAACCATAAATCATCTTAGACCTTGTATATTTACTTAAGGAACCAAGCGGATGTGCACCTCAGGCGTTTTTTTAAACTTGTATAACATATTGCAAGTCATGCGCCTTATACTGCATGACCACATGTGTGGGCGACTATAAAACCAATTCACCTACTGGACTGAAACTTTGCATACGTAAAGTTAAAACAGTAGAGGTACAAATAGGACAAATTTGTTGTACTTATTTCTACATTACAAGCCTGAAGAATTTGATTACGTGATTCGTTTTATATTGAAATTCTTCTCCAAGGAACGGATTTCAAACTTCAATATAAGGGTATTTATAAAAGAACACTTAACTTCACCCAGGTACACCGGGTTTTTCAGATAGTTTTTTTTTAAATAAAATCAAATGTGAAAGTGGAGCAAAACTGCTGAAGCGCTCTCTTAAACAACTTTCACAAGACTAAATAAAAAGGGTGAGAAAAAAACCCAGAACCAAGTCCATTGTCTCTAACGATATCCATTCCCGCTTGATCTAAAGCTCTCTAACTAATTATTACTAATGTAGAGAAATCCCAGGTGCATTCGCGAGTAAAATGTAAATGGATGCAAAACCATTTCTTTTAATGGGTATACCATTAATAGCCCTATGCTATCCGCGGGTAAATTCAAATAATACAAAAGCATGGCAATTAAAATAATTAATCTCGTTGCTTAATAAAGTTGACCTCAGGTTACGTAACTTTATAAAGCTAACTATGATTTATAATAACAGAATAAACTTTATCGTTTTCTAACTCCACAAGATACGTAGTAAGAGGTTTGTTACAAAATATAGTTTTATTTCGGATTAAGCCTTGAAATAAAATACATTTAAGTTATATTTAAAGAGCATCTCTGTTGAATAGATTTTTTTTCATGATTTAGAAACTAATAATAAAAAAACACTGTGATATCATATTTAAACATGAGGAGCTCTTAAAAGAAGGCAAAATATTTAAGAACTTTTCTATTTAAATATAAAAAATGAAATAAAAAGAGGTAGCAATCGGGTATTAAAATCTCCTAGATGTTTTTTTTTCAATATCATTTAAAAGATTTCAAAATTCATTTATCAAGCCTTGAAAGATTAAATAACATAGCAAAGATATTTCTTAATAGGTAGACAGCTCGAAGAAAAGCACTCGATACATCTTCATTTATTTAAAGTTTGAAGAAAAATCTTGAAAGAAGACGATACAAAATAAACCGTTCAAAAAACATTACACCCAACTTTAGCCAAGCTCATAACTTACCGGCCAGTATTGCATAGTTAATGACTAAATATTTTGTCCTTTTTTGAGAGGTTCTCTATCCTGTGTTAAAATATAAAATCACAGTGTTTTTTGTTTGTTTTTTTATTAGTTTCCAAATCAGGAAAAAAATCTATTCAACAGAGATGCTGTTTAAATATAACTTAAATGTATTTTATTTCAAGGCTTAATCCGAAATAAAACTATATTTTGTAACAAACCTTTTACCACGTGTCTTGTGGAGTTATAAAACGACCCAGTTAACTAAACGATAAAGCTTATTCAGTTATTATAAACCATAATTAACTTTCTACAGTTACGTAACGTGAGGTCAACTTTATTAAGCAAAGAGATTAATTATTTTAATTGCAATGTTTTTGTATTATTTGAATTTATATATATATATATTTTTTTTTTTTTTGCATTTTAAAAAAAATTTCAAAGTATTTTAAATCAAATCACATTTGTGCATGTCAAGAAAAAAAAAGCATTATTATTATTAGCACCATGTCTTATTACCCGTTCGGGTTATACACATGTTAATGTGTAATGGTAGGGTGATTGTGAGATGAAATGGAGGACCTACTGTTTAACGTGGGATCCGAACCACGGTTTAGGCCTCGCATCCCACACATTCACAAGTTGCGATCAATACACGTCTTGTCAGAGGTGAAGGAAGGGTTTGGCAATCAGATAAATCTGTGCCGGGACCAAGGAATGAACCCTGGACCCCCAGCACAGAAGTCCGACACCTTACCCCTAGACCGCCAGGTCACCTACATCATTAAAGAGCCGTTGGATCATTTTAAATGTTAATTTAAAAAATGTTTGTTAATAATTCATAATAATATGAAGAAAATTGACTAGCATGATTATTTGATTTTGAAGTTTAAAAACACAAACTAAGCATAGATGTTCATCCTTTAGCTAGGCCCTACCTAAGCTAAATATGTATATATAGGCCTACATCAAACATAAAGAGAATCAGTAAAATAAATGTTGCACCACAGCATTTGCGCGTGCCCTTCAATCATAAATTAGTGAAATTCAATCATTTTATTTACTTTGTTAGAGCCATTCTACTACACAATGTGTGTTGCTCTATGTAACGTACCCTTTGTGTTATCAAATGTATAGAATATCTGTTTAAAATAAGTTATTAATAAAAGCTCTTGAAGAAAATTAGAAAAACTGTTACTGTGCTAGAACAATGCTAGTTTTAAGATCAAATATATAAGACCATCTTATTGACTAGGGAAATATTTCCCTTTTTAATTTATTTTTTAAAGTTAATTTTTAAGTATTAAATATTTCAATTATTATTTGTATAACTATGCTATAAAAACAAACCCTAAACATCTATCTTACGTTAGAACACCAAATTTAGACTTTTTTTTTAAAAAAAATGTGATAAATAAAATCTATGACTTTTGTTATAGTGTCTAGGCGAGAAATTGACAATTTTTTAAAAATCCAATGCATTAGCATGTGGATTAATTAAGTTTTAATGACCTAATACGCAAGCGATTCCATCAAGCCTACACAGGCAGGCATGAACGAACACGAAACTGCGCAGAAAGTGGGGGATTAGAACACTCCTCTCGCCTTCTAATTTAACAATAACAGCGACAAGAAGATAGCAATAAAAAAAAAACAGTCCACTACCCCCTAGAAAACACGGCGAGGATAGCAACTGCTCTCTCATTCCTTCCCTGGAGCCCACGCCATTGTTGTGAAGCCGCAAACAAAACCACTACCCCCCAATGAAGCTCGAAATTACGGTCAAAAGGTCGACAACGTTGCGCGAACCGTAAGGGGGGGAAGACTTCACCCTCTTCCTTCTTCTTTCCAGCTTATTGATTTTACAATCTAATGTTTAGACGCCGCCCCGGTTGAGAGGGAGGGGGAAGACTTTAGGTGGAAGGGGAAGGCACCGTAGTCCCACTCACGGCCGCTAAAGAGCAGCACCATCTTGAGAATTGCTTCTACAGTTCCTATTTCGACCACCGTGTGACGCCAGCGAATTCGTTCGTCGATTCCACTGAAGATGGTAGCACCAAACAGGAGATTTTTTACAGTGGATATAAAATCGACCCAAAGGTTATTCTTGCACAGTTTTATTAATTCAAAATTTAATATATATTTTTAAAATTTAAATGACTATGAAAAAATCAAGTAAAAATTTTGTGTATTTTAAACTAAATAATTTTTTTAATCAAAATATAGCAAATTTTACTGCAATATTAAAAACAAAAGAGGAGAATGTTTGTTCCAGGTGATGTTGAAGAAGTCTTTACTTGGCGAGATTGTCCTGCTATTCACCTAATAGGTTACCCAGGGCCGGATTTAGGGCTGTAGAGGCCCCAACATTAAAAACAATATTTTTCTTTTCAACGCTTTGACATTGCGTCTACTACACCACAGTCGGTCAGTCATATAAAACATGTTAGGAAAAACTGGTAGTGAGGATGACTCAATTAAAGAAACTATTTTTTATAGTTCCATATGAACTCACTAGATTCACTGTGATCTAGGGATATTGTCTAAGTTATGAAAAATCACAGCCTTAATTATTTGTTTGCCTCACATGTATAAGTAATATTTTGTCAGAAATAAATAAAAATTGATAGATTTAAGTTATAATTGAGTTTTTTAAAAGATTTTAACATGACTGCAATCTATAAAGCCAAAGATATTTATTTTTTACTATTGCAACAGTTTGTGGTTCCCTGGGGGGGAGGGGGGGAGGGTCACCCCTGTCACCCTCCCTTAAATCCGGCGCTGAGTTTAATTATAATACGCCTAGTAACAGAAGGGTGTGAATACAAATACAGGCATCTCTCACTAAGACAGCAGGTTAGATTCCAGGGCACTGCCAGAGAGCGAATATGAGAGAAACGATACTAAAAAAAAATTACCTACCAGCATTATTCATTATTTCAGATATAAACAAAAAGTCAGTCCTTAAAATGTATTCACCAGATTCACATCATCTTGGTTACAACTTCTTGCAAGAATATTCATCCATGACAACTTTGCGTGGAAATAAATACCGTATTCTCTAAATGTATTAATCCAATCCAAATTTTACTTTAGTTAAATGTTTGTTAATATATTTGGAAAGTTGGATTAAGCTCGATAGGTTTTTTTTACTACAAACACAAAAAAGGGAGTATTTTTTATCAAATTATTATGACTAAATAAAGTAGATGTTTAATGAATTATTGTTTAAGTTGGCTATTCTGTAGATATTATTGTAATAGGTTTTAGTTGTGTAGTTGCTAGATGAGTTTATGTATGAGAGTTAATAAAATAAAGCTATGGTTGAGAGTTTGATTAACCCTTTGAGTGCCAGGTGAAATGACAAAAAAAATGTGCTAAAAGTGCCAAACTATTTTGCTGAGAAATACAGGATTTTGTTTAAATTTTAATGACTTATTAGTCTTTGAACTTCTTGCACTCAAATTTTTACACAAGCTAGCTAAAATGCTTGCCAATCCTATTATATAATTATACATACACTTTTTTAATTTTAATATATAATAAAAAAAATTACTTGCCAAGATATTTAAAAAAAACTGTTTTATTTAACATTAATTTTAAGCTTTGAAAATTTAAATAGCTTGAAATAGAATAAATCAATGAAACGAACATAAAAAAACTGAGTAAATAACAAAGTTTACAAAAAAAAAACTAACTTTAGATTTTACACTAAAATTGGGTTATGCATAGCAGCTGTTTCAGTGACCATTAACTTTAACAGGGTTATAGTAAAATAAAGTCTAAAATAAATAATTGGCTTGTAATCAGAAGGGGAGGGGGGACTTCAAACCTGATACTTCTGCATGAATATGAAGAGGTTGGGGTGGATTATCCTGAACTTCAAGATTTATTTCATTCGTATAGGAATCACTCATATTCACACTCACCTTATCAATGTCAACTGCCACTCCTACTTGTTCCGATCTTTCACTTTCACTAGTATATAATTCCTGTTCAGTTTTATTATTTACAAATTCAGAATCACTGCTTACATAATCACTAACAAATTTATTAATCTCGCTTGAGCTATCAATAAATATTGCAAGTATTTCTGTGTCGTGAATCACAGCTTTCCTCTTCGTAACCATGATTACAAACAAGGTCAAAGATAAAACTCATAAAGTAAAAAGTTATCAAATAATTTTCATTTTCGATATATCAAAACTCTAAGTAAAAAAATAAATAAAAGTAGCTTGAACATATGAGAATGCAGTGGAAATAAAATCTACCCTATCTGTTGACTTAATACTGAACTAAGAGCTCAAAAACATGAGATCGCTGTGAGTGACGCTGGCAATTTTAGCAAATATTTCATGCATCGCTCTGAGCAACGTTGGCACTCAAAGGGTTAATACATCACTAAAAGATCTACTATATGTGTTTCATAAAAGAGATAAAGAAACAATATCTCATCTATGTAAACAGAAATCTATGCTTGCTCCAAGGTTCTAGAGTTTCAGGAGATTATCAAAAATATGACCTGCTTCGGTGGCCGCATGGTCTAGGCCCTAAGACATCACTATCGTGTTAGACTAGACTTCCAATGACAGGAAGATCTGGGTTTGAATTCCCAATCGAGTGTACTGAGGGTAGTTTATATAAAAAGGGTTTTGATTCTACCTTCACACAAATTTGGGCACACTTTCTTTAAATTATAACTTCCTGATCTCTAGCTCATTAGCATAATTATTAGTATATAGGGGTATAACCTGAACCAAAAGTAAGACGCTGTGCTAAAAAATTGTCAACAATATGGTGTTCTTGACCCACGAATGTCATGAATGTCTAAGAATGAAATAGCGCTTGAAAAAACTTCAAAAGTAAAAATAATGTTACAGCCATGTATTGCTAACCTTAAGACTACCAAAAACACCCTTAATAGCTAAGTAAGCGCAAGTAACCTACTAGTGAAGCACTTTAAAGCGAGGCATACCTGTATCATGTTTAATATAAAGTGTGATAACACACCCCTATGTTACAATTTAAAAGTTATTTTAGTGGTAAATAATTAATTATTCTGTAAATAAGATATATTATTAGGTTAATTTATAGAGTATGGATGCTCATTAACATACTTTCCTTAAACACTTTAACGTGCACACATTTTAGGCTCGAACTCTTCGGAATCCATGTTATAGATTTTTTATAAATTAGTTTATCATAATCTACCCTAATATTTCTTTGTGTACCACTATGTTAAGCATTTATAATCAAACATTTATGTTTATTTAGTATCAAAAAGTGGATATGAAGAGTTCAGTAGTATGATTTGTTTAGTAACTGTTCTAAGGAGTGTGTTAAAGAACCAAAAGGCTGAGAGTACAACAAATGTCATCAATTTTATAGTAACCCGCTTTGGTGGCCATCGGGTCTAAAGCACTACTCTCACAGTGGACTAAACTGTCGATGATGAGGAGATAGAGGTTCGAATCTCAGTCAGGTGTATTGAGGGTAATTTTTCCAAAATTGTTTCCCAATCTCCCTCCATACAAATGCAAGTACATTTTCTTTAAAACTCTACCTTACTCATTCCTATTCCATTAGCGTAATTAATATATGCATATAGCAGTGGGGAGGGAAAAGGGGGTAAGGATATTCTACTAATATCATAATGGATTGTTCATATTTGCTTCCTGTAGGCCTACATTTTGTTTCTAAGAAACCCTGACCCATTCAATAGCTACAAGTGATATTTCTTTTAGCACCACGTTTTACTACCGTTCGGGTTATATGCCTCTGTACTAATTATGCTAATGGTTTTAGGGATTATGAAAGTTATCTTTAGAGTAAGTGAACCTTGATCTCCCCATCAGTGGCAGTATAGTCTACTGCGAGAGAAGCGCCTTAGACTATATGGCCATCAAAGCGGGTAGTTACGTTAAAGGCTGACACAAGTTACCTTATCTTAAATTGTATTTATTATTGTTGTTAGTTTAAGTGACACAAGTCAACCCTTTAACCTTTACAATCAACATAAATGTTCTGTGAAAGAACTTGACTTATATCTGAATTTAATAAATCAATGTATTAAACTTCTTGTTTGTTTCTTAAATATGCCTGCCAAAGAGTTTAAAAGGGTACAAGAAATTTGGAATGTTTTTTAATATTGATTTTGTTGTGTTTTAATTAAATTTGGTATTTTTAATCTTCAGAGTCTTGATGAACACTAGAAGTACTGAAGAAGGTAGAATGCATATGTGTTAAGATTATATGCTTGTACAACTCTTCAAAGAAGCACAGGAGTAGACATGCTGTAGCCATACCAGTCACCAACAAACAGAAAATGCAACCTAATACTTGTAATTTGGTAATTTATTAATTATTATTATTATTAGCACCGCGTCTTACTACCCGTTCGGGTTATACGCACTTACGCTAATGTGTAATGGTAGAGTGATTGTGAGATGAAATGGAGGACCTACAGTTTAACATGGGATCCGAACCACGGTGGAGGCCTGGCATTCCACACATTCACAAGTTGTGATTAATACATGTCTTGTCAGAGGTGAAGGAAGGGTTTGACAATCAGATAAATTTGTGCCAGGACCGAGGATTGAACCCCAGACCCCTAGCATAAAAGTCTGACAGCTTACCCCTAGAACGCCAGGTCACCTAATTTGGTAATTATATTGATACCGGGTAATTTTATCATTTTGGGATTGCTCTTCCAGGCGTATTTTAATAGCAGCTAAAAAGTTATAAAAGATTTATTGTTAATCATTAATACATAGTATCATCAATATTTTCTGCATCTTCTTCCACGGTTAAAATATAATTTAGAAATATTTTTAACAGTAATTTTGTCTTGGTTGAAATGGGAGGGATGTGACAAGAATATCAAAAATATTTTAGCTGATGTGGGATGTGCGAGAAGCATCTTCGTTAATGTATTTACTTAGCTTTTCATTCTTACATCGAAGTATAAAGATTGAACATTGATAAAGAGCTTAGTAGCTTAGATATAAAAATTTAACAAGTGACAAACTGTGATTTACAAATTTTCTTAGCAAACAAAATAATTTATGTGAATAAGACCCTATTATTATGATTTGAAAAATAACAAAATAAACAATAAAATTACTTGTTTTCATTATGTTTATTATATATTAATTGAATTGATTTGTGTTAACTAGAATTTACACAAGAGAAACATCTAAAATATAAATAAACATGCACACAGAAATAAAAATGTAGTTTGTTAAATATATAATAAAATAACTATAGAAAAGGTTGCTTGCTGTATTTGAAGAGTAAAGACAAACAAGGTACACCTAAAATGTTTTGCTATAAATTGTTTGGATTATTATGATCCTACGAGCAAAATGTGGGGCTTGCGACAAACTTTAGTTGGGCTTGTTAAGAAAAGAAAGTAGGAGTCATGATGAGCAGAAAATGGGGGTTTTGAGGAGTAGAAAGCAGGGGCATGTTAAGAGCACAAAACAGGGGTTGTGATGAGCATAGAGCGAGGCTTGTTAAAAGGAGAAAGTTATGATTGTGAAGAGCAGAAGTTGGGGTTTGTGATGAGCAGAAAGCAGGGCTTATAATAAGCCAGATATCGGAGCATGTGATTAGTATAAATAGAGGCTTGTGATTAGTAGAAACCAAGGCTTGGGGTGAGTCAAAACCAGGTCTTGTGATGAGCACAAAGTGGGGGCTTGTTAAGACCAAGTAGCAGAGGCTTGTTTAGAGCAGAAAGTGTAGCTTGTTTAGAGCAGAAAGCGTAGCTTGTTTAGAGCAGAAAGCGTAGCTTGTTTAGAGCAGAAAGTGGGGCTTGTTAAGAGCAGGAAGCAGGGGCTTGTTTAGAGCAGTAAGCAGGGGCTTGTTTATAGCATTAAGCAGGGGCTTGTTTAGAACAGAAAGCATAGCTTGTTAAGAGCAGAAAGCATAGCTTGTTAAGAGCAGAAAGTGAGGCTTGTTAAGAGCAGTAAGCAGGGGCTTGTTTAGAACAGAAAGCATAGCTTGTTAAGAGCAGAAAGTGTAGCTTGTTTGGAGCAGAAAGTGTAGCTTGTTAAGAGCAGAAAGTGTAGCTTGTTTGGAGCAGAAAGCGTAGCTTGTTAAGAGCAGAAAGCGTAGCTTGTTAAGAGCAGAAAGTGGGGCTTGTTAAGAGCAGAAAGTGGGGCTTGTTAAGAACAGGAAGCAGGGTTTGTGATGATCATAAAGCAGAGGTTGTAATAAGCTGAAAGTGGGGCTTGTGTAGTTTAAAAATCAGGGTCTGTGAAGAGCAGATAGCAGGGCACATCAATGCTCTCTTGAATACTGTATAATTTAATCTGTTCTCTCAAATACTAAGTTATTTTCATAAAAAGAGAAAGACCTATATAGCTTGTGGATTTACTGGTATGATTTTATACAAGTAAATATAAGTCTACAACAAAATAATAGGATTGATCAAGAAACAATTGTGTACTTTCATCTAAATAATTGCATGTCAAGCAAAACTTTTTGTTTTCAAGAGTAAGTTTATGATCACTAGAAGTTTCCAATTAGATGTAGGGACTTGAATTAACAATTTGTGTTCATTATAAACATTCAAACACTTATTGTTATTTTTAACAATAAGCTTATTTTAAGAAATAGTAAACCTATTACTATGACATTTAGGGGTCATCACCAAGAACAAAAGGTTAACAAAAATAAATTAAGATGGGGTGGTAGTGAGCGTGAGTTTAGGGAATTATTTTCGAAGTTTTATATCATAAACATTTATTTGACCAAAATAAATCAAATATTTCTTCTATAGAATCATAGAGTTTAGTTTTCCGCACATGCTAATCTCAACAGTTCTTTAATATCTGTCAAGGGTGTCCTGGAATTTAGTGACAACTTTTTCTCTTCATTTAAAAAGTTTGTCACCAAATGCCGCTATGCTCATGAGAGATATTCAAGAACTCTTGAGATTAGCATGTGCAGAAAGCTAAACTCTATGTTTCTATAGAAGAAATATTTGATTTATTTTGGCCAAAAAATGTTTATGCTATAAAAACTGCAAAATTAATGCACTAAACTGGTGCTCACTACCACCCCATCTTAATATTGAGAGACACTAAATCATAAATGGCATCTATGGTGCTATTTATTAATAAAGATACATCAAAATAAAAGAATACAAAATTTCAAAAAGTTGTTATCAACAAAATCTATTTGTGATTAGCTCTACTTTGATAAAAAAAATGGTGCTCTGGCTATTAGATTTAGTAGTTTGTATTAGGTAGCCTACTCTAATAAAATATTGTTCCTGAATTCAGATTAGTAATTTGAATTACCCTCTTAGGTAGCACACTGTATAGTAAGAATCTATTTTATATCAACGACAAAATTAGGATCTAATAAGATCCTCAATGTTCCAATAAGCTATATTAGAAGCACACAAAGATCTCAGTGTTACAAAAAGCTTAGCTAAAAACAGACTAAGATATCAATGTTTCAATAAGCTAAGTTAAAAGCATAACAATATCCCAATGTTTCAATTAGTAAAATTAGAAGAATCACAAGCTCCTAAGTTCCAATAAGCTAAATTCTAAGCGAAGCAATATCTTTATGTTTCACTAAGCTAAATAATAAGCACAGCAAGCTCTCAATGTGTAAATAGGATATTATAAGGTCATCAACCAAATCAACTTATAAGAGTGACTTACCAGGCAATCGGAGATGTTAATCAAGGCGGACACCGATACCGAAATTCGATCTAATCGCTACCGCTTCCCCGTCCCAAAATTAGCTACAGCCTGCAACAAAAATATAAAACTTTTAAGTAATTATGTCAATCCTTTATACACAGTAAACTTCACAGTGTAGTATACCAGTTTAATATTTATATCCCAAATGAATTTGTTTTTAAAATGTTTCTACAAGCAGTCACCATACAAGTGCAGATTTTTTTTTCATCAGTACATTTAACAGCAGGGTTATTACACAGTTTAGACCAAATCAACACACAAAAACTTAAGCTGAAAGTTTTAGATATTAATAACAGACTGAATATTACTCCACATGTAGGAATAAAAGTGTTAAAATAACACCTGATTCAAATCAATTTTTATATAGAATTGTGACAGGTCTTCTATTTAGCACTAGTTTTTTTGTTTTTATATGTCTATTTAAGTTTAGAGATATAATGTGTATCCTTTATACATTTTTTTAACACATATGGAGAAGGCCTAAAATGATTTTGCTCATAGTGGGATAGTTTACATACCTACCAATAGAATTAAAAACAATTGGAACTCTTTAATAATTAGCCTCTATTATAATAGATTGATATGAGGTAACAAACTTTTAACTGCTAGTTTAGTAAAAATTACCAAGTTAATAATATTTTTTTTAAATCATCAATACACACATTAAGAAAAGCAAGTTTCCAATAATAACAAAATAAATATTAAAAGAAAATATATATATATATAAAATTTTAAAAGTAAAACAAAATTAATCTGAATAAGCGAAAACATAAGCCATAACTTAGTTGGTGTACCAATAGCTCGATCAAAAATGGGAACTTAACAACCAATATATTCCAATGGCTTTGAAAATATTTATGCATGCAATTATATAATATTTTGATACACAGTAACTTAATTAACTTGTTTAAAATGAAAACTAGCCTATACCAACCTTAACCTAACCTTTCATGTGTCAATAAATACAAATTTTGATTACCTAGGTTATAATTGGTAATATTGTTAAACTAACGTACCAGAAAGTTAGTTTCTCTTTCTTAAAAGATTTTTTATGAGAAGGCATGGAATAGGATTGTAATAAGATAATGGATGTTTTAATTTCATAATTAGCCTAACTTATATAATATTTTTAGCAATATCAGGCCTATTTTTTAAACTATCAGAAACGTTCTATTCTTGCTGTGTGTTTCAAAAATAATAATGTAGGCCTATACACGGTACTGTAATTCAACAAAGAAAAAGTGTTTAGAATCCCAGATCATAAATCAAGTTTGCTAGATTTAAAATTTAAGAAAGTGGTTTCCATTCATGTGTGTCAATATTAATTTGGTGAATTACATTTTAAGACAGTCAAAGTTCAAATTACTCCTAGATACCGTAGTGTTACAACAGTCATGAGTCTTGAGTCATGATTAGTCCTAACTCTTCTTATTTTCATGTTCTTAAAGTGAGGTTAATTTTTTTTTAATTCAAAGGTAAAAAACTGTAGAAAAATACTTTCTGGGGCATGAATGAATATGAGACAAATTTTAAAGAGGCATGGACCCTTACAATTTTTTTAGCTTCAACACCACACCTTGTTTAATGACTAGCAGTTCATTTTAGAAGAAAACAACAGCTATTGTAGTTAAAATACTATATCCAAACTTATATAGGCCTAACTCACAATGTGTGTCTTTAAGTGTTTATTTCAAAATAGCCTATATTTGCAAAGTTTATAAAGGAAGTAAAAAAAATTTTTTTTTTAATTATAATAGCAAAAATAGAGTTCATTCTTACATGTTGACAAACTTTCAAAATATAGGTTTCCCCATAAAAAATATATTGTATACATTACATTTTGTACATAACCTTCATCCAAAACCAAATAAAATGTCAAATTATAGGCCTACTATGTAGGAGTTTTGATTAACCTATATGATTTGGGTTATGATTTGAAATTCAAATAGTGCAATTGACCAGCCTATATTCATATTAAAACAATATTGTATTTCAAAAGTTAAAAATATAGTGAATACTAAGCCTAACAAAAAATTCAAATTCGATACGTAAATATTTTGTTGACTGGTAAAGATAGTCTTGACATTTTCAGGACAAATACCCTTCCATGTGTAGAAATATATGCCAAAATGTAAACAGTTGGGAGGAATTGAATTCTTCCATGACTGTCATTTGAAATATTTTCTCACGGGCGCTCTCACTCACACTCTCACTCGTCCACATAAGAATAAAAAAATAAAAAAAACACTCCTGTATGTATAACCAAGCATGTGCAAGGCAAGGCTGAGATAAATCTTGGTCAGCTTAAAATTCTTGAGAATTACATTTTGATCTTGCACATACCTCCCAATCTCTATACCCATATAATCCAAGTTTATCGTGTCCCGTCACATTTCACACGTTTTAAGAAGGCACAATAAGTAAATAAAATGAACAAAATTTAATTACTAATGTAAAAGAACTACAAAAAACAAAAATTATTTTTGACACTTTCTAGTATCAACAAAGATGGATTAATACTCCATTCTGAAGACGCTTGAGTACCCCCTGCGCTCTTGTGGTGGGAGCGGGAGGCGATTGTGCCAAGCGATGCTACTGCGGCGTAGCAGCAAGTGAGAGAACGAACGTAGACCCTTACATTTATCGACTTTGATTGCTATTCCAAGGATCACTCCAATATATTGAGAGAACAAAGAATAATTGGAACTGTAATAAGGCTATTTTATTCTAATGTGTTTTGCATGAAAGTTTACTTTTCAAATAATTTAATTAGAAAAAATTAACTTTGAAGCGTTTCTTGTTTTAAAAATATTAATCAATATTGTTATTATTTTTGTACACAAATTACCATTATTAGGAAATCTTAAGATTTGAAATATTTATTATTTTGCTTGTTAACGAAACGTGTTTAATCATCCCATTTTTAGTTTCTCATATACAGGGTGCACCTCGACGTAACCAACAAACTACAACAGCATGTTATAGACATGATTTTAAATTTAAAATGTACTGTACATACATAATAGGGCTATGTAGTACCTTAATGGAAATACATACAGCCACATTACTAAAGTACATGGTATGAAAATACCAAATGTACACTACATAGCTGTAATTATTTATTATTCTGATGTTGATTTAGAAGTTGCATTCATTTATAATATTTGGAGTAGAATTAACCCAATGTGGATATTAACTTTTAATTTCGAATGATGTCTAGAACACGCTGGTGGAGTTTGTTGGTTACGTCGTGGTACAAGTATTGTATTATAGTCTCAATATTTTCGACCTCGAGATTATGATTAATCTTCAAACTATATCTTCTCTTGAACCCAAAAAATGGTCTTACAATAATTATCCGGAGCCGAAACGGATTAATGTATTTTGTTCAAACTTGATATTTAGATGTTATATGGTCACATCTCGGTGTATCAAAATTTCTATTTCAGCCTTTAAATTAAGGAGGAGTTTATTGATTAGTTAATTTCGAAAATTCGAGATTTTTCAAAATTAGGTCTAAAGGTTTTGTTTAGTTTGGTAACTGGGGAGTGTTTGAAGTAAAAAAAAACCTGTTTACCTGGTTTTGGGGTCAAAACTCGTTTTAGGGTAGTTTACTGATAACTGTTTTCGTAAATTCAAGATTTTTAGAATTGTGCAAGGTTCATAACTACGTGCAGACAAGCTAATTAAACGTATATACCGAAGCAACTTTTAATTTTTTCTGCCAAAAAAATATTGCTATAAAAACTGAAAATAAATTTACCTCAAATCATGCTTCATTCCACAAATACCACATCCTCCTGCTTCACAGCACTCAGTCAAGGATCAAAATGCTTGCATTTTTTTTCTAGGGCTATTCATCATGCACTTTATGAATCAATAGTTTATTTTAGCAAACGAACAGTTCCTCACGTCAGTTTATCACTGAAAGGAGAAGCAACATTTTTTTTTTTCAGTGGCTGTACCGGGAATCGAGCCCGCTCAACTTTGAGACACGCTATCGACTGTGCTAAGATGTCAGACATCGAAGTAATGTCTTCTCGAGTCACGCTAACGCTCACCTGACGCTGCCAGTAGTTGCTAGTTATTACACATCGTGTCCCAACTTGTAATTAATGTAATTAAATCAATCTCTTTGAAACGTTGGTTTATTGATCACGCACTAGGGACGGATTTATCGATTTACGTGAGGAGTTTAACACTTAATGATAAGACTTCACCTAACACGCTAAATAATGTGCCATCAAAATAATGATTGTCTCATTTTAATTCATGTCTACTCACTACTATGGTACACTTGCAATAAAACATATAGCTACAGCCTACCACATAATGTTTAGATTTATATCAATACATTTTCACTCTAAGTAAAATTCAATTTACCATGAAAGGGGAGAATGTAGGAACTATGTGAAATATTTTAATAAGATTACCTTTACTGAAGTGAACATTTTAAAACTGTGATATTCGCCGTTCACTTCATAAATAAGTACATAGCTATGTCCAGTACCGTGGCGTGAAGTGTTGTCAAGGTAAGCAGAGTTAATTGAAAGTTGTGCCTGTGAATTTTTCTTATTACTCAGGTGAACACTACTTGTCCAGGTATCACGGAAATGTATTCCAATTTGAGGTATGTAGAGCAACGCCTATATATTCTTGGACAAATTATAAACTAATGGAAGAGAATATTATAGCCAACGTACAATTTTAACAAGCCCTGTTTACCCTACCACACCTCCATGACACGCCATTGTTCATATCAGAGCTCGACAGACAAACTAACTTAACCTAGGACACTACGCCTACGTAATACTACATATTCATAAACATTTACTGATTTGATATCAGAACTAGTCCTTTTACCCATGGTGAATATCTTCATTGACGTAAATATATCATTAATTAATCTACAATGAACCACAAATAGTATATTAGGTTTTATAAGCCCACCGACACAATGAGGTCATTAGGGACAAACAACAAATAGAAAAATATGAGACCTAAAGACGATCCAAGCACACCTGCCCTCGACCAGAGTCGAGTTTTGAACTGACGGACTACGTCAAAACAACGCTCCACGTCATAGTGGTCCTCCAATGAGGATGGGATAAAGGTCGTTGAAGTTTATACCACATTTTGGAATATTCCTTTGTTTATATATATAGTTTATTTATATATATTATTTATGTTTTATATATATATGTTTACTCTACTATTTATGTTTACTATTACTCTTCAAACTACTTACCGATAGCTATTTATCGCTTGGAAAACAAAATAATCCTAGTTTAATGACAGAAAACTTCTGCAAACAAGATTAACAATTTCCTAAACTTAATATTGCTAACTAATGTTTCTTCACTCTTTAATTCCTGGTTTGTTAATCTTAACTTATATATTAGCGGGACTACCTCAACCTTAGAGTTTTTGACCCAATATACTAGAAATAATGCTGGCCTACACGACATTCTTCTACCTGTCTTTTCTTGTTTTCCTAGTACTATCTGTCTCTTTAATAATAATAATAAATAATAATATAATAAATCAAAGTGGCAATGCAACCAGGGGTCTAATGGGGGTCCCCTACGACCTTTGTGTATAATTGAGATTCAGAGATCGACCAATCCTCTATTTGACCCAAACTTCTTGTTATAGTATAATGGGAAATAGGTTCACTCCAGAGACTAGCCTATACATTATATTTGTATAGAGTGATCGACACCAAGTCTCAGGATCGACCAAATAGTCAAGTATTAGAGTGATCGACCACAAGTCTAAGGATCGTCCAAATAGTCAAATGTTAGAGCGATCGACCACAAGTCTAAGGATACTCCAATAGTCAAATGTTAGAGTGATCGACCACAAGTCTTAGGACTGTCCAAATAGTCAAGTGTTAGAGTGATCGACCACAAGTCTAAGGATCCTCCAAATAGTCAAACGTTAGAGTGATCGACCACAAGTCTAAGGATCGTCCAAATAGTCAAACGTTAGAGTGATAGACCACCAGTCTAAGGATACTCCAATAGTCAAGTGTTATAGTGATAGACCACCAGTCTAAGGATACTCCAAATAGTCAAATGTTAGAGTGATCGACCACAAGTCTTAGGACTGTCCAAATAGTCAAGTGTTAGAGTGATAGACCACCAGTCTAAGGATACTCCAAATAGTCAAGTGTTATAGTGATAGACCACAAGTCTAAGGATCCTCCAAATAGTCAAGTGTTAGAGTAATTGACCACAAGTTTAAGGATCGTCCAAATAGTCAAATGTTAGAGTGATAGACCACCAGTCTAAGGATCCTCCAAATAGTCAAGTGTTAGAGTAATTGACCACAAGTTTAAGGCGGCGACTGACTTGTAACAGAACAATGTTCGAGGTTCGATGGAAACGTGCTCCACTCGACTGTCGGTTTTTCCACGAATCCCTTTGATTGTTACATTACAAGTCAGTGCCGGTGCAGGTGTTCGCGCCGAGCACACTGATCCAGCCGTCAAAGTGAATACTGGAGGAAAGACGCTTGAACAATATAGGAAACAAACTATTTTGTGGGATCCAAGATCAACAAAATAGTACAAACTTTTTTTAATGACTTGATTTTTCAAAATAATCATTAATGTCGATTCACCATTAGCCATCCCTTCTCTAAATAAGTTCGTTTCTCACCACCGTTTCTGTCTTTTATGATTATTTTTTTCAAATAGTGACCTATTACTCTAACACTTGACTATTTGAACAATCCTTAGGCTTGTGGTCGATCACTCTAACAAACACATGGCTACAAGGAAAGTATCTGGAATGTACAAATCCTGTCATTTTACTATTTTAGTGCTATTATTGTTGGATTTTTTTCCTCTCTCCACTAAACAAGTCTTTTTTCCTCTTTACAATAATTCTGAATTACGTTTTTGATTGAAGATGACAAATGTAATAAGCCCTTGTCAGAAGTGACAGTCACGCACGACTCCCGGGAACCGCTTGAATACACAAAAATGGCGGTTTTATTTCGTTTAAAACAGTCGAAAATAATTGGTTAGAAGTCCCTCTAAAAATATTTTTTTTAATTCACGGATTAAAAATGACAAAAACATGGATGAAATACTAGGCTATCAAATTATACTATAAAGGAAGTTTTTTTTAAAATAAATTCTAATACATTTAAGAGCTTCTATGAGGTGGGCATAAGAAGGTACATTATAGAAAAAGCAACTCTCATCTGTGTGGAGAGAGGTTGTATAAACCACAGAGATAAATCACATTTGTAAAACCACCACCAGAACAGCCAACAGAAATGCAAGTACATAACTCCACGTTATAGGAAATATAACATATTAGCCTGAGTCATTAGACCATGTGACCACCGAAACACGTTTTTAATACCTATAGCTAATTTGTTAACTTCTCCCAACTAGCAACTGTTCCCATTATATGAGCCTATCGCATTCCTATATCTACCAAGATCAGCCCCAAACCACGCATCAAGGTCAGTCGTTTATTTTTATCTCTCACCAACGTTTCAGCACAATCCATGCTCCTCCAAAGGATAAAACAATAGAGATTATGTCGATGAGATGAAAACCTTTTGTTGTCATTCTCTTTAAGGCCATTAAAAAAAGAAGAACCAAAGTGAACCAATTTAAAGATAGGGTAATCATTAGTCAACTGCTAGTGTCAATGAAACATTGATTATTTAGTTGATCATCTTTCTCCATTGCTTAAAATGTATAGTTTATGTATTGCCTAAGAAGTCCTACTTATATGTCCTCAATAAATCCCGTACAGATTTATAACTAAACATAAATTTAAAGCTTTTTGTTTAAAATTCTTAGAACTAAGTATATTTCAATTTAATACTTTCTGTGAATTATGTAAATATTGGCTTGGTTACAAGACAACAATATGGAAAACCTAAAGGGGATATACCAAGGTACATCTATTAAATTCAGATTTGGTTAAGGCAGCCATATTGGCATGCATATTTCTAACTCAATCTTTTATTTATATTTTATGTTATCAACACTAGGTATGCCATAGTATAAATAGATTAAAAATGAGTTTTGACCATCAATTTGAGCTGATTTATTAATAAAGATAAAATAACAGTGGAAAAAGAACATATTTAAGACTAAGGATCACTTATAATAATTGTATCAATCTGGTCGATTAGGAAAGTTTAAAACACCTTTAGAATGTTATTTATTTATTTATTTAGCACCACGTCTTATTATCCGTTCGGGTTATATGCTTATGTATTATTTACGCTAATTTTAGGGATAAGGAATATTATATTTAGAGGACGTGCACCCACATTTGCGTTGAGGGAGAGTAGAATACCACTTTGGAAAAAACCACCATCAGTACACCCGACTGAGACTCGAACCTCAATCTCCCCATCATCGGCAGTCTAGTCTACTGTGAGAGCAGCACGTTATACCACTTGCTCACTGAAGCGGGTCTTTCTCATGTTATATTTGCTATTTTTCAGTAGCAATTTTATTTTCTAGTTTTATCAAACAATTTATCTTTAAATTGGGTGTTTTTTAATTTGTTTATAGTAATAATAATCTTCATCTTGTTTTCTTCCGTGATATAATAAAATATATTTTCTGTCATTTGTGACATCTGTTATTCAAGCCAGTATGATTGTTATAGATGAATCTTATATATGTCCTGACCGTAATTTTACTGTCAAACTTTTGTTAAATAAGATGTTCTCAGCTCTTTTAAACTGTCAAATCGTTAACTAAAGGTGCACACGGTGGTCAATGGCAAAAGCAAGTTGTAAACAAATACCTCTTTTTTTTATAACATCCCTTACTTATTCCAATTGTAAAGCCTAATAAGTAATAAAAGTAGAGACGCCAATTTAAGTCTGATATGGTAAATGGCAGCCAGCATTTAGTTTATAATAAATACCTCCACTAGATATTTTTATAATATATTTGCTAAACACGTGCTTATTTATGAAAACACTTCTCTACAACACTGGGGAGGAACATTAGGCTCAGGCCTCCACCGTGGTTCGGATTCCACGTTAAACTGTAGGTCCTCCATTTCATCTCACAATCACCCTACCATTACACATTAGCGTAAGTGCGTATAACCCGAATGGGTAGTAAGACGCGGTGCTAATAATAATAATAATAACATTAGGCTTATCTGCAAGAAAACAAAATTAGGTTATACCGGTTCGTTTTAAGTATAATAAATTAAAAATAAATATGTTTCAATTATAAAATTTAAATGTTTCATACACACAATTTTGTACGACATGTTTTTTGTTTGTAATTGAAATGGAGTATTTGAATACGAGCATTTGGCAGCCTTGGTTTTAGAGATCGATGCGCTGTGAAGGGGAAACCATGGACATACCAGCCGAGGATAATACACTTGACTGTCTTTAACAGATGGTTATAGATCGTGTATCCACATCGTTACTTTTAATTAATTAGGTCAGTTCCAAATCTTTAACGTGCCTAATACTGTAATAGTTTTGCTAGCTTGAACCATGATAATAATATTACATTTATTTGAATAGTTCCCACAGAGAAAATTCTAGATCCCACGATAAGAGTTTTTATCTGCTTATCTCGTATTGAAATATATTTATTTAAATAATAATTATTACTGAACTACAGATTCTATATCAAAACTATTTAAAACTACACATATTGCTTAGTGCCTTACAATATTTAAAATTCAATTCCACAAAATTTAAGCCCTTGAGAAAATGAACAAAAGGAACGTTAGACCTACTTTCGAGAAGCTAGTCTTACAATGGAAAAATATCCCTGGAATTAGTCTATGTCTGCTATAAATACGTGTGATTATTATTAGCAAGGCTATAGCATATTCTCACTCAACTATATTATGTCTTAAGGTGGGATCAATGAAGACGCAAGATAAGGTAAGATTTTTGCAATGTTTATAGCAAAAAAAAAGTTTACCAAGAAAAATAAAATATTGCCAATTATAGACCTCTAGTTTAATATTCTACACATAACAATTTCAACAGTTCTTTAATATTTGTCTTGATCATAGTGGCAATTTGTGAGAAACTTTTTAAATACAAATAAAAGGTCCTAGTCATTTTCAATGATACCCATAGTATATCTAAATGACTTTACGGGAGCGATATTTGATTTATTTTGGCCAAAATCATTTGTTATAAAAATTACAATAGTATTAACCTTAACTTATGCTCTCTCCCAGCCTTCTAGTAGAATATCCCCGGTTGATTTCGTTTCGCCATTAAAATACAAATAGTCACAACTATCAACACCATTCTTGGGACTTGAAATGAATCGTCAATAGGTGACACTTTCTGTACGCACTCATCTAACAGGGAGAAGTAAGTTATCCATTTATTAGTTGTTTGAAGGGTGCTACATGGTAGGAACATAGAATTTAATTTTCTTCAAGTGGTGATATCAACAGTAGTTGAATATAGGTCATGAGAATAGCAGCACTAGACGATAAACTTTTTAAATTAAGAGAAAAAGTTTTCTTTAAATTCAAGGACACCCTTGACAGATATTCAACAATTGTTGATGTCACCATGTGAAGAAAATTAGATTATTTTTTCTAATGGAAACACATTTTATTTATATTGGCCAAAAAAAAGTTTAGCCATGAAAATCTGCAAAAACAGTTCCCTTTATTTAGCAAACTCTAGACTCTTACCTTAAAGAGAGTTTTATTTTTTACAGATTTAATCAACTCGTATTATTTACTATGAGTTTTATTATTCATTATATTTTATTTCAAACATTCAAGAACAAACGTAACTCAGATGATTCGTGCAAGATATGTTTTTTTTTATTGTCAGAGGTATATTTTATGTTACTTTATTCAAAGAGGAATAGGAGGATTCAAGTTTGAGATCTCCTAGAAGTCTGTCCTATTTGTCCTTGGTCAACATATATTTTGTTAATATTTAACTGTAATGTTTAACATGAATAGCTTCCATTTATTTTGTAAGAGGAAAACCACACTATTTTGCGTTAATTTTCAAGTTAAACTAACTGTTCATTTTAAATTAATATTAAAATATGTTTTTAAAATTTCCAATAAAAGAGCAAACACCGGCCAACATTTTGATGTAACGATGAGTGAGACAGCATAAACATACTAATATCACAATCGAATTTATATACAACGGTAATAAAAATCTACCATGCTGGATTCACTCATATGTCTGTAAGCATCACTTGAAGAAATATGGAAGTAATGGTTTGAACAAGTATGACGTATTTTTTTCAAAGGAACATCACTGATCACATTGTTTTACCATTCAGCATAAAAATTAATAGATTTTTGGTTATACATTAAACATCTGCTTGTGCGCAAATTTTATTTATATTTAAACGATTGTTACCTCACCGTTTTAACACTATTAATTTATAGACAACATAGATATTATAAATTTAATCCATTATTATAATATTAATTTAAATTTAAATTGTGTGATTCTGTTAATGTGTAATTTTCTACGTATCCTCAGAAGACAACATAATCTGTGTCCCACAAGGTAACAAGATATTTACTAGCTTATGTCAAAGAGTCAGGCAATACAATCAGGGCCGGCTGAAGGGTTTCATGATCCCTATACTATACTAAGCGGGACTTCAAATTTGCACGCCAGTTGTATTCTGTATAGTAAAAATAAAATAATAAGTGTCGACCCTCTTCCCCTTAATAAATGTGCGCAAAAATGTTATTCCCTCTTATCTTGTCTTTATACTAATATTTCTGGAAGCTTTTAATTAGATATTAAGATGATTCACGAGCAAAGTCACCCCCAAATGTCATAAAAACATACATGTGAGAATATTGTTAGTCAATATTTTTTTAAATATTCTTAGTATTAATAGAATATAGGGTTATATATGTTATTTTTAGAAATAATAAATAGATTATTTATTTTTAGCTATTCATTTTCCAAAGAGTAAAAAAAATACATTTAGTTGGAATTTACCCCCAGGGCCTTTGCGCACTAGGCGACTACCTAGATTCGCCTAATGGATGGGACCCGGCCCTGAATACAATACGTTTCAACAGTTATTCGCTTCAATTAGTCTGGTTTTAATATACATCCTTTTAAGTTACTATAAAATACTGTTACCTCCAGCATACACTCCTGTATCAAATTACCCCAGTCAACTAACATTAGGTCAGAATCCTATCTATTTAATTATTACCAGAAGGTCATGAGTTCAAGGATAGTGTCCATGCTAATTAAGGTGGGAGTATAGGGAACGCCAGAAAAGGCCAATATTTTGCAGGTTTTTTTTTTTACAGAAAAATATTTTTTTTGCCTAAATAAATAAAATAATTCTCAAGTATAAACATAGAGTTTAATTTTCTTCACATAGTGACATCAACAGTTGTTGAATATCTGTCATGAGTATATTATAATTTGATGATTAACGTTTTAAATGAAGAGAAAAAGTTGTCATTAAAGTCCAGGACACCCTTGACAGATATTAAAGAACTTTTGATGTCACCATGTACAAAAAATTGAACTCTATATTTATACTGGAGAATTATTTTATTTCTATAGACCAAAAATTGTTTTTTTATATAAAAACAGCAAAAATACTCTCATTAACTTGTGTTCCTTACACTGCAACCTTTACAAGCTAACATGTCATAATAAAGAGGCAGTGTAAGTACCGCAAACAGGGTTTGATACAATATATTTAAGTAGTAGCCCATATGTTTACAATATAGGGTTTATTATTTCAATTCCTGGTTTCGATACCAGTTATTGGTTCCAAATTCCACTTCATCACACAAATTAATCCCCCAATACATGCATAAATAATATCTATAACTACTAACTAGTCATATTAAATTAAATCACCTATCTGTAAAATAAATACGATATTTTACTTTAAGATTATTTATTCCTAGTCATAGTCATAGATTAAACTTTATTCAATAATTGAATGTATGCATTAATTTAAAAAGTACAGCTTATATTATGATTAAGAGCTGAAGAAATGAGCACCAACTGTCTAGGAATTGAAGCAGATTTTGATTCGTGAGTATTTGAAAAGGCAAATTAAAAAAAAATCAATTATGTTATTATTGTCCTATTTTTTATTTTTTATTATGATGAAGCAAAAGCTACGCTTGCAAATTTCACCATAGATAGATCACTGTATAGTATTGTAAGTAGATTTGGATACGTATAGGAATAATATTTCTTCGTTGTTATGTATATGTGCTATCCATACTTGGGCAATATTAACACCTAAATAATAAAAAATTAAATTCAATTCAACAATATCAATTTTTATGAATAGGTGCATTTTTGGGTCGTATTATAAAGTTGCTTTGGTCTCTCTTATGTTATGTTAAATTTAATATGGTTTTACTTGTATTTTTAAAGGTGGTACTAGGGTAGATAGACGGTGACATTCTTTGACCGTTGTAAAACACATACCTTGACGTGTGAGTAAGTATGTAATGACGGGTATATTCTTATATAAGCTTGTAGAATATTTCCAAGTTGGGAGCTTACTTTGTGTTTAGTAAAAAAAAAGTTTTTAATACATATTATTTTAAAATTATACACTTGTTTGAATTAAAATGAAATGTAATTTATTGCTCATAAAAATCACTGCGTCTTACTACCTATCCGGAATATCCACATTGTTAATTCTGTTAATGGATTTAGGGATTAAAGTGGTAGATTTAAAAGAGAATGTACCCACATTTGCATGATGTGATAGTGGGGAACTATTTAGTAAAAAAAAACTCCCTCAGTACATCCACCAGGGAACCGAATACAAAACTTCTCTGTTGCCGAAAAATCAAACAAATGAGTCTGACACTTAGTCCACCTGCCCACCGATACTGTTATAAATGAACTAAACTATGAGAATGAGTAAAAGATTTCACATTGAAATATATCTAGGCCTATCCAACGTTATGAGCTGGGAAAAAAACTCAGAAATATCTCCAAAAGTAACGTTTCCTGAAACTTACACATCATTAAGTATGGTTGGATGAAACTGTATACATAGCCCAATTTTAATAGGGAAGAACCTTACCGGACAGCTAGAAAATTCTCTATATGTCCTTTCACGTTTTCATTCGTTAACTAATTTGGTCTTTAGCTGTCACTTTTTACATAACATCAATACCTATAAATAAACATAATTAGATTGTAAAATGCTGCCAATTCTGTCCGCAAAAAAAGTCTGTTATGTTTTTAAAAGTTTCATCCAACCAAAATGATAAGAGTACTATATTAACTTTTAAAAGTTATAGAAATGGCCCAATAGCTTGCAACTAGACTATATTATTGAAATTATTACCCCATCCCCCTCTTCAAATTGATTTTCAATAAAAATGAGTTTGAGACACACGTAAGAAACTTATTTTTTTATCCTAGGACTCTGTGTGGCTGCTAATAATGAACGCTGAGATTATTTTAAGCAGGACACTATTGTCGTTGATAGTTTATATTTAACTTTCATCCAATTTTTTTTCAAGCCCGAAGTTCAACTGTCTTTAAATTTGTTGGAGAAATCTTGATTCTTTTATCCATGAAAAAAAAAAAAAGCTTCGAGCTACGGTACGAATAAAGAAGTGGGTTATAGACCGGAGAGGGGTGACGTGGGGGCTAGAAGGGGCTGGAAGGCGGGTAGATAACACCAAGATTGCTACCCGCAGGGCAACTACATTTTTATGTGCTTATTTTAGTGTTTGACATTGCTTTATTCACGGAAAGAATTAACTTTCTCTCTCGTTTTCTCCCATATTATCTTTAATTAAAGTATAACAAAAAAAAGTGGGGTCTGGGGGTGAGATTATTTCATAACAGAGAGGTGGCTGTTAATTGATGAAAAACTGGTGAGAGGGGATGGCAAATGGGAAGCACGTGTCACACATAGCTTTGCTATCACGTAATGTAAACGTGCAGAACCAATTAATAAGACGTAATTACGAAATAAAATGTTGAAAGAGATAGTGAAAACTTTTCGTAAATGGTTGGAGGGAAGATAACTCTTTTTCATTTAGCAATTTTTTTTAACTGATACAAATTTGTATTACCTCTAAGTTAAAATAATGTTAAATACTATAATATTTGAAAATTTAGAAATGACACCTGGACACGGGAATTGAACCAGGGACCTTTGGCAATTTAATCCATCAAAATAACGCAATGTTTTTTATGTTAGATTAACACAAAAGTGAATGTATAGATTAACCTAAACAAGTATAAAAATAGTAAACTGGTATGAAAAAGATTAAACCTAACACAAGTAAATAAAAATACAAGTTTAAATTACTTTATACTGTAGATAGTTTGTATGGCTTATTAACCTGCAATAATTGATTTGTATCTCAAAAGTATTTGTACACATTAATAGATTTTAGTCCCAGAGGAAATGTTTTTATATAACACATAAATTAAATCATAGTGTCAGATGTATCATAATAATAATATGCCAAGGATTTATAAACCACTTTAAATCCTGGGATAAGTACAATGTTCGTTTAGGCGGCTGCCTCGGTCAGCGAGAAAGTATCATTAGCTGTCAGGCCACACGGCTTAAAATACAGTGAATGGTATGAGTTGTTTTCTGATCTACTTCTCTATTTTGTATAATCTTATAATTCCTTTCACCTTTCACCTATAACCACCCTTTGTAATGTCAAAAAGAAAGAGGGGAAAGAAAACTACGAAATTTCTTATTTCAAGGTAAATAGAAAATATCTTAAAATTTTCTATTGTGAGCCTATAAAATATTAATGTATTTGTTAAAGGAAGGCTAATATAAAGTCCTTTTTTTATTAAACCTAGTCTCATAACTCCACAAATATAGTTGGAAAGTCATTGAAAATGAGCCAATGTTATATTTTAACACATTTTTAAAAATTAAAAAACAACTCAAATTATAGTTGAGGAAAAAGAGCCTTAATGGAATCTTTAGACTTTATTTTGGCGTGAACTATGTTTTGAAATAACGCATGGTAGAATTATATATAGCGTTGGATCTGAAAATCTGCACAGCAATTTCTCGCTTACTGAGGCAACGCTCTTAAAATAAATCCATAAACAACAATTATATTAATTTAGGCACTATCCAGGATCTATACAGTTCTTTGAACCTATAGTCAACCCTTTTAAGCCACTCAAACACCATTATGGGGCTTTTATACGAGTGTACTATGAACATAGTTTAATACACAACTCTAAATTGGTTCTGGTTTCCAAGTGGGGTTCCCGTTTATTGACTACATAATATTTTATTACTTTGTGAATAAAAAAAACAGCAAAGAAAATAAAAGTATTTTCAACTCTCACGTTTGTCCTTTCTCCTCCTCCCCTTGCCCCCATTCTCTTTCTGCCCAATAGTATAGTAGTCAGTGGGGTAACACCAAAAAGAAGATAACTTTTCTACCCACTTTTTTGTGTTTATTTGGGTCTCCCTCCTCCCTATTCTACCCCTGAAGGCGCGAAGTTTCTAGTGGAAGACTAGAGGACAGGGAATTCCTCTTTACAACATAGAATGTCCCAGGATAACTACTGCAACCATTAAGCTGGGGAAAGTTTCCCTTTCTAGAATAAGTTTTGACCTATCTTTGAGAATACTAAGGAATGAGGCGAGTTTTTTTAAAGCATAAAGCTGTGAGAGTAGCCATTTCGACTCTTCTTAAAATAAAATGGCTAAACACAAGCTCACATACTGAGCTTACGCTTAGTACTAAACGAATTTAATTTAATAAAACACCAAAGAATATTTAAATATTTCCAGTCAAGTATTTTTAATCCTCATAAACCAAGAAATTTTAAAAAAAATGTACCAAAAGACCGAATGGACACTAGGATACATATAACTGAAAAAAAAAATCCAAAGTGTTATACAATAAATTTTTAGTTACACTTTTTTCCCCACCTAGTATTAATACCAGTCCAGTTTATCGAAATTTAATTACAGTAATTGGGTAGAGATGAAGAAGGTAGAATTTACACATTTTCTTGGAGAGAGCGTGGGAAACCATTCAAGAAAATATAAACTCGGTAAATCTAGCTGGTTTTTGATTACCCAGACTTCCTTGTCACCATAAAACCAGATTAAAGGATCCTTACGTTTAGTTCGCGTGCCCACCGATGCGGGACATGTAAAAATTATAAATGAAATACGAATCTTGAACGAGCTTACAAAAAGTAATTCAACGTCTAAAGAAAATGATGTGCATTTTTGGACACATAATATTCGTGACACCATTTGACAAAGTGTAGTCTTAGGAAGTAGTATACTGCTGACAGCCTATAATGTTTATTATTGGGCTTCCCCCCCCTCCCCCACAGAAGAAAACTAATTGGCTTACACTTTATTTATTTTCGTGAATTGTATTCCATAATTAGTATTATGTAGGTTTATTTGAGAAGTACCTATTACAGATCTGTACATTTTGATAGGTGAAGCTAAAAGTTTATGTTAAAAATTAGTTAACAAATTAACGAACAATGGACCCACTTGGCCAACAACCCTAAAGACCACACAGCTCACGCCTGGTGCTACCCCACCACCCGAATGTAGTTTATAATTGAAATCCTTTTCTAGAGACTCCTTTTCCATTATCCCAATGAGATGAGGTAGTGAATATGACAGATTAAAGCCAATGAAGATCTTAAACCAGCTTAAGCCTAATTAACTAAACTCTGGTGACCATGGGAACTATTTCCCCTTTCAAAGAAAGATCCCTATGCATCAGCATCCAAGGGCTCTGACCAGTATACCACGAGGCCATTTTGTGTGTAGTATTTAGCGTAATGCAATAGATTATGTGAGTTTGTAAGTCATAGGACTGACCTAATAAATATGCCTAGCCATTATACGTTTATTACTATTATGGGAGATATTTAGCGTGCACTTGATAACCAACTGATTATAATAGTACACGACTTACAAACTAAAGTGCAGAGCCCAAACAACGCCCAGTCCTCCGGAAGTCAATTCATGACTGTGAAAGAGAAAACTCCAGTCATATCAATAATCATTTTTCGAACACACCAGGAATTGAACATGGGCCCTTAGCTTAGTAAGGAGCCTGACCACGTGTTAAATACTCTAGTGTATCTACGCCCCTTGTAGCAATGTCGTTACTGTTAAAAGAGTGTAACTATCCCTACTGTCACAACTCCTTGTGGGTGATTTATCAGGATGGCTAGGGGGGACTGTGGCAAGAAAAAGGTGGGTTTTGATGCTATTTAATGAATAGTACTAATAGTCTACTGAAAATCTACGTTAAATGTAATGGTCATTATGTTAACTAAAGAGTTGTAGATGAAGACTATCATGTCAATAGCCCTTATTCCGAATAACTTGTCCATCTTTGTCACTCGCGAGACCTACTGGTCTTATTGGGTCAACGAGAGAGTTAAATTCAATTTAGTGGAGGGTGCTACACTAGCTAAAAGAAAAATCAAGCGACAGTGTTTGAATATTTATTGTATAACATAATGCTGAAAGCTTTATCTGTCTTTTCGATGTGTATGATCAATAATAGACAACTAATCTTTAGCTACAACAAAAACATTCGGATAGTTCCGGAAAAACACGCACATGTTTGGTAAGTATTTTGACCCCAATTTCCCTGAATCCATTCCAAACAAAATAGCGTATGCTCTGTTGGTTTGACTATTACACTTTATTTGTGGTGATCTACAGAGTTAGAAAATCTCTTTGTATGAAAAACCACGATGTTTGTTTTGTGTGTGTGTGTTTTTTCCCCCGCGCTGCATAGTCTGCCGGAGTGCCAGTGATTCATGAGATCCAAATTGTTCCACCCGATCGACCTGAAAGTGTGTGTTGTCGATCACGGTCGGATGTGTGTGTGTGTGTGTGTATTTTTTGAGTTGCTGCAATGGTACGCGTGACCCCCCCAGTTATCCACGGGGTAAATTGCAAGCCTCAAACGGGATTAGAAGGGGGCGGGGTTCCGTGTTGAACTTTAATGAAGGGGTAAAGGGAGGGGTTAGGATGGTAATCCCCAGTTCAACCTCTCACCCCTCCTCTCCCTGTCTCCTGGCCTTTATCCCACCCCTCTCGCTATTTCGACCCCTCTATATCCCCTCTCTTTAAAAAAAAACCTCGTACTAATCCTACATCATTGCAAAGTATCTGTCCAGTTATTTCGACCACAATTTGGTGAAAGGGATTCAACAACTACACATATCTAATTTGTGTTCTCGTCATCCCATCGATTGTGTGGTTCGATTGATCACTGAGCTAGTTAGTGACCTCTAAGCTCACATTGTCACACACTCAAAAATACATGGCATTGCAATTTCGTGGTGTTTAATCAACTTATAATTGTTAGAAACTATTTCTATGACAAAGGTTTTTTTTTTTTTGCTATTCTCGTACGTACGAAGGTATACTTCATCCACATTTATTCCTGTTAACAGCTATTTTTATCATTGCTTTGTTTTATGATCGCGTTGAGGGTGATCCGCGGATTGTGAGCGAGGGAGACTGTTTATACTGTTCCATTGGGATGTAATTTACTACCTTAATTGTGGAATGTCCTCGCAAACTTACCAACAAACGCGTGAACAAAATATTAAATCATCTGATAGAGGAAGCTCATGTCATCTCTTTGTTAATTGGTTTGTTTTAAAAACAATTTTGTACAACATTGTATTTTTTTAAATGCTTTACAGGGAGTAATTTAAATATATAAACCATATTAAAATTAGTGTCATTGAGGGTATTCTTAACTATATCATCTAAAAAGTTCTTGTAACAACTTTCATTAATATTAACTAAAAAGCATTTAAATTACATTAGTTTATTTCATAAAATTAAGTTCAGAAATATCTTACATCTTAAGAGGGGAGGAATGAAAGTAATTAAGTAGGACTACACTGATATATTTTATTTTACTGTAAATATGATGAAAAATTATCTAAGTAAATAAACCAAAGTTCCTCACTAGGTTGGAATTAAATATCAACCTTTCTGGTCAAAGATAATCACTTAATCCCTGTTGTGAGCATTGCTGTTAAGATAACATCATAAAATTAGATAAATGACAGTTAAGTGATTCTTCTCTATTATGAAGATGTTCATGCCCTGCTAAATGTGATATAATCCAATCTCTCCACAAAAGACCAATATAAAATAGGTTATTACTCCTACTAAATATTTATATCAATCATCCTTGTGACTAAGTGTTTGAAGTTTTCAAACATAAGTTTAGCGGACCCTGGTTTGATTACGGCTGGCTATAAAGAAGATATTTAATGTTTATTAGTGGGATTGGTTCTGTTAACAATTAATAATAACATATGGCTGCATATCAACAGTTTCTCACATCTTTCAATATTGGCAGAAGCATAAATACATGAAAGTAAATTTAATAAAAATTTGAACTACCAAACAAGGTTCTTCTTATTGTGATCCGACCAAAGGAACCATCTTGATTCTTGTTTTTTTAACATTTATATTTTTTTAAATTTAATTTAATTTATATTATCTTATATTTGCTATAATGTTCACCACATCATTTATTATTAGCAATGTTCGAATTTAAAAGTTTACTTGTTATTCTAGTAATAAAAATTAAATATTTAGTTGTAACCCAAATGCTGTATTTTGGTTGTAGAGGACAGTACTGTTATGAGCCTACTTTATCTCGGATGCACATAGTTTTGGTGAAAAGGGTTTCCAAACCCCACCAAAATTATGATTTCCTCAATAACAAACAATTTACCAGACTTTTTACGCTTTCTAGAATTGACAATCATGTGATAGTCACATGGTCGTTTGGAAGCTAGTTGGTGTATAGTCTTTGCAATTATTGTGTTGAGATTTAAAATTCAAAAATACAGTTATTCATTTGAATTGAAATGGTACGCTATTGTTCTGTTCCAATGAATATCAATGAATATTATTCCAGAATGTTGGCAAGACAAAAAGCGTTTCAGGATGTGACGAGCTAAAGTGTCACTTTTTCATATCATGTGAGTTTGTTGGAAGTAGTGTGTTCACTCACTTTGCACTAAATAATTATGGTTTATGGGTAGTTTGGGATTTAAAAACTGTAGGGGATGTTTTCCTTACGATTTATCATAAGAGTTTTCCATCCTCTCTCCACGCTAATGGGAGGGCGATTTCTCCCAACTACCATCCTGAGCGTCCTTGTTATTTGGATTAATTCGTTGATGACAGCTCTTATTAAACTTGATCATGTAAACAGATCCAACCGCCCATATCGATGGACACGCGGACTAAATTTCAGGCTTATAAAGTCTTGTTTGATAGGGTGAAGAGGTCAGAGTTCAAATCCCGTCCAGGTGTAGTAATGAGGTTAGTTTTTCTTTAAATGGTTCTTCACCCTTCCTCTTCTCAAATATGAGCTCAACTTCACACAATTTTACCTTCTTCGCTCCTATTCCGTTATCGTTATTAATATGCGCATATCCCACTTCGGTGGTCCCATGGTCTAGGGCATCACTCTCATACTTTACTAAGACTATTGTTGAAGGGAATTGTGGGTTTCAAATCCCTGTCGGATGTACTGAGAGTATTTTCCTAAATGGTTTTCCAATCCCCCTTCAAGCAAATGCGGTAACGTCACATCATAAAATCGTTCCTTCCTCATTCCTACAGCATTAGCGTATATGTTAACCCAAACGAGTAGTGAGACGTGGTGAGGGAAAAAATGGGTATAGTTCAAATCGCAGTCGGGTGTACTGAGGGTATTTTGTTCTTAAACTGTTTCCCACACTCTCTCTCTTTCCCCACAAAAATATGGTTGTATTTCCTCTAGCTTATACCTTCCTACTCTGCACCCCGCGTGAGAACTCCTTTTCTCCTTGTTCTGTCGTTGTATCGTGGGGCGAGTCGTGATGGGGTTGTTAGACCTATAGGCTCAAAGACCTCTCTCCTAGCTTATCTTGTCACAGTAATACGACCTAAAGAGGACTCCCAAGCTGCTGGTCCCAGACAGGATCAGGACTCTCCCCTCTCCTTCCCTCTGCTTGTCCTGATGCTGTGTAAGCTGAAGATTACTAGCCAGCCACCGCCCACATAGCCTACCATTAATATACATATTGGCAAGAGAAGGGATAAGGAAAGTACCGCATTTAGACGGACTATACAAGCTCACGGAACCATCAAGGAAAATGAGGTTAAACCCGACCAATTCATTCGGTGACGAAGCCTTCTCTACTATGGACAAAGCACGTATTACAACCTTAAATGATTTAACCTCTATTTTTGTTTATTTGAAATGCAACCGGAACAGTTTTTGTTCTTCACATTCGGACGATACGCTTATGTACTAGTTACGTTAATGTGTTAGGGATAAGAAAGGTTGCATTTAAAGGAAGTGTACCCAAATTCGCGTGAAGAGAAAGTGAAAAACCATTTAGGAAAAAAACCTCAATACACCTAACCGAGATTCAAACCCGATCTTCCCGTTATCGGCAGTTCAATCTGTTTTGAGTGACGCCTTAATTAGACCATGTAGTCACCAAAGCTGATCAAGTGCACTATATATATATATATATATATATATATATATATATATATTATATCACCATGTCTTACTACCTGTTCAGGCTATACACATAATTACTATAATGGGGTAGGGATGATGAAGGAAGCATTTGAGAGGAAATTTACCAGAATTTGCGTGGAAGGAGAGTGGAAAACCATTCATTAAAAACCACATTTAGTACACCTGACCGCGATTCGAGCCCCTATCTTTCTGTCATCAGCCACCTAGTTTGTTGTGGGAATGACGCCTTAGACCATGTGGCCACCGAAGTCGTAATTTAGTCTATTGAGAGCTTGTTCCCTTAGAACTGGCATGCCTTGTTGTCCGTGGACCTTATGATGAACCAACATTAGGTTTTACACTATTTTCTTACTACCAAATTCTACGCGTTTCCCAGGTTTTCTATGAGGAATTCTATTTTCCAGGCAGATTCTTGAGAAATTGTTAAAGTTCATTTTCATCAACGGCAAGTGTGAGGTATGCAACTTATTTTAAAAAACGGATGATTAAGATGGATAGGGATACATCTTTGAGAAAAGATGGTTAAAGTTCATTTTTCATCAAACTGGCAAGTGTGAGGTAATGTAACTTATTTTAAAAAACGGATGATTTAAGATGGATAGGGGGAATACATCTTCTCTCGCTTCATAACCCTTGTTTAAGGGAAGGAGTAATAACAAAGGCATGTGTGAATCAACGTGCTTAATTCTTCAGTTGACTTTTTCATCTATCCAAAGACCTACTATTTTAAGCTTTCAGTTAAATATCACAAATTAAAAAAATATCCCAGTATTTTCATTAGATCTTGCAAAGTTCCATGTGTTTTCCCAGTTTATTCCTGACATAAAAAAATACCTATGTTTTCTCCGGTTTACAGGTGCGTGTCAACCTTACAACATGCAATGTGGCTCAATTATATATATATATATATATATATATATATATAAAAGCGTTATTAAAATATATAATTTGAGATTATGACACAAATGGTAAATAGTCGTTATTTAGAGGAGTCTTAACCAGTGAGGTTAGTGTACCGAACCTTTACTCTTTACTCACCAGAGATGGATTCCTCCCCACCCTCCACCCCCACCCCCAAAATAAGTTAAATTGACGCACCAAATACGTGAAATGTTTGACAATAGGCGTGTGAGCAGTTGTTTTCTCTGATAGAAAAGGAACAAACACCCGAGAGAAAATGGTTTCAGGACACAAAGATTTTCACTCTATTTTCTTCTTCTTTTTCTAGCTGCTATCTGTCTGTATTGATAAATTGAAGAGTTTATTTGTTTGTCTGTCATGAGCATTGAGTGATATCTACTGCAAGCAGAGTCTGAAATTTAAAAAATTAGTAGCCCTTGTGCACGAACATGGGAACCTCAAAGTAGATCAATTTGGAATAGGTTTTTGAATTAATCAAAAACTGAGTTGGAAGAAATAAAATGAAGAGTTGTATTTTCTGTCTATCTGAAGCAAAGAAAAGCGTTACCAGAGGGCAAAGACAGGTACTTCTGGTAGTCAAATAGGAAAGTGAATTCAGCATAACATTTAGAGGATAACACATTCACGCCATTGTTGTAAATAAATGGTTTAATATTTATGGGGCAAAAATAGAAGGTAAGTTTAAAATACTTATTAAATCTTAATTTTATTTTTGTTGCAATAAAAAATTTAAAAATATAATATTCTGACTTAATATGTTGAAAATCTTTGCTTTTTTTTAAAAAAAAAAATTGCCTCCTCATTCTTCTCAATTTTCAATGTGACCTTTTTGATCAAACATGTTCTGCACGCCGTTGGTGCTGGCTTAACATTACAATATAAATATTTCCATTTTCACACGTTGAAGTAAAATGTCTTATTTTAACATTTGTGAACATTTGTAGAAATAATTCGACACTTGTAATACAAAACTAAAATTATGATGTTAAAAGGTTTGGGGGGTCAAACTTCTACCCTATATAATAACATTTTACATTTTTTAAAATCCTTACAAGTCCTCTTACCTAGTTAAACTTTTGTATTTATTGTATAAGGTTCAAAGTCTATAAGTTCCGCCATTGAAAAGTCTTTTTTAACACCAAACAAGAAATAAAAGTCATTTTATTGAATGTCTAGTTCTCCCTGAAACAAAAGTCTTGTACCACAAGACAGTAAAAATCATAAAATATAGATTCACAACTGGGATATCATATATATACAAAGTTGTTTTTTTAAAAAATCTGACCATTAGTTCAAAAGTCATAAATAAAAATATACACTCACACATACCAAACGACACATTGCGTTAGACTTATTTTTTTTTTTGAGTATGTAATAGGTAAAAGTCAACAAAACAAAATCAAAGCTAAAGAAAATGAACGATCTCGTTAACTTCATAAAACCTGATTAGATTCAGTATCACGAAAGTTTAGACGACTAAACAGAACTGATAGTGTTTAGCGTCCATCAACGACAGTAAAAAAAAAAACACGATTAGGTAATTTTGTACGCTGTAAACTGTGAAACTGGTGAAAGGAAAGATTGCACCATTGAACCTTTTTTTTTATGTGTATTTGTGCGCTCGGAACAGAAAAGAGAGCGATGCTATTCCCCTTACAACTTGAGCCTCTACTGTTTGCAGATAGCTTTAAATAATAATGAATACGAAATAAGGGAGGTAGATTCACAAAAAGAAGGAAGGGAAAAGAATTTGAAGTAAACGAAAAAAGTTTAAAGAAAAAGGTTTTATTTTATTTTTACACAGAACAATAAAGGACTAAGTCAGTATTTTCCGATATCGATTTTTGAAACGTTCCCTCAAGTTTTGTACAATTTAATTAAAAGTTTAAATGTCATAGATCTTTGATTGGAATAAATGATTTTAAATGGAAACGACGATGCTCTTTTTTTTTTCACAAAGACTAACGGAAAGCGATTTTATAAAGCAACCGCATTCTCATATAGGAATGGATTTGTGAAGAAACTTTATTTTATAAATTGTTTTTCAATTATTTAGTGTTCTCATTCTGGAGGGTATTGAAAATAAATTCATTTGAAAGCAAATGTCACCTTTCATTAATCAACACGAGCTGTTAGAAATATATAGGTGATCCATAAATTCATTTTTAGCTTCTTGATAAAAATAATTAAAATGTTGAATTGTAGAAAATATCTTTGAAAAGTAATATAAAGTTATTTAATTAACAGTATTGTTAATTTATAATAACATTTAAACCAATAATGTATACTGTGATTGGTAAAGTAAACAAATATATATATATATATATATATATATATATATATATATAGGCCTTACCAAAAATGATGTAACAAATATATGAAAATTTAAATCTATGTTAATATTTTGAGATATTCTACATAACATTACTTAACCCCTTTCATTATCCTACTCAACAAAAGATTTGTTATGAAGTAACAATATTTAGTAAGTATACTTTTTAAAAGGGACACGCTTTTATGTTTCAATAGAATTCTAAACCACTACGAACACCATTTAATTGTTCAGTTGTTGAAAATTTCACATCACAATCAACAGGCCCGTGAATTTTTCCAGAATAATATTTTTCTCGTAGCTGGCTTGTTTAGCAACACAATATAAACTACTAATACATTCTTCAATAAATATTAGTTTAGCATCTAATCACAAAATGGTCTCCCAAAACCGTCAGGATAAGGAGCAGGTTATAATACTCGTCGAGGAATTCCTCACACAAATGGGGAAGGGGTAAAGACATAATTTATAGGAAAATTAGATTTATTTGCATGGAGGGAAAACTGGAAAACATCTAGGGAAAAAAACTCAGAACGCCCGGCAGAAACTCTTAGCTATGATTGACGAACCAGACAATACGAAACTCGCGTCTTATTCCACGTGCCCACCGGTGCGGTTCTTACGAATTATCTGGAACCAAACCAGCTTTTTTTAAAAAAATTAGTGTCGCCCACTTCGAGGTTCGAAAGATTTAAGGCAGTGGTTCCCAACCTTTTCTAGACCATATACCTCCTGAAGCCAATGATCACTCGCCGCGGTCTCCGTACCCTCTTACGTCACACGAGTTGACATTTAAAACCTACGTACCCATTTCAGTGTCCGAACGGTCTAAGCCATCACTCTCGTGTTAGACTGGCCTGTTTATGACTGGAAGTTCGGGTTTGAATCTTGGTCGGGTCTAATGAGGTGTTTTTTTTTAATGTTTTCCCACTCTCCTTCCATGCACATGTGGGTAGATTACCTCTAAAGTGCTTCTTTCCTCATCCCTAACCCATTAGATTTATTATCATATTATACAACATATTGTACAACATATTGTACAACTTGAAGAGGTAGTAAGACACGTCGATAAAAAAAACCTAGGCACACATTAATAATACTCTACGCAATTCGTTTTATATGAATAAAAAAACATTATAAATTGCAGTTTTTAAACAAAAATTGCTTTAAGGAGTCTGTATGATGATATTTAACATGAATTCAACAGTTTTCGGACGTCAGATTTCGAAAGTCAGGATCACCGGAGGATAGTTTCAATCATAGGCCTGACTCCACGCTAATTATGTTTATATGTTTATTTTTTATATGTAGGCCTATAAGCTCTGAATGCGTTGTTTCGCACAGATAAGTGGTGGCAAAATTAATGGCCTCAAGGTACACTGTGTATGAAACCAAAATGTCCAACAACGGTACCGAAGGAAATAGCATCTTCAATGTCGAATTACAAGACAATAAGTTGATGTTTGATCGGAAAATAGTGGGGGAAAAAATATGTCCAAGCAAATTTCAAATAGTGATTATTTTTTTATATCAAGTGAAAAACAAACAAAACGTAGTTTTAAAATCTAGATTTGGCTCGTAACCCTCAAAGAATTCTTCGTGGACCCCAGGTTAAGAGCCTCTGGTCTAAGGCATTATTATCTCAATAGTTTGGGTTGATGAAAACGAAGAGATCGGGTTCGAATCCCATTTGAGTGTACTGAGGAGGATTTTTCCTGGATAGTTCCCTCTCTTCCTTCACTCAAATTCGGATACATTTCATCTAATTTTTACTTCCTAATTCCTACAACATTAGCATAGTTAATATATAAACATATAGCCCGAATAGATAAAGAGACGGGGTGGAAAAAACAACTTAAGATAAACTTGATTTCAACTGACGAAAAATAAAGTGAATAGCAAGTATTGGCATGAATATTTAAAGATAGCCTGTTAACTTGAAAAGTAGCTGTATCTAAAAGGGTTGATACAGATCTTATTTCGATTTAGACGCAGCCATTTTCACACCTTGTTGAAATAATCAAACGGGCATGACGTGCAACGTGACACGGATATCAAGGTGTTCTCAAGTAGGAGCTAGGCTTTCATTTGGTGTGTGTGTGTGTGTGTTGTGGTGTGTGTGTGTGTGTGTGTGTGTATATATATTTATATCTGAAAGCCTAGCTGAAATCTGAATAACATCTCATATAGTTGTTTATTTTTGTGCATCACTTCTTACTACCCGTTCGGACTATCCGCACTCATTTAGTTCAAGCCATACATGAACATAAAGTGTATTTTGATACGCATTTAATTTATGTTAGGATAGTTTTTCTGAAAAGGAAGGTTTATTTTACTTTGTATAAAGTATCAACATAATTTTATTTCACGTGTGTGTGTATATATAAATATCTATATATAGTATACATATAATAAATATATATAATATATTTATATATATTTCTATCAGTATATATATATATATATAAACACACACGTGAAATAAAATTATGTTGATATATATGGTGTTCTAAGGATGTGAAACGTGGACTCTTACCTTGAATGACGAAAATAAATTTAGGGTGTTCGAAAACAAGGTGCTTAGGTAGATATTTGGTCCAAAAATTGGTGAGGATACTGGGTAGTGGAAGAGGCTACGTAATTAAGATCTACATACCCTGTACTCATCACAAGACATTGTTGGGGGTAATCAAATCTAGCAGATTACGGTGGGTAGGACATGCAGAGTGAATGGAAGCGTCTAGAACCGTGTTCAGGGTATTGACTGGTAAAACCAATGGAAAGAGGCCATTGGGAAGATAAAAACAGATGGGAGGATAACATTAGAATGAACCTGAAAGAAATAGGGTGTAATGAGGAGAATTGGATAGAACTAGCCCAAGATAGGGATAGGTGGCGTACTATTGTAAGTGTGGCAATGAACTTTCAAGTTCCTAATGCCATGGAGTAAGTAAGTGGAATATCAAGTATTAATATTGGATAGCTTTAATACAAGCTGGGGAGAGAGAGCACATCTAAAAGCTTCGTATTTTACATTTTATTTCCTTCTTATCTGTGACCGTAAGTTTACGGAAGCTTTGAATATAACAGTTTTTAAAATTTGTTTTTACCTACCCTCTCTTTTTCTATGTTTGTCATTCAATCACAAGATTATCGGCAGTTTTTAATAAAATAGTTTTTAAATTTGTTTTTACCTACCCTCTATTATTTGCTTATGTCATTCAATCACAATTATTTGTTAAAATAATGAGTTAGAAGATGTGTAGGATATTATTACATAAAAAAACTATGTTAGATTTAGTGAAATATTCCTTAATTTATTTTTAATTTTTTTCAAATTTGAAAGTTCCTTTGACTTTGACATCGAAGCGTCACACACATCTATCACGCAGCTAACCCTGCGAGCTATTTTAATTAATTTTTTTGCGTCTTCAACCCAAAATATTAAAATGTTATAGCTCATCGAATTTGAGATAAGATATCTCTCACGTATTAAAGAATATGTAATAGTTAAATGAAAATGTGGAAGAGGTTTTAAAATAAAACGAGTTTTAATTAAAATTAAATTAATGTGTATATACCACAAAGACTTTCTTTATGGTGTACAAAAGTTAGCGAAAATATAAAGTAAAAATCATGTAAAAAGAACCAGAGCACGCTTAGTGAGGAAGTATTATTTCACACATTTCCGGTCGAAGTGCGATTTTTTTTAAAGTAAAAAGAAAGAAATTTCCTTCCAAGGGCTGTATAGGGTTGAACGAGGGGATGAAAAAGTCTACGTAAGGCGTTCCACTTGAGGAACAAAACCGTATACGTCTCACCTAGCACGACACTGAGATATTTTTGTTTCAATCGCCCGCCATTATTCACCGCGGTTTGGCAAGTTCGTTTGGCGGACGATGTGTTGAACCGGGGGGGGGGGGGGGGGGGGGGGTACGTAGACACCCCACCGGCAAAGTGTTTGAAAAGGGCGTTGGTAGAAAATATAAAGAATGAAAATTGTTTGAAGAGAGGCGGAAGTTTGTAGGGTAAAAATATCACGGGAAGAAATGGTTCTGCAAAGATAAAAAGTATAGTCGAATTTTCACGGGAATACCTTATCTGACAACCAGAAAAATGACTAGACATGTTTTCACATATTCATTCGTCAAGTTATGTGATCGTCATCTATTAGGTTTTATAGGTATTATAAAAAATTATAAAGTAACTTTAATAATTAATAATATAAATTAACAATGTTGACCGCTAAAATATATGTTTCTATTTTCTAAAAGTTTCTTTATTATCAAAATCGAACTGTATCTCGGTGGGTGTAGCCTATTTCCTGTTTCAAACGAAGTTTTTAAATATAAGTGGAGCTGGTTGCCTGTTAAAGGATTACTTATCGATAAAGTACTATTTCTCAGACTATATTAGAATAGGTAGAAATAATTAATCTTATTGAAGTTAAGAGTTACTATACATTGGAAGCTTGAAATTAGTGTAAGGTGAAGGTAATTTTGAGTATTAAATGGAAAAACTGTCATGAATCATTGATTGTAGAAGGCACTATCAGAATAAACCTAATTTCGCCTGGCAAATAGAATCTGGCTACAGCCCAATTTTTATAGGAAGAGGCTTTCTGACAGCTATTACAGATACCTGATCTATTTTCACGTATCCATACGTCAAATAATGTGCTCTGCAGCTCTAACTAATTATATAAACAATATTTCCGACCACATTTTTTCAGAAAACGGGGAAATAATTAAGTAAAATGAAATATATTCTATTGATAACAAGCTCGATGTTTAAAAGAGAATTGTAAGAAACAGTGATATCTGATAATACAATTCTTGGTATCTAGTTGTTGTAGTCAACACTATACGTTTTCCTTTAGCTATAATAATAATTACTGTACATATTACGTGTTATAAATCAGTTAAATATATGTAAATTTGATTAAACTCCATTCAACTCTAATTTAAAATTCGTGAAAATACTGTATCCCAGTATTCTCCTGCTAAATCGGAATTTTCTCTGATCCGAACAAACTTCAGTCCCAATTAGTTCGGATTAACGAGGTAACCCTTATTGACCCCAAATGACAACAGATGTGATTGGTGGATACAACAGAGGGATACTCCGAGGAACAAGATGGCGTTGAGCAGAGGCAGTCGTCTCAGGGAAGTTAAAGTGGATAGATGATGTGTGTCGATTCAGGGAAGTGATATACATGATTCTCATAGTGTCTGGATGCACAGGCAAAGGCCTGAATTGCTCCAGCACGATGGCGTAACCCATCCCCGTAGACCCCACCGTCCCCATTATGCTGTAGCAGTGAGGGACAGGTTGGTTACAAACTCCCAATGGCCTGAACAGGTAGTAAGACGAGGTGCTAAAATAACACAGTTTTGAATATATTAAATATTAATATATTGAAAACTTACTGATTTAAAAAATATATATTTAAATTCAGCTAAAGATGGGATCCTCAAGCCTTCGAATATCTCAAATTCGATATTCGATATTCGAACGCTTGAAGATACCATCTCTAACTGATTTTAAAATATTTTTTTAATCGGTAATTTTTCAATATTTTAATACTACTTAAAGCAAAACCCACTTGATTGAAACACACAAGAATTGTTTTTGAAGAGAGATGTATAGAGGCCTTTATGACAAAGCATTAGCTAGGAGGTAGAATGTGAGTTTCATTCTAGTTCTGGACAGTTCTTCAGTAAAGCTTCGAACTGTAAGAGGATTGGTTTCCATGGTAACGTCAAAATCTCACGCGAAATATACGCGCTTTCAAAAGTTGGAGGGATTATTGTGGTGCGCCCCATTCATGAAACACGCAATAAAAAGACCTAAGTCTATTGTAAAACATAATATCATATTGCAGTGGAAAAAATTTATGCCTATAACTGTCAAGAGCACTTGTTGTTGAAAAAATGTATTTATTTAAAACATTATAACGTCGTTTTTTGAGAATATATACATTTTTATATTTTATTTATTTTAGCTACACGAAATGGTTAGTTTTAAATTTGATATTACCTGCTTAGGTTGCCGCATGGTCTAAGGCGTCACTCCGCAATAGACTAGACTGTCTTTGACAGTTGAATTGGGGTATGAATCCCGGTAGGATATATTGAGGGTGGTTTCTCCTAAATAGTTTTCCACTCCACCTCCACGCAAATATGGATAAACTTTCTCTAAATTTAACCTTAATCGTCCCTAACACATTAGCGTAGTTAGTAATCAACATATGCGTAGGCCTATTGCCTGAACAGGTAGTAAGACGTGGTTCAAAAATTACATATATAATTTGAAACTGTTATTTCCACTGTCGTGATATTTCCATAAATACAGCGCAGATTTTTATAGGGTACCTTAATAATATCATCATCATCATCATCATCACCAACTGTTTCCAACCTGTGGCTGGGTCAATTTAGTAAAATGCCACAATCTTCCTCTATCCTTCCACCATTCTTCCTCCTAGTTAAATAACAAACACTTTAAAATCTTGGTCAGTTGAACTAAGGACATTTGAAAAAAAAAAGTGTGCCCCACTTTCTTTCACCTCGAAAATGCGGGTATATTTCCTATACATTCTAGCCCCACTTCCCCCATTCCTACCCAATTAGTGTAAATATTCAGAAATACCGGACGGGTAGTAAGACGCAGTGAAGACATGCACACATACATATTATGCATAATACTATCTTACTCATATGGTACCTACACATAAAACTTTAATTATATATATTTACTTTTGTTTTAATAATGAAATTATTTCTATTTTTAAAACTGTCCACACCACAGCTGTTTATGATTTACAAAAGCTGTACATCAGGTTGGATGGGTGAAATGACAGAACTATGAAACTCAAAGAAAATCAGGATGAAGAAGAAAATAAAGTACAGAGAGCCATTTTAAGTGGAAGAAAAAGATGAAGGAGGTGACGAATAAAGGCATGAATAGAGGTAAGCGTCCAGTAATATGGAGGGAATGGCCAAAGGGGTGGGAAGAAGTAATTCAGTCAGGTTTTGAACGCGCAGCCACTTACTTCAAAGGACTTGGCATGGAACAAATAAAAAATAAAGGAAAGGTTTAGAAATAAAGCATAAATGAAAGAAAAAAGAGTAGCCCCTTCGTTCCAGACTGAAACGTTTTCCACGCATATGACGTCACAAAGTCTACTCATCTATTCCTGCACCGGAGAGACAGCTTTTTTTTTTAAAAAAAGAGAGGCACAAACTTCTGCACAGAGGTAAACCTACCATTTGGGGGAAAAGCTAAGCTTATAAAAACAATCAGACATCCGTTTGAATATTAAATTAAACGTTTTGATGGCATTTTTTAAAATTTCAATCCTGTAAACAATGGATATTGTTTGGGATTCATTGTTAATGAGCTTAAGGGAAATCTAAAGCTTAGTTTTTTGACATCCATCGAAAAATATATTGTGTAGTTTTTTTTCAAACCTGAAGCTTAAATCACAAAATGTTTAAAAAGCAACCAATATTAATAATATTGTTTAACACTTTTATAAAGTAGCATTAAATATTTATCAATTACACGGGTATATACTAACGTAAATACCATGAGGCCACATAGGAAATGAACCATTTTATATAGGAAAGGTTTACAAAGTATAACTAAATAAATATAAAATAAATGCATTTTTAAAATATGATGGTTTTGATTTGATTGAGTGAAATAGGCCCACATATATTTATTCAGCGTTGAGGAAACCAGTCTAAACTAAAAATATGCTTTCAAATTTGGTTACATGTTTATTTATACACTAAAGTTATGTTACAAATGAAATAGAAAAACTGTACATATTCTTCAAAATGGAAGAGCGAGTATAAATAAATATGAACAAGTATATTATTCTGACAACTAGAAAAGCTAATAGATCTACTTTCACGTCATGGGATTTACGGCTAGCACTTTAAATAATCATAATAATATAGTAAAATGTTATCACTGTCAGCCGCAAAATGAATATATGTATAAATACTTAGTTTTTAAAAGGCCACTCCTAAGAAAATTTGAATGATTATAATAGTACTGCCTCCTGGACGTTTTTGATGTTTAGTCTATAATTTAAAATCCATTTAGGAAAAATAATAAATACATTTTATGCTCATCAATAAATAACATTAAAAAAGATTAGTTATAAGTTATAACATTTTCATAAAAGCTAAGCATTCTAATTTTTTAAATATACCGTTTTCTCATTAATAACTAAAGGAAATTCTTCAATCTCATATTGCATGTTTTGCTAGTGATGGATGGATTGGAGTTCAAATCTCTATCGGGTGTAGTGAAGTGTTTAAAAAAAAGTAGTTTCCCATTCTTCATTCACGCATACGGGGTACACTTTATCTAAATTCTACCTTCCTTTACCTGTTTAATGTAAGTAAATGAGAATATCCACATCAAGAAAGGACAAGTGTTAATATAAATAATATTTCTAAAATTTTAATCATTGTAATCTTCCCCCCAAACCTGAAATTCTTAAATCATTATTTCCTAAGATGTGGTAATCACATTTTGTACCTCGTTTATTTGGAATAGGATCACACCTAAGTTAAAATATCAATATTCAACATCTTTAAGGTGCGTATTCACTTGAAAATTTTACTTCGAACGAACAGAACAAGCCGAAAACCCCAAACAAGCTCGAACAAATAATGCGTCTGAATACTCCGAGTATTTTGACCCTTTTCTGGTGCTCGTCTTGTTCCCGCCAATATTACCAAGAACAGGACAACTGGAGCTCAGTCCCAAAATGAATTTGATAGAGGCAGCAGGTTCTTTCTTTGTGATGTGTGCATTGACTAAAAAGAATAAAAAGAGGGACATGAAAATGTGGATAAGGCGGATGTTTTGTAGGCGGCAAAATACAGAATTTTTAAGGGGATTGGACGAAGGACATTTCCAAAGTTTCATCCGAATGTTATCACAAGACTTTGAGATTTTGGTTAACCTTGTCGGCCATAATATTGCGAAGAAAGACACAAAGTTCCGTAAAGCGATACCAATGAAAGATCGTTTGTCACTAACGTTACGTTTTTTTTAGCAACTGGGGACTCATTATCAAGCTTTCAGTACCTGTTCAGGATTTCAAAACAACCTATTGGTGTTATAGTTATGGAAACTTGTGTCGCAATGAACGAAGCACTCAAACATTGCATCACACACATCGTGTTTTTTAATTTTATTGTAATACAAGTCCATGTTGAGGGTTCAACACCACCGGGTTTTCTAACCTCAAACAGTCTTCTGCGACCCACTCCATCGCAGCAAACACTCCGAACGGTCCAAACAGGCGCGAAAACACGTATCCACTGAGTACAGGAGAATGACTGACTTCCCACAAAACCGACTGTTGTTCGATAGCGTTTTGCTTGTTCGATTCCGTTCGGCGCGTGTTCTCGGACAGGTATTCACTTGAGCATTTTACTCCAAATGAAGAGAACTAAGTGAACGCGCACCGCGTCTTACTACCCGTGCGGGTTATACGCACTTACGCTAATGTGTGATGGTAGGGTGATTGTGAGATGAAATGGAGGACCTACAGTTTAACGTGGAATCCGAACCACGGTAGAGGCCTGGCATTCCTCACATTCACAAGTTGTGATTAATACACGTCTTGTCAGAGGTGAAGGAAGGGTTTGGCTATCAGATAAATCTGTGCCGGGACCGAGGATTGAACCCCGGACCCCCAGCACAGAAGTCTGACACCTTACCCCTAGACCACCAGGTCACCCTTAAAAATACATAATATTGTTCAATAGTATTTTCTAAAAATTGAGTATATTAAATTAATTTCTGATCACTGTAAGTAGACCCAAATTTTAAATCTTTTCAGTAATGTCATGATAAAAAATGAGTCAAAGTTTTTTCGAGAGAGAACGTTACGATTTTTCCTTCAGATATATTTTCCATTCTTATTCTTATAGAAATAATTAATTATTCACAAGGAAATTAAAGAATGGTAAAAATTATTTGTCGACATTGAACTGTCGTGAATGTTTTAATAAGTGACTAATTAGGTTTTATTTTAATCTTAAATTTATTTTATTTTACAATGATTTGCATTAGGGCTGCGTCTACCACTTTTATTTTTTATTTTAACAATAACATTTCATTTCTGTTTTATTGGAAAATTTCTATGATTTCTGAAACTTACAATGCATAACTCTATAACAAGTGCTGATGGAAATCTTTCGTGTTATTTTCATGGTTATATCAACCCCTTTGACGGCTTTGTTGAAGAGTTTATGACATAGCCTTAAAACTTCAATAATCATGAGAAACTTTTACATGTAACAATGCAAATATTGTTAAAGGTCTTTGGTATTGGTTTTTTAGAACTACGAATTGTTTAGCTTTATAAAGCACTTCTTTTTTCCAGAACAAATAAAATGCTAAAAATAATTCAAACATTAAGGCTCAGCCTTAAAAATTTATTTTGAAAAAAAAATGCTATAAGTTAGTTTAATGGTTGTATCCTTTATAAGTTAGAAAACTATATTATTATTTTTTTTATTAATCTTTGCTTTTGTTTACTCAGATGAATCGTTACTCGATCTTTTCGGCCTGTTTTGACGGGTATTTCCCATCTTTTAAGAATTTAGTTAAGGCGGTAAATGCCCTTTGGTAAAATATGTTTTAAAATTCAAATTTTCACTAAAAACCTAGTATTATAACGTCCCCTTTTTATTTGGGTACCCGGTAGCCAACCCTAACTACAACACTACCGCGGCATTGTAGGGCCTTACATGGTTGGAATGGACTCCGAGCGCTAGGGGGTGAAATATGTGGTTCGTGGGGAGTGAGACTCAGGTGTTAGTCCAATAATTTCTATTTATTAATCGAGTCAGATGACTAGCCTACTACATAGGTATATGGGTAGACCTCCTGTGACGAGGGAGCATGCACTATAATGGGACTCGCAAAACTTCCTATAGACCCGTGATCGACCCTCCGTTGGTGGAACCACCAGATCACATTTTTTTTCCCTCCGTGTCTTAGTCAGTGGTTGCTAGATGATGACTTTCGTGCACCAAGCATGGCTTCTCTTCAACTGGGGTGAAGCTCCGCCCCTACTTTTTAATCAACCAATCACTAAACAAGGTGTTATTACTATTACTTAAACTTGCTGATCTCGAGATGTCCAACAAGCCAGGAAGGTCCATCGGTCGCACCGTATTCGCTCGTCAACAGGATGCAATCTACATGAGATACATGCTATTCTCAGCAGAATAGCAACCCAACAGTCTTGACTTCCAAGGAAATGTACAAGCGTGGGTTAACCTCTTGCCAGAATAAACCTTAAAATAATTACGCTCTTACAATATTCAGCTTGTGTTTGATAATATGTTTATTCATACAAGATTGGGGCACAGCCATATTTTTAATTAAAATATTTCAACAACCCACCTCTTTGAGGCACTGATTTCTCTATATATGAATTTACTTTATTCAATAAATGTAATAATTGCTTTTCATAAACCTACTTTTTCATTAATTAATGTGTAGCAAAGATAATATAGTTGTGATGTTCTTTCTCCTTTACCTCTTGATATATATTTTTCCTTTTATCTAAGAGTGCACTATTTTCCTTTTAGACTTCTTTATAAATGTTGAGTTATCAGTTTTTGTTAAGTGGGAAAGAGAAGTTGAGTCAATGTTTTTGTTGGTGGTGAGGGGTTTTTTTGAGGTCCACAAATTGGATTGGACATAGAATTGGTGGGGCTTCTGTTGGTTTGAGTTTAAGGGGTGGCCAAGATAAAGAAGTAAAAAGTAAGTGGGGTGGGGGGGTTTAGATGGATGTGAGTTGGAACATATCCTGTTACGTCACCACTTGCCTTCGTTACGTCTCACGAATTGTGGTGATAAAGGGGAGCAAAGAGGTTGGAAGTGGGAGTGAGCGGGTGTAGTGGGAAGGGAGGGGATCCTTTCAAAGAAAACCGCGAACACCAGAATCTGGTTAGCTCTGCTAGTATTCGTCAAGTAATCGCTCTTTCCACCGCTTCCTCCTCGCTATATAATGAACACCTTAAGACGGATTAGTTAAAGAAAATCACCTTTTGAATAATCCTATTTAGTTCCCCTCACTCCTATCTTTTACCGTCGGATTTTCATTAATAAACTAAGAGGAAGGTGGGTTTGTTCGCTATGCTATTAAGAAAATATGTAAATTCCTTTGCGCAAGAACATGTAAGCCTTATTTTTCTAACAGAATCGTAGTTAGGGTGAACTGAAGGTTGAAAGCTTAGGCTTATAGCTTTGGGTTAAATATTTGATAAGATTTTTTTTAATTCTATGTTTTAAACATGAAGTATTTTAAATAAACTAAACGTTTTTCTTTATTTATTTATTTATCTCTACGTTGACATTTAAATGTTGGCATTTAGGCCTATGTAATTATAAAAATGAACGTAAATTTCCTAACCAAACAGATTTTTTATACATAAGGTTCATTATATCACAGAATAATTGAATATCACTAATAATAATTTATTTAATGTTGCAAAAGATAATTATAAAAAAATCTATCTTCCCTCCCTCACCCCCTTAGAAAAATTAACTTTCTACGCTCTTGCCTGCAATACATTATATTTGTATGGTAAATATCAATTGTTTATCTTCCACAACGATTTTTGTATATTTAACAAGAAGCTAACTTGGCCGTCGCTAATGAGGATATAAAGGTTCGAATCTCAGGAGGGTGCACTAAGAGTTGTTTTCGCATGTGAATTATAACTGCGGTTTTTCCCGTTTTTTCCAGTCTTGTACGCGTCCCTATGGTAATCTTTATGTTGACAGTAACTAAAAGAGGACCGGTATTTGTATGATAACCAAGCAGCCCTTTCTGGCCAAATGAATAAAATGGTAATGATATGTCTAAGGTAACTTGTATTGATCGTCTCTGGGAGGTTCTGATGAAGATATTTACAATTTATTTACATATTTTTGGACTAATATACAACTGTAGTAATATTTATTTTAATTTAAAAACTGCAATGGGACACAGGAATTGAACCCGGGACCTTTGGCTTAGTGCACCAATACTCTAACCACTGAGCTATCCAGGAGTCATCCCTAGAAAATTATTGCCTCATATCCTGGACAGGGGATGACTCCTGGATAGCTCAGCGGACAAAGCATTGATTTACCAAGCCAAAGGTCCCTGGTTCAATTCCCGTGCCCTAGTGTCATTTTTCAATTTAAACGAATATGATATTTAGATGCGACTATAACCGTAACTAACAAATATAATAGCTTGGCTATTTAATCCATCGATTGTTGTAAGGCCAGACACAAGGGCTGTGTATGTAGTATAAAACTCACTGTCCAGGTTTAAGTTAGTTTTAAAATCAAGCTTGTTTAATCGGGTTCGCGGGTGACGGGGCGTTGAGGTTTGGATCCGGGTTGGATATAGTGAGGGTGTTTTATCCCTAAATAATATCCCACTATCTATTAATGCAAATATGGATACATTTACTCTACATTCTATTTTTTACATCCTAGTTAATTAGTTAAACATAATTAAATTAGGATAATTTAGATTGTTCGTTAAGCACGGTGCAAAAAAGTATGTAGGTCTACAGAATATATTAAAAAGTGCCCGTTAAATGTATACACAAAAAAATCAAGCATGTTATTGAAACAACATATTGACTGTTAGGTTAATGAAATCCCGATCGTAAGAAACTACTTCATTTTATTTCTTATGCTATATATCTTTCTTCGATGTTTCTCTCCTGAGCTATATCTTCCAATACTTTCATTAAAGCAGATTATATCTACGTCTATGTGAAAATAGTTACCCTCTCAATATTTTAAAACACAAGGACCTACACAATAATAATGAGGTATTACTTTTGACTTTCTCGTAGAGAGTAAGCATTTTAATCGTGAACAATTTTATACCTCTAGAATATGATGCAGATTGGCGTTATATCTTCCCCTAGCTAAAAAAAAATTGAGTTTTATAATCTAACTGTCCATATTTAAATCTGTACTTGGGGCTACACTCAAAACAATTTTAATGATTTCGTTTAAACTTAATATTTAGATGTATTATATTTATACCTAGGGACTAAATTGTAATTTTAATGGTATCTCGAAAATTAAGGTTGGCTTACTGATAGCTGATTTTTGAGAATTAGAAATTTTTAGTGTATGGCTTTGATTATTTTTTAAAATGATTATCTGGGGAGTGTTGTAAATTATAAATTACAATGTATAATTATTTTTCAAATTTTGTATTCAAATTGTAAGACCAAATGAGAAAATTATAAACGATTGTGTCGTATTTTTCATTAATTTTTGTGCCGTGTCTTATAACCCATCCGTACTATCAACATTTAATTACACTAATTGGGCAGGGATGAGGAATGTATAATCTAGATTAAATGTAGCCTCATTTTCGTGAAGGGAGATCTCCCTCATTACTCCTGGCGGAGATTTGAACCCCAACACCTTCCCATCAATGTAAAACCTGACTAAATGAACTTGACGTTTAGTCTGCGTGCTCACTGTTGATTTTTTTTAGCACCACGTCTTACTACCCATTCGGGTTATACGCATATGTGCCAATTACTCAAATTTGTTAGGGATGAGTAAGTTTGAATTTAGGGGAAGTATACCCGCATTTTCGTGGAGGGAGAGTGGAAAACCATTTAGGAAAATTATCCTCAGTAAACTCGATCGGACAACATATTTTCAATATAGCCACCGGTGGGAGAATGAGAAGTGAAATTTGCCACTCCATGAATATGAGAGATTATATTGCTCATCGAACATTTTAAACAACAACTCTGTTTGAACAATTTTACTCCAAACATTACACTTTGACTACTACTCGTTAAAGCTGTCTCAGACGCAAATTAATAATTGTTCAATTTAAATTTAGAACTATTTGATGTGAAATTTGACAATCCTTTGTCTGAAGAAAGGCGATAAGAAACCAGATGTGGGAAAGGAGTTGAGGAGTATGGAGGCAGTGTTGCGTCATTGACTCATTAGAATCGAGTGCAGGAATAACAAGCTATAACCAGCACACGCCGTCAGGAAAGAGTTTGTTTTACAGTTTAAGCTGGCAATTAAAATTCGCCTAACTTTGGCTAGTTCGCAACTTGTGGCAATTGGTGACATGTCGCCCCCAGGTCTAGTATATTACGGAGTAACACCTAGATCACGCAGCTACCGAAGCGAGTCACATTGATTTAACTCTGAGAAAATTATATGCCAACTTAGTTGACAGCTTAACAGCAAATTTTTCTTTCCTCTTCCCAGGTCACCACCCGAAGGTTGGTTTGATGTGATTTCTATCCATACGGAACTCGGCATGCGCTCATCCCTTCGGTAGTTGTTGCTGCCTGCACCCTCTGGTAGAAAACCCATGTACTTGGGGAGCTCAGAAAGTGTGGAAGCTCCCCATTACATTGTACACTGAATTTCTATGAGCTAACGTGAAAGGTCTTCCAATTCGGCGGGAAGGTATTTTCAAATAACTTCCAGGGTTCTCTTAGATGCCACAATCAACATGGACCGACGGATTTACTTCCCCTCCGAAGGAAGTTTTGCACTACGGTTGTTTGTCTGTCACTCGAGACCCATCACCTCACCTGGGTTTGAACCCACGAACATTGGGTCCTGAGGAGAAAACTTTACCCCAAGACCACTGAGATCGACATTTCTTCTTTAAGGTGTGTTAGTCATCCATACATAAAAAATTGCCTTTCTCACCGTTTCTGCCATAATTCATGGAGACATCCATCCCGTACCCCAGCAGACATCACACAATCAAATGGTCGTGTAGATGTATTTTTTAACTCGTTCGTATTGTTGAGACTAACGAATGAAGGACGGACGGGTGACAAATGGCAATCACTGTTGGCAACCAATGGGACATGAGTAGTGTTGGTAGCACACCGATAACAATCAGCCCCCTACTGAATAATGAAGACCCGCCCTGGCAGTCCTGTCTCGCTCGTACTCGCTCCTTCGACCGACTTATCTCTCTGTCTCTCTCTACACGGCAGTTCTACCATGTTGTAGTTTGGGAGGCCGACAACAGGTGTCGTCAGACCTTGGCTCGGTCCCAGGTGGTCCCGATTAGTACGTGTCTGAACACCTAAACCTAGTCGACTGCCTACTGAGAAAATTTGTCAGATTCACTTATTATCAAAGAGGCACAATTATTTTTAACCGAGTTACTGGGTTCATTTCTTTTTATCGGGTAATTTAACGTTCTAGATTCTAGAGTTTTTTGTTGTTTGTTTTTTTCCCCAAAACTAAGGTAGGATAGTTCATCAAGGAAGCATTAACTAACAGTATAACACTAATCAGGAGAGTGAGAATGAGGGGATGGGGGATGGGGGATAGTTTGAATCGGTGCTATGTATACATAGAATTTCTTATTAATGGACATTTGAAGCACCTTTAATAAAATACAAACATACTTTTTGTGGTCAATATTAATAATATATTTTAACATATTTATTATTAGTGTTATTTTATAGGTACTGCGTTGATAATAGTTCACAAAAGTGACAGCTGCGGATCATATAGAATGGCGTATGCATTCGTGAAAATATATCTAGCAGCTTTTCATAACTGACAAATATGTCCCTTCGTAATAAATTTGGGGTATAGCATTCCTACTTGTGTGGAAAAATGTGAACAGCTGTCTTTATGAGTTATAACTAAAAGAGGAGTAGGCCTAGAGTCTGTTCATGATAGGTTTTTACTTGGATGACAGTTTAAGAATCATATGTTTAGATTTTGGGTTGCCAACACTTGTAAATGATCACTATTTTGTTATAGATGTTAAGTTTTATAATTACTTCTTATAGTTTACATTTAAAATAACATACACTTAAGTTTTCTCATACTATTTCATTACTTTTAATAATTTCCTTTTATCCAACTCAAAACAATATTTTAAACACAATTAAAAGTATTTATTCTTCGTTTCGAAACGTTATTGACTATGTGTAATATAGTGCATACATCAATACCTTTTAATACAGGCATCGTATTTACTTGGAAAAGAGAAAATATTTGTAATTTTTTTATATATAATAAATTATTTTATGAATATTTTAACGTATTTCGAAATATTTAACTGAATGAAATATTTGTATGCACTGCGTGGGTGCATCATTGTAAAAAACTTGTTGCCATTATGTTCAACCACATGGTTTGAATTCGTCAGTCGCCATTTTGAAGCTATTTTCGTTAGACATTTTGTGGAAGTACTGTGAATAATATATTTTTTAAGTGGAATAAAACTATAAATAAGCTTTGGGTTTGACCTCAAATAAATATATAAATAATATAGGTCAAAAGTACTGTGGTTAACTATCACATTCATATATTACCATATGTTTTCATTACAGTGATCCAAAGAGATAGATGTCAGCTGTTGGCGTAAGGATATATTATGGGCTATTTCTTGAGTAACTTTTGAGCTGTCATCCAAGTAAACTTAGGTCATGAATGAATTATACATACTTTCTAAGGACACTTTTTTTAAAACCCAGTGAAAGGTAAAAGTGTTTTATTTTTTGCACCGTGTCTTAATATACGTCAGTGCTATACGAATTGAATTACACTACTGGGATAGGAATAAGTAAGGTAGAATTTAGAGTAAATGTACCCGATTTCTAATAAACCCTTTTTAGTAAACACAGCTGGGATTTAAACCCTGACCTCACCGTCACAGGAAAACAAAACAAGATATGTTTGGCATTTAGTCCAGCCTCTGTGGTCTAGTGGTCGTAGTTCTTAGTTATGGATCCATAGGTCTCGGATTCGATCCCCGGCACTTCCAAAATGTATCTGTAAAGCAGTTGCTCTAGAACGGGGTCAAACTCAGCCTCGTGAGAGCAAATTAGGAGCTACTCGGATAAAGAAGTAGCAGCTCCGGTTTAGAAAACTGAGATTAATTGCCGGAGGGTTGCTTGTGCTGACCACATGACACCCTATACCCGAGAAGTTGACACTATCATCGCTGATGGAACTGCATGGTTACTAAAGGATAACATTGTTGTCATTCTCTCGTTTTTGTGTAATCAATATCCTCTCTTATTATAGACAAGTTTCACAACGCTGGTTAGTCGAGGTTGCCAGTAGCTCCTTCTCACCCCAGCACACCATCTTACGATAGAACTGAAAGTGAGGAGATTTGGCAACAGTTAACTGAGAGAGAGAGGGCGAAGATAAAGCTTTTCTCCATAAGACCTGCAGTTCCCTCAGCAATTATATTGGGTGTAACGACGGCTGGCGCTCGGTTGGTATAGCTCGCTTGCGGACTAATACCACTGAGGGTTTTTTCTTTGTCCTAGTATCTCCTGGTGCGGAAGTACACTACTTCCTTTACTCTGAAAGGTATAGTATGATTTTGATTGGAAGAACAGTAGAAATTAGTTACTAAAGTTACTAAGACCATTTAATTATATTCATAGATCAAGTTATGTTATCTGCATCTGTTTCTTTTGCCAGATATTATCAATCCCTATACAATAACACAAATAATATCGTACAATGTTATCAATGTTGGCCGCAAACAAATATGTTTGAATTTTCTAAACTGTTCTTCCAACCGAAATCAGTGTATAGCAAGCTTATCTTGCTTGTTTACACTTGATATAGCTTATATGATACCTAGAGCCATAGTGAAGCCCGTTAAAGGTAAGACTATAAGCTTTCACTGTAAACGAAGTGTATATGAGTTAATTAACACATTGTTTTATTAAATACTGAAGGAATTAAGTGCTGTTACGTTCAGGGGAAAAGGTTTTAACAATTTTGTAAGCCTACGGAACATTCTTAATTAAAATGTTTACTTTTTATGAACTGTCATCATAAAGTGTGTAGATTAAAAAGAAAATTGTAGATATTCGTTTTATTAGGTATTTGTGTTGAGTGCTCAGTTTTAGGTCTGGCTGGAAGACGTACACGAAATAATATGTATTTATAAAGTGCTCAAAAAAAAAAAAAAGGGTAGAATTGGACAGCGTTAGATGTGTAAATCACTCACTGATTTTAATTTGATTGAGAGAGAGAGAATTATTTTTATGTGTCCGTAAGTAAACGTATTTTATCCTACCTGATGCTTAAGATACAATGGGAGTGACCCAAGTAGGCCTACCTGGGGTTGTGATGATGAACTTGAAGAACCACGCGTCTATATTTGATGTTCACTTCACACACAGACACATATAATTATGTCAGAGAAAGATGGGTTATTATTATTATTATTATTATTAAAATAAGTTATACTGAATGTTAGTGACAAGAGTTGTGAGCCGCGGGGTGACGCACATCTACCTTTGAGAAAAAACACTTTGCGGACTAAAGAGAAAACGCGCGTAAAAACACAAGAGAGCAAACTGTACCTTACAAAAAATAATAAAATAGAAATAAATAAAGACTAAACACTCACTAAACTTTGAGAGAAGAGGCTAGGATTAAATTTTGATTGAATGCAAGAGCTTTTCCCAATTTGTTTTATCTTGTTCCCTTTAGGCTAGGTTAGGTTAGCAAGTTTGTTCACCCAGTCAGTAGCCCTAGCAGAACTCAAACAAAAAAAATATGACTAAAAACATTATTTCTTATGCTATCTCGGGACATGTTACTTAGCAAGGTTTGTATTAAGGGAGTTCTGAAACGCGTTGCAGACGTCCAAAAATCCTTTATCAAATTAATTAAAAAGGGTTACGTATTTAAAAATCTCGTCCGCATCAAAAGTGAGTTGAAAGGAATCAATCAACATGTTCCTATAGTGTTACAAATCTTCCATTCTTAGTTAAATAAATAAATTGAAAATTCACACAAAGGTGAAAGCACCATATTTTTGACGATGATTCACGCGAAATTTCGCGCCCTGATATCAAAGTAAGTGGTTATAAACATAGGTCTAACCTTTCTCGAATAAATAAAGTCCAATTTTAACAGGATCACAGCAAAGAATTGTAAGAAAATGAGGGTTTTTTTTAGTGGTTTTAAAGATTCACAGCTTTAATTTCTATATTAGAATCTCAACAGTTCTTGAACATATTTCATGACAATCGCGGCATTTGATTATAAGTTTTTTATTCTTTGTTTTATCACCACGTCTTACTACCCGTTCAGGCTATACGCTTATGTCCTAGTTACACTAATGGTTTAGGGATTAGGAAGTTTATATTTAGAGGATGTGTACCCGCCTTTGCGTGGAAGGAGAGTGGAAAACCATTTTGGAAAACAACCCTCAGTACACCCTACCGGGATTCTAACCTCAATCTCCCCGTAATCGGTAGTCTAGTCCACTGAGAGAGTAGTGCCTTAGACCATACGGCCACCGAAGCGGGTATATATCTCTTTTCAATTAAGAGAAAAAGGATTGAACAAATTACGCAATGCTTATGACAAATTGAGATTACTATGCGTAGGAAAATAAAATTTATTTATCTGATGAAGTAATATTTTATTTATTTTAACCAAACTTTTTTGTCATAAAAAATGAAAGAAATATGGGCATTAATTTGAATTCAATTTCATCCCACCCTTGCAAAACATAGAAAAAGTACACGCCATAAAATAATCCAATGTAGTGTAGTCATGAGGTGGATCTCACTTGTATCTAATTGATTAAAAAAAACGAAACATTCCTAATTTTAATTATTTTATCAGCTTTTCGACGCCCACCCACTCTCCCTGTTGGCGCCGTTTCAAGCGAAACTCCGAGTGGCTGAGCAACCGAGGAGACACTCCAAAACATTCAACGAATTCATGCAATCCATTATAACAGGTGACAATGAATAGCAATTTATTGAATCAATGACCACAATTAAAACTTCATCGATGGGGAAGGCCCCTATTAATTTACACGAAAGTATTTTTTTTTAAAGCATTCAATTAATGAATATGTGAGAGGGAAAGAGCAGTTTTTAATTATAACGAATGTAAGAATGAATCAACTGATAGGTTTAATTTTAAATACATCGTCAAATTTATTTCGTAAAAAAGATTAGTTTTTTTTTAATGTTTTCTATGTATTTCCTCATATTAGCTTATAATAAAGTTATATTTATATCAAACTAAATTACGACAATCTATCAAATAAATAAATACTAATATATTTCTCAAACCCCAAAGTAAATGGTCTCAATTAACTTACAAAGATTTTCCTCCGTGTACATTCCTAGCACTATATTTTATGATCAATTCGTATGGATGGCTGCACGGATAGGTAGGTTGACCTGAAAGCTCATTAGCGTTACAAAACAAATATTTTTCCCAAATGTGTTTTCAAGCGAGTTTTAACGACGAGGAACATAGTTTGGATAAAATGCATCCCAATTATTTTGTAGAGAGGATGGGAAAACCACCTTTAGTGTACCGGCCTCGACTTAAACCTTGGCCTCATAGTCAGAAACAGCTAAGATAAAAGCGAGTCCAACACCTTATACTACTTGACCAATACTATTAAAACTAACCACTATAGGGGTACATGGCATTTAGGATGAATTTTGAGGCAATGCATCAGAATACGCAAATATAGCTGATGTAAAGAAATTAGTTAAAAGTGGCGCTCATACCATGAAACACGAACTCCCAGTTTAAAGTTGAGAGTGCAAGACAGGCACAGTACAATCCTCATAGAAAGGATCTTTTAGAAAGTATGAACATATTTTTTGTGGCAAAATTTGATAAAATTTACACTATTTTCATGCTGCTGTAAATGGGTTTGATAATACTCATCAAAAGTGAAACCTAAAGCTCAAATGACTTAACGTACGTGTACATAAAAATAGATCTAGTAGTTTTTAAAGCTGTCCTATGAAAATTGTACCTTAGCTGTTGTACTAACATTAGAGCCCAAGGTGACCTGGTGGTCTAGGGTAAGGTGTCAGATTTCTGTGCTGAGGGTCCGGGTTCAATCCTCGGTCCCGGCACAGATTTATCTGAATGCCAAACCCTTCCTTCACCTCTGACAAGATGTGTATTAATCACAACTTGTGAATGTGAGGAATGCCAGGCCTCCACCGTGGTTCGGATTCCACGTTAAACTGTAGGTCCTCCATTTCGTCTCACAATCACCCTACCATTACACATTAGCGTAAGTGCGTATAACCCGAACGGGTAGTAAGACGCGGTGCTAATAATAATAATAATAATAATAATAATAATAATAATTAGAGCCCAAACCGGTGGCTGAGGAGTTAAATACATTGAATTCGTGATGTGTGAGGTAGGTCTAGTCAATGACGGGAAAATCAGAGTTCCAATCAATAATTTTAGTTTACATCCATTACTGTTTCAAGGCTATGGTCTGGGTCAGTTTTATATTCAAGCTATATATTTTCCTCTACCGGCTGGCTAGGCCTGTTGTAGCTTCATATGCCTTATAATACAACTTAAAAATAAGACAGGCTCAACATCCAGTCCCCAGTTGTTAATTTATCAATGGGAAAATATTTCACAAATGATAAATTTTTCGGTCACGCTGGGGATCGAACCTGGGACCCTTTGCTCAGTAGTCAGACAGGCTACTGACTGAGCTAAGGTGTTGTATGGTTCCATTAACTACCACGTGTAGCTAGGAGCCTTTTACTTCTTATGTTCATTGGGCCTTTTCCATAATTTCTCTTAACTGTTGCATTTAATTATAGCAATCTTTATTATCTTTATTCATTATATTACGTCACTAATAACCCTTATATTACACGTGTAGTAAACATTAAACAAAGCCTGAGAACGCGTGCCAATAAAATCATCCCTGGATTATTTGATGCATTTAAAAAGGGATGAGAAGAACAAAAATGTAAAATTTAACAGTAGAAAACATGGAAGAAATTAAGTTTTAGGATACCACCTAAATGAAGGTAGATATTCCCCCATACCATAGTATTTACTATGAGGGTGTCAGTTATGAAGCTTCAACATCTTTATAAAAATTCTCACATAGTTTAACATGTTCTGTTATAGTCCTGCCAAAAATAATTATTTTATTTGTTTGAGGAAAACTAGATATATATTTATCAGTATGTTACTTAATCTATGAGCTTCAACATTTCGTGTGAAACTTCCACATTTGGCGTGAAACTTTCTTGAAAATAAGCTAACTTCCCCATTCTATAAAATTTTCTAAAACTAAGGCTGTAAGGTATTGTGCGTCATATTTTAAAGTAACAAAATCCTTATTGAACTAATGCGAGATTTCTGGACATTATAGTTATTTAAAAATGTTTTAAATAAAATTGAGGTGAAATGTCTCTATTAGATTAAATATATATTTTAAGTTTTCGATTTTAAAACAAATTATGAAAAGGCGAAATAAGCTCATTTTCAACTACACTTAACGTGAAATGCCACAGTTCTGAGTTAAAAGTAAATGGTTGGAAAAATAGGGATAGCTTTCCTAAAACAAATAAAGTAATTTTTTAAAACAGGGTCACAACAGAATACTTTAAGATGAGAGTATTTTTGTAATGGTTTTGAAGCTTCATAACTGCCATTCTCACTTAAAAAAAACACAGTATGAGGATATATTTGCCTTCAAGAAGGCAAGCACCCTTAAGAGTGATGATTTTACAAGTCAACCAAGACTTGTGAAGTCATCTTCTTAGGAATGACACCACGTAGTGCGGGAAACCATCACGGGGTGGTACGGAGGAGGAGCTCAAGTGTGTGTGCAACCCGCAAAAAGTGAAGTCACTATGTTAATTAGTCTGGTAACGAGGCTTTCTAGGGAGGTGTTGATTAGAAGCGTGCTCATCCCGAAAGGATGCGCTCAGTTAGCGAGGGGAGGTGCAAATACAGGGAGGCAGGATGCTTGGTAAATTGTTTCCTAAGCTAAGATGGCTTTGCCATCACTCGAAATGCTGAAGTTTCGAGAATGCTGGAATAATCCTTCTTTAGTGAGAGGATGAATGTTACTATTACAATGTCAGTTTGGTCACTAGACAAAAAAAACAAACAAATAAAACTACGCCCTAGCTCTGGTACTTCTAGATAGCTACATTGGTGTAGCTGAAGTTAGTTCGTGTTTCTTGTAGGATTAGGAATGTAATTCAACTCTTGGCGAAGCAAGAAAACTTCTAGAACTTATTTTTGTGTGTGCTAACTTATTTACAGGTTTTGGTTTGGGCTGAATATCAATAAATATTTGTCATCTTCTCTCAAAATAGCTGTACACGCTGCAACAGCCTCTGTGGTCACATATTCTAAGGCGTCGCTATTATATTAGACTGGATTGCTGGTGATGGGGTGGTATTGGGTTCGTATACTGGCTGAGTTAAATTTATTTTTTTCCCGCTAAATGCCTTTTTCTTTACCCTCCACGCAAATGCGGATATATATATATATATATATATATATATATATATATATATATATATATATTATAAACTCTACCTTCTTCATCACTACACCATTGGTATAAATATGCGGATAGCCTGGATGAGTAGTGAGATGTGGGGAACAAAAAAACAATAACATGCACTTCACTCAGGAATATATTTGACGAGTACGTATCACACGTTGAGGCATGGAAATTTCACAGTTGAAGCTTTTATAAGACCTATCCTCAATATAAACTATTGTTTAGCACCACGTCTCAATACCCGTTCGGATTATACGCTTATGTACTAATTACGCTAGTTGATTTAGGGATATGGAAAGTTATATTTATAGGAAGTGTACCCACATCTGCTTGTAGGGAGAGTGTAAAACAATTTTGGAAAAAACCACCCTCTGTACACCTGAACAAGATATGAACCTATATTTTCTCGTCATCAGCAGTCTAGTTCACCGCGAGAGTAGCGTGTTAGACCATGTGGATACTGAAGTGGGTATATAAACTAATTGATAGGTGAAGAAAATAAAGAAGGTAATGAGGGAATAGCAATCTGCTTTGTCACATCTGTACCACAATAAGAACCAAGACAACAATTCAGGGATACAGTAAGATTTTATTCATTAAGACACCAATTATTTATATATTTACAAAGGAAAACCATACAGTCTCGTAGTCACATAAATACGGAGCTTCTGCTCAGCAAGTTAACATGTTTTCAACATAGACAAACAAGGCATAAACAATATTTAAGACAAGAAATAAAGCAAAAAGCAACTCAGTTAAATAAACTAAATTGAAGTTGATCAGAATGATAAATACCTTGTAATCTAGCCCCCCAGGCTTAGTTAAATTTAAAACAAGAAATCCCAAAACCAATATTACAAAAGATTAAAGATACAAGTATTAGTTATATAATCGAAACCAAAATGATAATATAGTTTATTTATTTAAACTTATTCTAACTAAATTGGTTTTAAATTTATAAACAACTATTATGTACATTTGATTTCAGCCTCAAGGACTAGGTTGAATTTACATACAAGCGAGAAATCTTCAAAACGAAGAGCAAGAGTTCTATAAACAAAATCAAACTAAATTTAAGTTATATATTTATAATTTATTTGAATTTAACAACATTAATCTGATAGGTAAATATATATAAGGGCAACCAGAATAAAATTGAGAGTGATGTTTGAAAAGTAAAAAAGAAATAAATCACTGTAAGTTATTTTTAAGTGCGATGATTTGGAATTAAGTAATGGGTGTACCAGAGCAGAGCGCAGCCCTTTGTCGTGCAGAACCGAGTGGGTCCGAGCAACCCAAACTTCCCCTATAAATACCGTAACAAAATACATTTCAATGACTCCGAAACAATGAGTAGTCTTGTGAATTAAGAAGGACCAATAAGGAGCCTAGATTCCAAAACATCTCCGTATAGGGTAAGGAAAAATAATCAAGGTATCTATAGAGGGGCTATATTGCCCGCTTCACCACCAAGGGTCGCTGGGTTGATGAGCATTAGCGAGGGCCACCAGTCCGTCTTTATGTTATATCCAGTCAACACGTTTCAGAACGGTCTTACAAAATGGGACAGCAGTTTGATAAAGTGAACATTGGCTGTAGCTATCGTAGCTAACGTTACACATTAACCCTATTTATTGGGGTTGCAGGGTGAGTAGAAAGCCCTTCGTGATCTTTACTAATCTTCTGACCGTAGGTGTTTGTCTTTCCTTGGTTGAGATGAAATTCTAAGCCTCTTGATCTGGTGTTAGGATGGAGGTTGTTTCAGAAAGAAAGAATACACGACGCGCGGGTTTGTTAAAAGGTTAAATATGTACCTATAAAGCGGAGAGAAGTAGGGTATTGTTCCTCAATGACGGATCCTCTGCTGATTAAGGCACTGGGTGATTTGCATTTTGAATCATTACTAACTCATATAAGATATGAATAAACTGGATAACTGTTTCTAGTAAGCAATGATGTGAGGAGATGTGTGAATCTCAGCCCTGCCATTTTGCCATAAAGGGGACTCCTTAGTGGTTAAATTTCTCTATTGATTGAACTATACACGTAGCAAGGTACGAGACTAGAACTTACTAATAGCTAAGTGTTTGGTACTGAATTTATGGTATGGAGTATAACTATCAAGCGGGTGCTTGTTTGAATTTGTTATTTACTCTTGACAGGTTTTCCTCGCAACTGATCAATCTGCACGCAAGTGCGCGTACTACTCTAAATTGCACCTCACTCCTCCCTACCATATTAGTGTTGAGAAATGTGAATAGCTAGGGTGGGTAGTAGGACGCGCTGAAAAAAATTAACGATTTTATTCCTATATGAAACTCGGCCATTATTAAGATTATTCGAGAGTTTTGCTTTAAAGTATGACCAATCCGCTGTTAGAGACTTTGGATCGAATCCAGATGGGTTCGAAATTTAGACTTCACCTGAGGCAAAAGCCTATGGCGTACGGGGGATTTGGAATTCACTACGAGAGAAGATGCAGTTGACAATAACATATCTCGCGTTGAACAAATATAGAAAGAATAGTTTTAAAAAAAATCATCTTTTTTTATGGTTATCGCCACGTCTTACTACCTGTTCAGGTTATAAGAATGCACTCCAATGGGGTAGGGATGAGTAAGGAAGAATTTGAGTGATAATCTACCTGCATTTGGTTAGAGGGTGGGAAACCGTTCTAAGAAAAACCACCCGTACTAGACCCAACCGGGATTCGAACTCCGATCTCTCCGTCCTCAGTAGACCAGTCTAGCATGAGAGGGATGCCTTAGACCATTCGGTCACTTAAGCGGGCTATCCCGATATTAAAAAACTGTTCTGATTATATAGGTAAATATTGTTTTTAAATTGGTTTTAAAGGTAAACAAAACCTACCTCACTAGTAAAGGTAATGGAATTGGTTTTCAAAGTGTTTGTTGTTTAGGCAGAAATCAAAATTAAACATGAATATAGCTTTTATAGAAAAATATTAATATTTTGAAGTTGCCAGACACAGATGTACCACCTCAAAATTAATTTATTTTATAAAATGATTTTAGCCAGTAAAATAACGCAAGAGGGAATGATTACAAATGTTTTATCAGTCACAGAATATCTGGGAAATTAAAAGTAAAATGCAATTTAGATAATCGGCAAACCACAAAAGGTTTGAAAACATTGATTGGCCTACGTGGTAAGGCCTATCGAACAAACAAATAAATAACATTCCCCAGAGATAAAATGGGTTGACGACTTTTTTTCCAACGTTATTACAACTGCTGATCCAGTCCCCTGTCGAAACTAACCGATATAGATTCTCGTGGTCTTTATACTTGTTCATTTAATACTTTCCCGATGTTAAATGTCGTCTAGTAATCCTGACGCACACGTACGACCCATCAAACCTGAGGGACTTCCAAATGCAATGACGTCAAAGGTATGTGGAATGGGGCTTAGGAGATGAGGATTGTTAAGAGTCAATTCAGGAAATTGAAGCGTCAGTTAGAATAATGTTTGCTGAAAGAGTTACGAGTGAGAGAAAAAAAAAGGGTGAGGAGAGGGTAGAGGGGAAGGTGAATAGAAAGAGACCAAACAAATGAGTGAGTTAGAGAGGGGTTTAGTTTGATAAGTTTACCTTAACGTGGCACTGCTGATTGCCAATTACTTTCGCCACTCAAGTTTCCCTTTGTGCATGTAATGATGACAAATATTTACACTTACAGGTCGGCAATTATATTTATACACCTTTTATTTAGTCTTTTAGTTTTTACAGATTGATTTTAAATAATTTATTTGAATAATTAAGAGTTCTTAATTATTTTTACTTTCTTGTATCCAGAGAAAATATTGTAATCGTGAAAAAATCAATCACGAGATTGTGATGAATCTTTACGTTTTTTTATGATTCTGAACCCAAAAAATTGCATTTTACAATTCTGTCTGTCCCCGTGTCTGTCTGTACCTTGCAGCTGACCCAAAAGAATTTTATGGATTTTGTTCAAAATTGATATTTAAATTTTATAGGTTTTTACCACAATTTTGGCAAAAATTTTCTTCGAAGCTTCAGCACACAATATCAGAAACTTAGTGCGATTGTGTCTTACCATTTTTTTTCACACTGGGTCTTAGTAACTTTCCTAGCTATACGAATTTAATAACAGTAAGGAGTAGGGATGGATGAGGTAGAATTGCGTTTGCGTGGGGGTGGATTGGAAAACTATTAAGTAAAAAAAAACTGCATTACAACCGCCTTAAATTCCAACCCGAAACTATTCTTCACATACTTATCAGACAAGACAAGCTTAGCACATTAGCCCACGTACTCACCGATACAATTTTGTTCTAGGTTTTAAAATAAGTTGATATTGATATAACACACCCAGAATAATTTTAATTTTGGATACAAACATTTAATTCTTAAGGCTAAATTAAGAATAAAAGCGCATGCATGACTCGGTGTATGTATGTTGTTGAAGAGAAGGGAGTGTGCAAGGATAGGGAAGTGTGAAGAAAGTTAGTGAGGATGGATTACGTAAGGAGTTGTTTTTTGATTGAATGTCATTTACGTAAAGATTTTTAAAAATTCATGTTTCAATAAAAATAAAAGTGTCTTGCAACTATAGTATTGGAATTAAAACGAATAATGAAACATAATCGATAATAATAATAATAATAATAATAATAATAATAATAATAATAATAATAATAATAATAATAATAATATAATAATAATATTGCTATGTGTTATATCTTACCACAGGTCGATTTCTTAGGTCAGTGAACCTAGACCGCCAATGTCCTGTCTTCATCCTCCTCCTTCAGCTCTCAGAATTTTATTCTTTCCTAAAGGTCATCAACTATTTGAATCCTACTTCTTCCTAAGCTCCTCTCTCCCTTAACCTTTCCTTCTATGACGTCGTGCAGACGACAGTTCCTCCTAAGGATGTGTTCGAACCGGTTTGCTTTGTACCGAAGAATCACATACAAATGGTTATTTTCTCATCCCCATCTTCTTAGGACTTCTTCATCTGTCACCCTGACTGTCCAAAATATAAATGTATTATGCTACGATAGTATTTTTAGTGTTACTTAGTCACAAGTGATGAAAAGTTATTCAAGACGTAATTCTTCTTTCAGTTCTCATAGCTATATTTGATTTTCCCTAGCTACTTATATCCTTCTTGTTTACATGATCATATGAAATATAGGAATAACCGTAAGTAGTCTTTTTGTAAATGTATATTGTTTTATAAATCCTCTACAACTTTAGACTATTTTGCTCGGTCATGAGAATGGCCTGTAGGAGTCTTCCTGCCAGGATGTAGAATAAAAAGAAAATTCGCTGTAATTTAATTTAATTTTAGCACCGCGTCTTACTACCCGTTCGGGTTATACCCTTAAGTACTAATTACACTAATGGATTAGGAAATGGGAAGTTTGAACTTAGAGGAAGTGAACCCGCATTTGCGTGGAGGGAGAGTGGAAAACCATTTAGGAAAAACCACCCCCAGTTCACCCGACCGAGATTCGAACCTCGATCTCCCCGTCCTCGGTGGTCTGACTCAACACGACTGGCGCGTTAGACAGCTACGCCACCGAGGCGGGTCAAGTTCGCTGTAGCATGTGTTTGTCTAGAATAGAAAACAACATAACCGTAATTTTAAAAAGCAAGTTACCCCCTTTGGTGGCCGCGCGGTCTAACGCGCCACTTTCGTGTTGGACTAGACTGCTGAAGATGAGGAGATCGAAGTTCAATTTCGGTCAAGTGCACTGAGGGTGGTTCTACGTAGACTTAAGAAAACCATTCTTGATACAAGGATTGCAAAAAAGTAAGCTATTTATTTTGGTGTTCATTGTAATAATGCCCCTACGAAGGCCTAAGAAAGCCATTCTTGAACCAAGAACTATTTATTTTTGGTAATTACTAATGTAGTTTCTAATGTGTGGCGTGGTTGCCATATAAAACATTTCTCTTGCCTCATACGTGTCTGAAATTGTGTTTATGGTAATATAAAATCATTAAACCGCAGGCAAGCTATAGTTTTAAATAAACGTTGATATGTAATGAAAATCTCAATGGTGGGAAATTACATTTGGCTAACTGATCATAACACTAATTAGAACAAACACTGACAAAACTCTCAATTACACAGTTTATTTAATTTGGAAATTTAAAACAAATTAAATACAAACAAACCCGTATTTAAGAAATACAAATGCGTAAATGTTTAGTGCAAATGAACATTTAAAAAATAAACACTTGATCTTTGGGTCGTAAAATAAAAAACTGTAAATATTATTTTAACATTAAAGTAGATACGTTTGATGAAAATGAACGTGATTTGCAAAATGCTTTTATGATATTTTATAGAGGCGAAATCATCCGTATTGCCTTTAACTTTGCAGGTTATTTATTTTTTATCATCCTTTGTAACGAAATTACAAAAGCATTTAATATAAATAAATAAAGCTTGTCTCAAAATATGTACAGTTTCGGTCAAAAGAAATGGCCTGCTGTGTTACTATAAATAGGCCAATTTTGGCGACTTTGTGCATAAGAAATTCTTAAGGTAAAAATACTCTTTGTGCAAAAATACTCATGAACTGTCTAATTAACTTCATTTGTAGTCCGATGCTATTTTTTCATTGCGTCTCACTACACATTCAAGCATCTCACTACGCATTATATATATATATATATATATATACAATTATGCTTATGGAGTTGGAATGAGAAAGGTATAATCTATAGGAACTGTGTCCACATTTGCGGGAGAGAGAGAAATAGAGGGGGGAAATCTGGAGAAATTAACTCTAGTGCATTCGACTAAGATTAAAACATTGTTATCCTTGTCATCGGCAGTCCAGACTATTGCAAGAGTGATTCAGTATACTGTTCCAAAGCTACGTGTAACGTCAAATGGGGCAACAGTGAAGAATCCTAGCCATCGAGTGAATGTGATGACATCCTGTAAACTTCACGAGGATGGCTCGATGTCCCTTTCTGACTTGGTAGAGTGTGCATATTGACGCGGGATTACAGACGAGAGTAAACACCCACACCACTCGTCCTCACCCCTGTATTGCTCCATTTGACGAATGAAAATAGCTCAAAAGTGAGGCAAAGTGTGCGTTTTCTTTATATTTTTATTACATAATTTTTAACATTAAGTTCCGGGTTTCGGCTTATTCAATGGAATAAAGATGATGAAGATAGTTATGGGAACCACCCCCTTATTAACGTGGAGAGATAATGGGAAACGATTAATGAAAAACCACCCTCAGTACATCCATCCGGGACTTGAACCTTGACCAAGCTGTCACCAGTAAATCGGACTAAATGAGCTTGACATTTATACCGCTTGGCCCAATGGCGTAGGTTTCTAACTTGTCGTTTTCTCGAAAAATAATAATTGTGTTAATTTTCCGTGTTTCCAATTCCATTCACTTTTATATAATGGGACGTACGTATTTCTGTAATACAAGTACAGTATAGTGATGACCCCAATGTTAGTTTAGACACTCACCTAAATATAACAAAGAATTATATGAATTGTTCAACATGTAGAGTTTGTATACATTTTCTTGAAAATAAAACCTTTTTAATTTCATTTTTGAAAATACTCGACAACTCGGTTATTAACTCATTAAATGCAATATTACGAGACTTGCATTCTTTTTCGTATAGACATGCAGCTACAACACAAAATATACCGTGATGTCAAGCACTCATCTGAAGTCCTCTTGTGGTAATAATTTTAACTAACTAAACTTGTCGTGCCTCATTTGTTATTATTCATTTAAACGTCCTTTTGTAATCCTCTTTACGTTCTATCACAACGCTTCCTTTTATATTTTTTATACTTATAAAATTGTGCGGGGATAGTTGAAAACACAAAAGTCGTCTTTTTATAAATAGCTAATTAACAAATATTCCTCCATCTGTGTTTTTTAGCGAGGCATTCACTACCGTACTTACACTTTTTTTTTGTTAAAGTTTATTTTTATTTTTAGAAAAAAACCTGCGTAATAATGGAACACATCTTTTACATTTTGGCTTTGAAAACGTTTTAAAAACTATAATTTGAACATGTGGTGTCATACAATTTTTTTTATAACCATGTTCTTATAACCTGTTCAGGTTGAACGCATATATGACAACTACTCGAATGGAGTAAATCAACACTTTAGCTCAGTCGGTAGGGTTTTTGTCTTCTGAACTAAGGGTCCCAGGTTCAATTCCTGGCTTGGCTACAAAATTTATTATTTGTGAAATGTGGGTTTCCTCTTTCACAGTGATAAATTAACAGCCAGGGACTGGATGTTGTGTCTGTTCTAGATTTAATTGATTTTTAAAGTCGTGTGCTGATATAACCGGTCGCTTTAGAACACGCAAGATAAAAACCAAAAATAAATGACAAATGAAGAATATAATGGGATAGGAGGAGTAAGGAAGCATTTTAGTGGTAATATACACGCATTTGCATGGAAGGATAGTGGAAAATTATTTAGAAAAAAAAACATTTTCAGTTGACACAATCAAGATTCTAACCCCGATCTCCCCGTCATCAGCAGGCCAGTCTAACACGAGACTAACGTCTTAGACCATCCTACCACCGAAGCGGGTACACATTAATTAAAAATTGCATTCAGGTAGGTGTATTTTTATAAAGTGCCACTTAATGTAATTAGGTCCGATACCTTGGTAACGTGTATACTTACTTAACCAAGGGTCCCGAGTTTGACTCTCGGTATGGGTGAAAAATGAATATTTGTTAAATTGGAGCTTTCCTGTAAACAATTGTGAATTAACGGCCAGTTCTTGAATTAAATTAGTTTGTAAGTCATGTATTTATATAATCAGTATGAATAATAATACTGTTTTATGATAATTGCAATGCTAAGCTATTTCAGCTTGAATTTCATCTAGCACAAAAATCTTATTTACAAGACCATAGAAATAAAAATAGCTATAAATACTACTAAAAACAAACTAAAGACGGTACTGTTTTGATCTTTTGTTTCTTTTATCTTGATAAAACATGGAAATCCCTTTCCAAATGGCAATTAAAACAAGTCAAATATGTATATATACAAAGCTAAAAGTCGACTTAACAGATAAGTGACCCGTTTTTTATTTTCTTAAGATATTAATTTTAAAATTCTACAATATATGAAATTCCGAATAAGCAAGCATATATTTTAAAACATAGCTAGATGCTAGTTACATTAGCACCTATCTTTCGTTTATCAACATCATAGAGAAAAGAAAATAGGAATGATGAACGCATTTATAAATCGCTACTGTCACCTGACCTATATTTATATACGAATATTTTATGTTTGATTTCATTATTACAAGTATATTGTTCAATCGTATAAATGTTTTCAAATGTTTTAATTTTTGTTTCAATGAATATTTGTTACATTACTTTTTTTTTAAGTGCCAAGTTAGAATATGAGGTTATTTATATTAATGCTAGTAAGACAACTGAGTATCAGTTTTTACCATATTACTCAAAATAAGGTGGAATTTTAAGTAAATTGACCAATTTTTTATCTTGGATCAGGTTCAAAAATAACACTGGGTGTAAACCACCCTAAATATGGCTAATTGGAGATTTAAGTCCTGCCTCCAACTTTCGAATCCTCTTAACACAATTCTTGGAGACAAAACTTTTGGTCACCTCATTAGGTTGATACAAGAATAAAAAAATTAATTGAGGACGACAAAAACACAAGACTGAGAAAATTTCGTTGATGCAGCCGACCAGAGTTGAAGGCTGAGATCCAAACCGTAGTTTGTAAATATAGCCGCGAAATTAACCTCTCCTCTTTGTATCGTATCTTTCACAGATCGGTGAACACGTGGTCTAAGGCGTCAGTATCGTAATAGCCTGAATTGTCCCTATTGGTTAAGTTGAGTTTCGAGTCTTGACAAGGTGTACTAGAGGTAGAAGTTCTCCCCATGGGACTTAGCCCTGTGGTTTTCCAATCCTTTCTCGGTGCTTAAGTGCATACACTTCCTCTAAGTTATATCAATATTTTGGAAGGAAATATTTTAGAAAATACTTATTATTTGGGCATCAATAATGATAGTGTTTTACTTTATTTTAAAGTTATTGATAATATCTATCAAAAGTGACAGTATAAGATCACATGACTTGATTTGTGAGGACGGTAAAGTAGATCTAGTAACTTTTCTAGCGGTCGGATGAGTCTCTTCCTATGAAAACTGAACTTTACCTACCTCGTCCCTTTGAATTACGAGGTTAGTAACAATGCTTCCGTCCCGTGAGATCTGTTTGACCAGCCCACTTGTCTGCAATACTTTTATAGTCTTATTACTACCTGGCCTACAGTCATACACACACAAAATATGGTAGTTTAATTTCATTGTGTACATAATTTTTAATAACATAAAACATATAACAATTTCAAATGGTGCTATTTTCTAATCACTTTAACTACAGTAGCCCCATGGCTTCTTTGGTGCTGACTTAAAGTTCACAGCTGACTTCTGACAGTCAACATTTAGGTATATACCTAAATTTTGACTGTCAGAAGTGACAGCTGCTAAACACATGTTTTTTGCAGATCATATGGTTCGACGTAGGGATACATAATTTGGTCTGGTAGCTTTTCAAAGCCGTCAGCTGTCAGCTGTGAGCTGTCAGTCAGCACCAAAGAAGCCATGGGGCTACTGTACTTGATTGTGAGAATTAGTATTTACATAAGTTAATAAATACGGCGTAGGTTATTTCATTAACCCACATAAACATCTGGGAAAGTGTAAGTTTTTAAATATTTCAAATATAATTTAATGATTCTAAATACATAGCCTCAAATATCTACAATAGTTTTAAATTGCTTAGCACGTGGATTAATTGTTAGATTTTTATGATCTAGCTTGCTGGTGTCGGGAGAGGGGGGTCATAGTTCGAATTCCAGTTTGGTACATTATTATTATTAGCACCGCGTCTTACTACCCGTTCGGGTTATCCGCACTTACGTTAATGTGTAATGAATGGTAGGGTTATTGTGAGATGAAATGGAGGACCTACAGTTTAACGTGGGATCCGAACCACGGTGGAGGCCTGGCACTCCACACATTTACAAGTTGTGATTAAGTTGGGTACACAAAAGGCTATTTTTATCATATGTTTTCTAAATTACTCTTTTTCAGATGTCACCTACTAGCGTGATTAAAATTTGCATAATTTGGGGAGGTAGTAAGACGCGCTGCAAAAACAAAAGTATAGAATATATTTACACAAAGCGGTTTCTATAGGCTGTGGCCCGCAACACGCCCCGAATTTGTGATTCTGGTTCTTTGACTAATTTGAGTAAGAGACCACTCGACCACAGAACAAATAAAAGTTGATAATTTTAAGAGCTCGTCTCACACCACAACTAACACCTAAACTAACAGTTTTACCATTAAAAAATATAACAGTGGAAAACCGTTATTTTAAAATTTACTAAATGATTTCACGGTTTTCAAGAGTGAAGTTCTTAGGGAACAGCACTCCGATGCGAGTTCTGGTTTGAGCGTAATCATATACAGTACAGTATCAATTTTCCGAGTTAATCGGCCGCAAGATTGACACTCACGAGTTATAAGAAAAGAGTCTTCCCATGAAAATCCAGGTATGTGTGTGAGAACTAGCTTACACTCATATCGATGGGAATATGGACCAAGGCATCATTCTCGTCTAGTCTAGTTTGCTAATGATGTGAGGGCTGGGATTCAAATACCTGCCAGAGGTTTTGAAGTGGTTTTGTCTTTATTCTATTTTAGCTCCACGTTTTATGACTTGTTCATTTTACACGCATATTTACTAATTACTTTAGGAAGGTTGAATTTAAAGGAAGTGTATCCTAATTTGTGTGTGTGTGTGGGGGGGGGGAGATTGACAAACAATTTAGGGTAAACCACCCTCAGTATACTCTATAGGAATTCAATCCCTGAACCCCCCGTTATCGGCAGTCAAGTCTATTGCAAACGTGACGCCTTAGACCATGCGACCAGTGAAACGCGTTTGAATATAGTTTTAGCTGAGCCATCTCACGGAAAACGAATCTCTCTCTTTATCCTCTCTACGTAAGCTGAAAGTAATATCCATGAACTATAGAGGGTTGAATATCTTTCTAACGGTGGATGTGAGGAGAATACGTTTTATCTTGAGGAGCTGAAAGCTGATAGGAGGGAGTTCTTATCGGCCAACGTATAGCTCGGACGAGAATATTAATTAGCGTTTAGCATGACATAAATCTCGGCGCCAAGGGCCATAGTGAAATTAATGGAATATTGATTCCAAGGCGTTGTGCGTATATGAATCCAGTGATTTACACTTGCGCGATATGAGGGTAGGTGGTTCGTTGGCGTGGGGCCTGGTATGGTTCAATAATGAGTTTATCAGGCGCCAGATGTAATCCAGGGTTCAATTAATAGTAAATTACTTTGTGTAGCTGGAAATGACCGTGGGGGAAAGTTGGGTCACGTAGCTCAGTGTGAAGTGCCCCTTGCTTGCCTTTATTCATGTCTTAATACATTTAATAAGACAGATTATAGAAGTTTAGGATTTGAATATTTATGCTATTTTAGGGGTTAATTTGAATACCACTTTCTAAACAATTAAATATATCAGCAAACGATTTAAAAACTAATTATTTATTTTTGTGTTTTCTCCACGTGTTACTGTCCATTCGGGTTGTTCAATACAAACACAAATACAGTGTGGATTATGAAGATAAAACTTGGGTTAAATGTACCCAAATTTGTGTGGAGGTGTATTGGTAAACCATTTAGGACAATTGGTCACATGGTCTAAAGAGTCATTCTCACAATAAACTAGACGCCCGATGACAGGGATATCGTGGCTCTATTCTATTTGGGTGTAATGAGGGTGGTTTTCCTAAATAATTTTCCCACTCTCCCTCCATACAAATGTGGGTACATTTCCCTAAATTTAACCTTACTAATCCCTAACACCACTAACGTAATTAGTACACAAGCGTGTAGCTTGAACGGGTAGTAATACTCGCTGCTAAAATAATACATATGTACCACAAGTCTATAAGAGATTATCCCTTAAAATAATGAATGATGTATGGCTCTTAGAACAGAACGAATCTCTATATCTGTGATGGTATGCTAATCCACCAAAATTACTGGATCGAGTGTAATGTCCACATGTCGTTTTTAAATTTTGTTTGAGCTATGTTTAAGGATCACAACGGACACACACTAACTAGCTTTAATATATTTAATATTATGGAAATTTTCTCTTATTCTCGTATAATTTGAAACCTTAATTCTTCACTCATGTTTGTTGAGAGTATGCATGATATGAATAATTATGATTCTCATGAAAAAATACCACAGAATTACAATATTATAGACACATGAATCACTTCCTTTCGGTGGTGTGCACAGAGGTTTAACACAAGGGACCAAATGAGACTGTTAATTACTTAGTTACATAACGCGTGTAGGCTCCTAGTGTGTTTTCATAAAGGTTTGTTTTTTCATTTAGAAGTAACAATAATAAAAGACAGAAAAACAACGAAAAGCTAGTTCATACTCATGAACTGACTTTTAGTTAATAAGCTTAACGTTATTTAGTCAGTTTCCGTTATCTGGAGCATACAAAAAATGAAGGAAGGTCATTATTAAAAAATTTAACGAAAATTTTACTGAAATTCGAACCTGATAAGCCTCCCAGGATTTGGATCTGAGAAGATATGAACCGATATCACGCCTGATTAACCGGTAAATTAGATACACAGCCTAAAAATATACTCGAAACATGTTTTTTTAAATTCTGCACTTGAAAATATCGGAATTGAGATAAGTTTGATAGCTGTTTTTTATTTTTAAATAATCACGTTTCAATATTATTTTCTCGTGACCACATAGGAGAGTGGAAGTATTGTTAACATAAAAAAATAATAGAGATTTTGATGACGGTCGACGTTTCATAAGCCCCTGGAACAAAAAAAGTGTATTTAGCAATGTCTTATCTGTTCATTGGCCAAGGGCCAAACCCATTTTACTGATTGGACTGATAAGGCTCCCCAGAGAGGTTTCAGGGAATTTTTGATCTTACCTTAAAATTAAGTGTAGTTTACTCAAGGGTAAAAAGAAAAATAAGTGAATTTCTCGAAAACGGCTATAACGAGTTTATAAAAAAATCGTATCGATGCACAGCTTTTCAACGCCTTTTCGGTTTCTAGGTCTATGTTCCATTTCCTTAATCTATAAGATCGTCCCTACTAAAATCGATATAGTGTGTACTTCCCTAAACATATCGTGGCTGTGCCATTATATTATATACATATATTTATGTTTTTACAATGGCGGAGCAATCAATTTATTAATCGATGTATTTAGTACATGAAGTGATTTCTTTCGACAACGATCCACAAAGATTTAAAGAGAAAATTTTATTAATAAAAAAAGAGCTTATAAGCCAAGAATATAACAATTTTTTAAAAAAAAAAATATTCAAAGGTTAAACATCAGAAAACCATTTTTACTTTTAACAGAAATTTCTTGAGTACACCACAAACCTGATTAAAAAATATATTAATTTCCAGGATTATCAATAGTCTAAATATGTTGAGAAGTAATGACAAGATCTCTTTAATTTATGTTAGTTGAGGAATTTAATGACGCTATTAAGACAAAGTTTTTAATGTCATAAAAAAGGGTCTTTATTTATGAACTTTCACAAAAATCACAAAAAATCTTAGCTTACGATTGGTGGAAGGGGACGCGAAAAAGACCAGTGTTTTTGCAATTTTTATAACAAAACAATTTTAGTTCAAAATAAATTAATAAATTCTCCAGTAGAAATATAGAGTTTAATCTTCTTCACATGGTAACTTCTAACAGTTCTTGAATATCTGCAAGGAGTGTTCTAGAATTTGATGAACATTTTATTTTCGTCATTTAAAAAGTTTATCATCTAATACTGCTATACTCATGATAGATAATCAAGACTTGTTGATACAACCAAGTGAACATTAACCTCTATGTTATACTGGAGGAATATATTATTTATTTGAACAAAAGTTTTTGCATTAAAAACTGCAAAAACACTTCCCTTTTATCGCGAACCCTTCCCCCTACCACCCTAATCTAAGTCAGGTGACTTGGGCAAACCATAAAGTTGTCTTAGGAGATTTTTCACTTGGGTAAGGCTCTTATATTTAATATTTTCAGGGTGTAACAGAGTGAAAGCAATTTAAGTCAGAAAAAAACAAACTATTAGTTCTCAAAGTACTTGCTATACGTCACCTAAACTTTGATATTTCCAAAAATAAGAGGAAATACCTTTTTTTATTGGCACTAAACAAATTCAAAAATGTCACAATTGAATTAATGCAGCTCTCTCCATCACACTTGTGGACACACGGGTAAAGGCGTCAGTTTGGTTTGTGGGGACGTGGAGTTTGAAGTTAGAGTCCCGGCTAGGTATACAAGGTGTTTTATTCTTAGATGGGTTTTCGCTCTCCCATTTTAAAAATGCAGTTACACATTTTCTGAAAGTCTATCTTCCCCATTCAAACTCCATTATGAATACCTATAACCCAAACTGGTAGTAAGACGGGAGGCCAAATAGTTAAAAGGGGAGAAAATACTATCTTACCATTGACTTTTTTTTACACGCAACATAGTGCAGTATATAAGTGAGAAAAGGAAATTTGGGACATGTTTATGTCACTAACCCATTTTTAATCATATCAATCCTGCACTGGGGCATTTAGTTGATAAATACATACAGTCATCAAAACATAATTGTATTCAATGCAGAAAAAATCTAGCTCTTACTCTATGAATATCAATTTTTTTAGTATTCAGTCTGAATGAAACTTCTGCATTGCACTTTAACGCTCTCCTAACAGGCCCCTTAAGAGAGGTTGAAATGTCATAAAAAAACTGCTTTTGGCTTATTTCGGGCCAATATTGACCGTTCGGGTCATTGAAATCTCCTCGCCATTAGACTTCAGACGTTATATTATTGTTATACCCCAACTCTGCGTGATAGCCCTCAAACTGACGACAGCAAAAGAAACTAAAACTAGACGACTATGAATGAAGAGTGAAATGATATAAAGTCAAACTGTTAGGAAAATCATAAGGGGTAGTGGGTAGTGGGCAATGGAGGAGACGTATGTTAAAGGCTATATGAACATCTAGCAACCTCAAAGCACCGGACCAACATTGAAGTTTGTCGATGTCAACAGGGAGGTCGTGGTTAAAATCTCGGATGGGTGCATTAAAGATGAATCACGATGTATAGCCGTGATTTTCCCATTCCATATTCCCGCTGGTCTGGGTGCCTTTCCTCCCGTGACGATACATTAACCCTTTAAAAGTTTTACCAGAGTCTACATCTTAAAATGGCGTTAAACAGAGGAAGAAATGGTTTTAATCCTCTCTCTGGCTCTGCCCAAATGTATTTTCTGCTTGCCCATTGCTCTCATTTCTCAACTTGGCTCTACCCAACTGTATTTGTTGCTTGCCCATTGCCTTCATTTCTCAACTTGGCTCTACCCAACTGTATTTTCTGCTTGCCCATTGCTCTCATTTCTCAACTTGGCTCTACCCAACTGTATTTTCTGCTTGTCCATTGCTCTCATTTCTCAACTTGGCTCTACCCAACTGTGTTTGATGCTTGCCCATTGCTCTCATTTCTCAACTTGGCTCTACCCAACTGTATTTGATGCTTGCCCATTTCCATCATTTCTCAACTTGGCTCTACCCAACTGTGTTTGATGCTTGCCCATTGCTCTCATTTCTCAACTTGGCTCTACCCAACTGTATTTGATGCTTGCCCATTTCCATCATTTCTCAACTTGGCTCTACCCAACTGTGTTTGATGCTTGCCCATTGCTCTCATTTCTCAACTTGGCTCTACCCAACTGTATTTGATGCTTGCCCATTTCCATCATTTCTCAACTTGGCTCTACCCAACTGTGTTTGATGCTTGCCCATTGCTCTCATTTCTCAACTTGGCTCTACCCAACTGTATTTGATGCTTGCCCATTTCCATCATTTCTCAACTTGGCTCCACCCAACTGTATTTGTTGCTTGCTCATTGTCATCATTTCTTGTCCTGGCTTTATCCAACTGTACTTTATTCTTTCCCATTGTTATATTTTCTGGACCTGCCTCTTTTCACAAAATAAAGAGTTCAAAGAGTTCAATTTCAGACAACATTATGCCTGTAAACTATCGAAAACACTAACGGCAGACAGTAATCGATTCAGTTTCTAAAACTCCAACCATCCCCATGCATCCATCTCATATAAACTTGAACATAGAGTATTCCCATAAGTCAATTTGCCGGCCCTAACTTAATGTTCCCATCACACTCCACCTACGCACGTATCTTATCGACCGAGCCTTCTACACAGAATGTTGTGCTCCCAAGTAATATAATTTAAACGCCAGATTTCACTGATATCGGTAGGTCCGCTGTGATATTGTGTATTTTGTATGTAATTAAGTTTATTTTCTCCACGTCTCACTACCCATTCGGGTCATGCGCATTTATGTTATTCGTCCTAATATGATATACATTCCAAGTTTAATGTTTCCAAATATTTTCGGAGGGAGAGCGGGAAAACATTAGGAAAAACCTATCCCATTATACCCGAATACTGTCTATTGCGGGAGCGATGAAGTATTAGATCAATTAAACGGGCTATAATTTAGTGTTAGTTCGTTGATTATTAACGAATCTCTAATACAAGTGAAACTTAGGAGGTAATTAAAGTTGAAAGAAGCTTTTCAGTATGCATTCAAATAAAGGTTTAGAAACTAAACTACTGAAAATATTAAATAAATATTAATCAGTGCATTCTGTTCGGTACAATTTACGTTAGTTAGCAAGTGTGTACTGCTGTAAATTTAATACAGTTGATATTGACATATTAATTCAAAGGGTAGGGATGAGGAATGTAGTTTAAAGAAAGTGCACCCAGATCAGAGTGGAGAGAGGATGGGAAATCCACATTGATAAATAACTTCTGTAAAATAAGCCCCAGTGCATCCAGCCTAGATTTGAGCCTCGACCTCCTCGTCACCGTAAATCCAGTATAATATAGATACTAACGCCTTTGACTGTGTAACTATGGCTAACATATTTCTCTGCGGGTAAAGGTTTCTAATTTATATGTTCGTTAAGCAATTACTATATTTTTATTGGTAAGAATCCTCTATTTTTAAAATATTGTAACATGACCATGAATGGAAGAGGGGGGGGGGGGGTCACGGGCTGTTCACACCTCACCTCACCTCACCACTTAAACGATTAATTATTCTAAGGATACTGGGTTGCTTTACCTTTAGAAGCTGTAACATAAATGTTACATATTTTTTTAGTTTTTAGCACTGAATCTTACTATTCTCTTCGGGTTATATACATATGTACTAATTACGATAGTGTATTAAGGATGCGCTAAGTTGAATTAAAAGTAGGTGTACTTACATTTGCGTGGGCGGGAAAGTGTCAAACTATTTAGGAAATAAAATTAAGAGTTTGTTTGTCTGTCATGAGCATTGTGTTTTATCTACCGCACACAGAGGTAGTAAATTTAAATATTAGTAGCTTCTGTTCACGAACCTGTGCACCTCAAAGCCGCAATTTTGACTATAGTTTTAGTTAATTAAACAATACATGATTAGCGACTTTGAGCAATGAATAACCAGCTAATTAGTAGAGTATGTGTATATTAAGTAAAAATAAATGGGATCGATTACCGTTGACTAAGTGTTTTGTTTTTAACTGGATGGATTTGAGTGGTACGTACTTGTCTTAAAACGCGACTTGGGCCCTGAAATTGAACTAGAGAATTTATAGGGATGTTTAGCGAGAATGTACCCACATAAGCGCAGAGAGAGAAGGAAAACACCAATATTAAAAATCACATGTGAAAACCACCCCTAGTAAATCCAGCTGGGAATCAAACTTCGATCTCCATTCAAGATGACCTAATACCCTGAGAGTTTAATACTTTTAGACTTATCAGCTCCCATTTGAAGGTACCTTTTGTCAGCCCTGTAAGATAGCATGCCACTATGGTGTAGCCTAGGGTCATAGTGTAATTCGTCAAGGTAAGACTGCTTGCTACTTTTCAGGGTAAATGGAATGTACATAAACATCGATGCTACAAAAATTAATATTAAAGAAAGTAAGCGAGATTTAATGTATTTCAGATTATATTTTTTGTATACTAACGGACAATGGTTGCTAAATAAATATGGAAAATTATCAATACGTTACTAATATTGATACCTTCCTCCAATGATCATATATTTTTATTCAATATTTTTGTTTTGCTACATTTACTCATATGGTATCGAAATAATTTTTTTTATAACTATTTATGTATTTGTCAGAGTAATTTAATATGTTTAAGCATACATTCTGACAGCTCGATTTAAACTTTCCGCTGCTTAGTTGAGAATTGAGATGTACACTTAATAACTAGAATATTATATTAATGTGATTACAGAACTATTATTTTCACATGGTACGTGAAAAATTATTTTAATGTAAGAGTTTGATTTTTTGCTGCCATAAAAGAACAAACATTATAAGGATTTTAAAAAAATAAAAATTTGTGGACATAAAACACGCACAAACAGTTTTTTTTTTTTTTAGGAAATTTCCTGCTTATTCTTTCGATATTGATGACTACTCTTACCGATACTTTTTTTTCGATAAAAGTATGGGCTCGGCATTCTTCCCTAGTTTTGTGGACTCTTTTATATTCACCTCGTCCGCGCCCTATACATACCCCCTCCTTCGTTGAGAACTCCCCTTCAAAATGACCTGGAACAGTGTGTGTGGCTGGATACTGCACTCAAGGGAGATTCCCTCCCCCTCATCCCATTCTCCTCGAGCAAGCTACGGTAAAGTATAACCCCCCCTCCCCTCCCTGCGTGAGAGAACGACTCCTAGCAGTGCAATCTCCGCTTAATGAGGACTAAATGAACACAATTTTACGACATTCCAGACATGGGGAGGACCTGCGAGGGTAGACCACCGTGTCCGACCCGACTGATGCGATAAATTCTCCCTTGCAACTTTTCAGCGGAAAGGGCAAGAAGGGGTTGGGGGGGGGGAAGGGCGCAAGGTTCAGGACAACCCCACTCAACTGTCCAATACTAATTGTTACAAATCCCGACCGCTTTAACTTTTAGGTCGGGGCTAGTGGAATAACAAAAAAGAAAAAAAGAAAACGTAGTTTGAGAGGGTAAGGGGGACTTCATTTAGAGAAGGTATGTCAGAGTTTTTTCAATGTTTAAGTGCAAAGTAATATGATTAATCGTGAAAATATATATATATCAATTTAATGATGATATTTTGCTTAATCGGAATGATATTTATCTTTATTTCAACTAGATATGAACTTTTTAATTAATAATTTGATAATCTTACTAATATAAAAATAAGCTGGTGTATCTTTGTCACTGCCTACCATCTCTGACCCGGTTACTTCTGTGATTATTCCAACAAGTTATCAGGCAGTGATTGTACTATCTGGATCCAAACAGGAAATTCAGGGGTGTCAAAATCTATTAAAAATAATCAGCAGACCCAAATCAAATTTGACAAAAAATATTAAGAGCACTAGATATGTTTGCTGCCATTAACTGTTGCAATTTTTTTCCTTCCACATATTGTTTTTTTCCTTTGAATAGATTTCCTCCTCTGAGAAACTTTATCAGCACTATTAGTTTTGACATATACTTCGCTTTATGTTTCTTTCAGTGCATTTATTACTAAAAATATATTGGGATGTTGATGATAAAACACTGAGCTTAGCTTTGAATGGAATGCTTAACAGCTATTTGTAGTTCGTATTGTCCTCAAAGAAAAGTCTTCCCAAACGGGAGGAAGAAAATCACAATCAGTAGAATCATAACTTAATCTGTGAAACCTTGTACTTTAGGTACTTGGGGTTGAATGGACATTAAAACATCCGTGAAAACATCGTCAATATTACTGTTTTAAATAAATGGCAAACAAAAAACAAATTTAAGAATTTTTAATCTCAGAATAATTTTTCCTGTACTCCCAATTAATCCCAATACTTTAACCAGTTTTTAAAACAATTTTGACCTAATTGAAATCCGCAATATTTTAAAGTGACATTTTGCCAAACTTACAAATGAATAGACTTTTCAAAATCTGCATACATTTTGAGAGTACACAACGTCACTCTCCGCTTACCACATTCATAGATCACAGCCTCGAGTGCTTTTGAGTAACATAAAGTAGACTTGCCAGGTAAAAACCACACGGAATATAATTACCGCTCAACATTCCATGAATTATAAACATTTGTTGGAACAATTTAGGCACAAGCGTATAACCCGAACGGTTAGTAAAACGCGGTGCTGAAAAAAAAATTAAGTGTACTTTTAATATTCCATCAACAAACACACTCTGAAATTGTAATAAGAACTTTAAATTAGTCTCCCAAGAAAATATCGCGATATTATTTTAACAACCATTAACTAACTAAAACGTTTCTTCTTTCTTTGTTTTTACGACGAGGTTCTCTAAGCTTTAGTGAGGTTGTGTAAGATCTTGGGGAATTTAGGCCTGACAAATGACCTAGCTCGATGAATATTTTTACGAATTAACGTTAATTAATGTTTCATTTTGATGATTTCTTTGGAGTTAATGGTATAAAAGTTTATAAGGCCTCTCAGTTAAATGTTACTTTGCTTTGAGTTTAAATCTCTGGTTTTAATTTCTTTTGGTTTAGTATACTTTCTGGTTCATGGCTATGTTCAATTACACACTCAACCATTACTTTTTTAAACTTAACTTTCAAAAACCAGTTACAGTTCGCTTTGACACATTTTCAACGTTCAATTTCATCAGTTAACTTTTTATAACACCTTTTTTTGTGTCAATTAATAATAATTAGTCTTTCCCCAATTAACTCTTCATAATTTCAAACTCCACGTTGAAACTTATGACAACGCATGTTACACTTCCACCACGAGGAAATCGAACTTTAAAGGTAATTACGTCATTGCTAGTTCCTGATAGTGCCACCTAAAGTTTCCATGGTCGTAGTTTTACTTATGACCTCTCCATAAATGTCGATAAAATTCCATACTATTCTAACGCCCTTGGCAGTGTGGCCACCACTGAGTAGTATTGCAAGCAATCTTACACAGTGGAGCAATTATTAAACTATTGTTCATTTTATCCTCATGTAAAGTGAATTTGTGATTTATTGAGCTTGATAAGTATTGTAAGGTTTACTAGAGCGACTGTAATATACGCCTATTTATGTAGCGTTAAGTGGCGTCATTATTCTAACAGCTGGAAACTAAATAGTATTTGTATTAATATTTCAAGAGTTAACAGCACATGGCTACATAAAAGTATGTCTAATGGCATTTATAGCTGATGAACAAGGTTCGATAAATCATAAATGGATCAATCACATTTAAATATATATTGTGTATTTGTTTTTGGACAGTACCTAACGATTCTACATATTTTATACCATAGTCAAATTGGTAATCCTCTTTCAAAATTGGTTGTTAGGTCAGCGTATGCGTATTCAAGTTTTAAGTTTGACCTTGTTTGACCCAGGAAAATAATTTCAACATAAAAGTGATTTCCCACTTTTATCCAAGCAAATGTTAGTTCGTTTACATTTAATTATATTTATCATCTCTACTAGCTTAGATTAACTTATTAATAAGTATTGTCACCCGCTTCGGTGGCCGCATGGTCTAACGCACTACTCTTGTGTTGGACTAGACCACCGATGACGGGGAGATCCTGGTTCGCATCTCGGTCGGGTGTATTGAGAGGTTTTTTTTTCCAAAATGGCTTTCGCACTTCCTCCACGCAAATAAGGATACATTTCCTCTAAAAAAACCTTTATTATCCTTAAAACCATCAGAGTAATTAGTCCATAATCTTATAGCCCGAACGGGTAGTAAAACGCGGTGCTAATAAATAACTATATCCATCCGCATCATTAGTCATTTGATCTAACGCGTAACTCGCATGTTGGACTGAATAGCTGGTGTTGGGGTTAATCTGGGATCGAATCTGGTTGAGTGAGATTGCATTTTCCTAAATGGTTTCCAGCTCCACCTAAAGGCAAATGCGTTATACCTTCCTTATTCCTTCTCCATTAGCGTGATTTAATGTAGGTCTATGCGTTAAACCCAAATAGGTACTAAGAAGTGGCGAAAAACTAAACAAAAAAAAACTCTTGGGTTTGATATATTATTGATAGGAGTGTGCTGCGTATGTCACTTTTTGAATACGAAACGAAGTTGAAGCGAAGTCTGAAACGTGCGAAGATAAGTCCAAATCGAAGTTGGGGGATTTTGTTGTCACTTAAACAAACCATTATGTACTGTACATCTAAGTCCAAACAAGGGCTCAGAGAAAAAGTCAAAGCACACAATATTCTTTTATATTGACATATATAAATTTATTTCTCGTGGTCTGTATTTCTTACGTAATAACCTTGTATATTAGATTCTTTTGTCATTTCCCACCTGGCACACTAGCCATCAGTAGTAGTACTACACGAACCATTTGGAATAGTAATGACAATACCGAAGACGCTATGAAAAACTTCTGTATCAAAAATGCATTTATAAATTCGCCTTAAATAATTCAAAAATATATATTATTAAGGACTAAACATAGGTGGAAAGCAAAGAATATAGCATAACTAAAAGGTTTGAATATAATATTATCTTTTATTAATAACAGTGACAGTCATTCCAAGGTGTTGCAACTTGAAGGGTATTTTTATTTTTACAAAATAATGTGTGCGATACTGAATATAAGATATTTTATTCTTACCAACTTTTTATCCATGCTTACGTCATGGCTGTTGTTATTTAATTACTAGTTTGGTGCTAAACTACTGAAGTAGCTGTTCTAAAACTATCATATCTTGAAATATGTAATGTTTAGGGATATATATTAAATCAGTTAATAATTTATCGAAGTTTTAACCTTACTTCGAAATGTTTTAAATATGCGAGGGTTATTGTAGGTGTTGAAGTGAAGGAGATTTGACCTTCGATCTCAACATTTTGAAGCATTGCACATTTATTGATATAAAGTCTCATTTTCAAATAAGCATTTAAATATTTTATAAATTAATTGTAGTGTTAGGTCTAAAATAGAATAGTAAATTTAGTGATTTCTAAAAAAGATGAAGCTTCAGCGGCCAATGTAAGTCTATGACCTCCTAATGTCCCGTTGGTATTCGTGTTTGATTCCCGTTTGGTACTTGAAAGAAGATTTATTAGGTAAGTAAGTAGCACAGCGGGTTCTCTTGCTTGGTATCCACTACAATAAGGAGGTCCCAGAACTCATATTAAATAAATCACAGGCACTACTAGCGCACGAGTACTGATTGATGAATACCTCGGTTGGAATATAGAACGTTTAACTTTAAAAGTTGAGCAACCCTTCTCAGGGGATTTGGTTCAAATCTTGGTTAGGGTGGATTTTAGACATCACGTGGTTTGAATGAAACCAGTGAGTGATTCGGAGCTTACTTTAGTTTCTGAAACCGGCGCAAATACCCTGCACCTTATTTGATAGTAGATATAACATTTTTAATAGTTTAGAGCTGGTATAAGTTAAAAAAAAAGAAACAGGGTAGCGAGAGGAATGTTAGTAGAATTGTTGTAGGAAGAAAGTTTTATAAATACTTTTTTTTGTAAATATTGATATTATATCTCAATATTGTTGGTGTTGTTTTATAGTTATTTATATTGTACTAGATTTTAAGCCCGTCTATGACAGGCGGATGTCAATATTACCCAACTTAATAAAACCGAAAATTCAATTTGTAGATGCATGAAAAGTTAGGTTTTGTTAGGTTGGGCTAGCTTGTTATAAAATATATATTTCTGTCACTTAATATATTAATTTAGAGTGGCTAAAGTGAGAGTTAACTAAATTGATTTAATTTTTGATAAATCCATTAGATTATATCTTTATATATTATGTTTTTTTGTGAATTGTGTATGGTTTTTCGGCATCACTGTTCCCTGATTTGATTCTTCAACGACTTTAACCCTTACGTCTGTTGAACTTTCCCACCCTGGAAATAGCCACGCAAAATTTGCCATGGCTCAAAGCTGACTTGCGCAGATAATACCAACCCTATTCAAGGTTTTACCTTGTGCCTTATTAAGAACGTTACTTTAACTGAGAACTATTAAGAACACTAGTTTAACTGAAAACTGCCTCCTAAAAATAAAAGGGATGTCAGGATCCACAGGGGTCAAATCGATTTTTGGTATGAAACACATATTCTCATTAGATGAACCCGTTAAAACTGTTGCGTAAATTAGATTTGCCTCTACTAGGTGGGTTTCATTGCACAGGACCCTGTTTAGTACAATTTTAAGTCCCTGAGGAGCATTATTATACCTACTATTTTTAATTTTAATTTGTGTGATGGCATTCTTGAAGATGTCAAACTGTTTAAAAACCCTACTGGATAGTTGTCTTTTTCCCACTCATTCTCACAGTCAACTGAATCCACACTGCTGTAAACAATGATACTCTCCTTCTAAAATACTCAATACGTCCTCATTGGTTTGATCATCTTCATTGTGTGGACACAGGATGGTTGTAATAGAAAATTTCAAAATATCAGTTGGAGGCACCCTATTTATAAATGTATTTGGGTGTATCCTGAATTCATACAAAACATCTACTATAATTATGATCACCAACATTTAAAAACACAATAAAAATTCAATAATATGATTTGTAGTTAAACGTCAAAAAATACATTTGCCAAAAAGTACTTTTTACCACATAGCGTCAATACAAACGAACCAAATAAACTCTAAAATTAGGTGATCGTGTATATTTCCTGCAATTTATATTTGGATTTCAATTTGGAGTAAACTGTTTCAGTGGCCACAGGGCTTGAATCCCGGTTGGGTATACTGAGGGTGGTTTTCCCTAAATGGTTTTCCATTATCCCTCCACGCAAATGTGGATACGCTCCTTCAAAAATTAAACTATCCTAATCTCTAACACATTAGCGTAATTATTAAATAGACGTATAATACGAACGGCTAGTAAGTATTGGAGCTCTAGCGTTAACACATATTATACACACACAAACAAACAATCGAACACTTGTTTTATATTAAGTTATGTCATTTGCTCTCTTTTAATTAGAGTAGTAGTCGGTTTGTATGAATACATTATCTAGGATGTGTAGATGTAAGCTCAAATCAAATAAATATGTTTAACGTTACCAGTAAAATATTCATTGACCAAAGAAACATTTTTATCTGACTAATATAAATAGACCTACAAATCAACCAAAGCATAAACACATGTATTATAATCTGCATTTTTCTTTGGATTTAAGTTTGGAATCTATATTCTAGGTTCTCCTTGCTTTTAAATGCAAATAACATGACTATGAATTAAAACTTTTTTTTTGTGTGATTTTAATTTTTGATCAGTTTTCAAGTTTGAAAATTTTTGGCTCCTCTCTGATTGAAAAGTACTAAAAACGTACATATATACAGACACCATTAGACTTTTATTAATATAGATACAAAAATGACAACAACAGATTACATAGCTTCATATATAAATATGTAGAAATGGTTTTAGTATATCATAACCGTCGATAGGGTTTCACTCTGTCTAAGTCTGACTGCACTTCATTGATTGTTTTTTCCTATTTGCATGTAGTGGTTTTAGTAGTTTATATTTTTTCAACAATGTAGCAACATTGTGCTGCTGAAATAATTCTAAAACATACTCTTTACTATGATTGAATTTACGTTGTTTTTCGTCTTGTGATAATACTCTCAAATATTGCTAAACATTTTCAAAAAATACGAAAATATTGAAAAAACTTTTATAAAACTGGAAAGTAGACATCCAGGTAAGGAAAAATACAAATAATAATTAAACATCACAAAATATTAACTAAAGAACTTCAATAAAATTGAAAAATCACGTTTAAAATATTATGTTTACACTGCACGATATTAAAACTAATTTATATCCACATTTCCCCCCCTTTTATCAATAAATTTGAGCATGAATATTCCTTGCATTAGATCTCTAGGAAAAATGAAACTCCCTCATAAACCACGGATAATAATAATAGTAAAATAATGATGATGATAATAATTAATACCTGGACATAATCAGTCAATTATTAATATAAAATGTTACTTTATTGTTAATTTTTAAACAAAAATTAAATCCACACCAATTTTACGTGGAAAGAGTTGTATGTTTAGTATCTCTATGTTTTTTGCTACTGTAGGCTAAAGCTTTAATCCGGCAGGATGTCCTTATGTGCTCTTCTTTAATAAATTCCCACAAGTTTCACTCCGCACAAATGCGGGTACACTTATTCTAATTATATCTTACTCATCCCTACCCCGGTAACCTAAAAAACTATTACGGATTATTAAAAATGTGCCCTGTTTATTTAATTGTGTCCGTATGTATAATCACTCCCAGAATAATATTCTATTTACACTCGGGGGCTATCAAAATGATATACCGGCAAGTTTCTTTTTAAGTTTTTTTTAAATTCTGTCAACTCTTCTTGATCCTTGATCTTGACACATGGCTCGTTTATTTCCCCACGCCACTGCATCAAGCTTATCAGTGTCACGGTGAATTTAGGCTAGAAGTTTTACGTTATCAGCTGTTGGGGAGAGAGGGGGACTACTTCCGGAGTGGGTCATTAAGACGAGCAGCGCCGCGCTCTAGTGCCAACTCGCAGAGTCATCGCACCGGAAATGCGATAGCCTTTTAATGTGAAAGCACTGCCTTCTGGAAGCACAACAAAGAAAAAAAAAAAGCGACTGCTACACGCTACCCAATGAATGCAACTCGTTCGCTTAATCTCGCCCTTTCTATGCGCTTCTGCGTAGTGCCCTCTCTTCAAAAAGGGACTATGTCACAGACTAACTTACATTATAAAGAATTATCTTCTTATTTCAATTGCTGGTAACATTTTAAAGAAATCCACCGTTTCGGCTATACGCTCCTTTACTTACCATAATAGGGGAGAGGGGAAGCTAAGGAAGGCAGAATGAAATTAAATGTGTCCACATTTGCTGGGAGGTAAGTGGTAAGTATTTTGGGGGAAAAAACTTCAGTACACTCTTCCGGGATTCGAGCCCAGACCTCCCTATCACCGAAAAACCAGATTAGGATGAACCCGACATTTAGTCCGCTTGGTCACCGATGAGTTTGCTGTAATTACTACTAATACGAATATTAGTTGACCTCGACTTTTACAGGAAGCCCACTTTCGACAACCAACATTGAAATAAAGTCACTAATATTTGTTACTATAAAAATATACCTTATTAGATTTATTAATAATTATAAAGTTCATAAAAAGAATTATCAAAAGCGTAAAAACAATACTCAATCATTAATTGCTGTATGATTTATCTTTTCATTACTAATTAAATACACTAAGAATGTAAATGCAATTGTAATATTTTTCCCGCCATTGTGGCAACATGAGTTTTCAATTTTCAAAAACGGAGATTCCTATGAAAATCAGATTGTACTTACATTGTAGAATAATAAATATAATAACTTTAAGAACTTAAATAAAATATCTAATTGGAATGTATATGAAAAAAGTGTTATCAGAAAGGTGTTTTATTTTAACATTTCAAAAATTAGTGTATGGATACATTGGCGTACACACTAGGTGGTATTACTTTTTTATAAACATTAAATTAAATTAAAAAAGTTTAATTTACAAGATGGAAAATATATTATATCTTAATTTTTACATGATTGTATAGGAACAACAAACCCTTTGCTAATTTTATTTTCTCCTTTGTAGGTTTTCCAGCTAAATGACGTAACTAGCTCACATTTAAACAGTATTGTTTGAGTGAATATGATATTTTACCACACGCTCTTTGTAATAATAAAATCTGGTAAAATAATAATTAAATTACTCTTTTTTGGTTTTATCATCTTTAGGAATGGTAAAATACATTAAATGTGTGTGGTTAAATAAATAAACAAATATACGCATATTTATACAATAACACCCTTTATGGATTGGAAACCAACAAAGTTAATTACATCAAATATTTCCATTTAAAAATACTAAAAAATGTAAAGCGATATATCATGTTACTAATAATTTTGAAACTATAAAAAAATACTTTTCATCCAATAGGCATTTGTTTCAAATTATAAAAATATTTTGCACCTAATAAGCTTTTGATTATGCACATCCAAATTTGGTCTATGTTGTATTGCATCTAAAATATAATTGGTTATACAGACTCAAAGTATGTAATATATTATTTCTCTAGGCAGTATCTGACAGCAGTGTAGCTTATAGTTCACACGTATAAGAAAAATATATTACACTCTTCCTCCTAGACTCGGCACGACTCCTGGATAGCTCAGTGGTAAGAGCATTGGCGTACTAACCCAAAGGGCTTGGATTCTATTCCCGTATAGAGGTGTCATTTTTCAATCTAAATAATATATTTACAGATATCCAAGGGTTTGATCCTTGAATGAGTATAAGGGAAACATTTTTCCTCTATTGGATAATTTATTCTTTCTCCAAACGACTCCTGATTCATTTATTTAAAATCCACCCTTATAATACTATCCCATTATATAATATAATTTAGGTTGATTAGTCCTATACCAATAAGGGAAAAAATATAAATGTGACATTTTTATGTTTCTAAGTAGAACTTTTCCCAATTATATTTAATTTGGTGTGTCTAGCAGGAAGGAATTAAAAATGAAAACCAAATCACACCTGTTCCTGTAAAAATATTTTTTCTTTTAGGATTATTAAGATATCAAGTTTCCTATTCAAAAGTATATTGAGCTACAAATATAAAATTTATATCATTTTGGAGGGATTTATTTACTCTAGATTTGAATACTATTGTGTTTGTTTTATAATCTATTGCAGATGTTGGTGAATTTTGCTCAAAACACTCTTCTATCAATCTGTTTTATTAAATTTAATGTAAATTTAAAATAGCTAAAACATGAACTAAAATGCTTATCACTAAAAAATTTAAAACTTATATCATAATAGAATAAATTCATTATTCGCTCAGATTCACTTCTCGACAGAGCCCCGTGAGATAGATTGCCTAGGCAACATCTAGTACATAGCTGTATAACACGGTTGCTTGAATACCAGCACGGTCAAGATAAGAATTAGTGATTTAATAGAGAGCTTGTTTATATCCCGAAATTCCTTTGCTATCAATAAACTTGTTGTGAAATATATATTGATGATTAATATTAGTATGCATTATTTGTGCGATATAAAAATCTTAATAGTAGTTTGACGGATATCTTATATTTATCAATAAATTGAAGGATAAATATTTGGAGTACGACTGAATTTAATATCTAGGCTAAATTATTTTAAATTTAATTTATCAACGTAGACTACCTGGAGGTATTGAAGTTATTTTGTGAAGCGGGTTGCATCTTAACTTGATGCACTTAAGCCATCTAAGTGCTGTCACACTTAGCAATGTACGAAATAGACAGAGAGGGAAGAAAATGTCAATTTCCCTCACCGAGGCCTATTGTTTATATAGTGATAACACTCCCCCTCTTCCTCTGACGAGTTTACACAGTCAATATACTATTTGCACTCTGAAACCTTGACTTGATTTTTAAAATTGCCCTTTTCTTATTTCCTATTCTAGATAAATATGTGCCGCCATGGACTTTTTTAATCAACAGCCTGGCAGGAAGATTCCAACAGGCCATTTTATTGACTAAGCCATATAGCCTAAGTTGTAGGAGATTTATAAAAAAAAGTTTACACTACCTATAGAGACGTATGTTTTTGGGTTTTTATACTGTAACACAATTAATATTATTTTTATGAAGAGGTTTTACCAGCATCATGCCCTTTTTCAAGTTTACAGCAATTGAGAATTTAAACTATATAAAAAAATATTATTATTTAACTATGATAAAATAGAAGGGATATATTCCTCAGGCTCTTCAAGTTTACGTCAACATTTTACTATATCTATGCCAAAATCAAACATGTGTTATTAAATTGTAGATTATAATAAATAAGAATAAAATATACCAACGTAAGAACGGTTTGTGTGAGAGAATACATACTATATTAAAACATATTTGGAGGTATTAATAATCATTTCAAACTTAGACCTTACCAAAATATATTTACTGAACTTGCCATAAAAAGTTAAACTTGCAAAAGAAAACCTTACTTTATCAACTTATTTATTTGCAGTTTTTAATTAGTATGCGGGCTGTGTGGATTCACAATGTATACAGAGGTGCACGAATAGTTGCCTAGAAAATATGTTTCGCGGATTCACAGAATTTTTCTTTGAATGGATGTAACGAAGGCCTACTTAATTTATTACTAGGTGATTACATGCTATCAGCATGGAATGTGTTTATGATACATATATAATGTTAAAAATATATGTTTATATCCAATGTCAAAGGAAATGTAAGAAAATAGAATTGTATTGGAAAGATTATTCAACAGGTAATTCATTCAATGAGACAGTAAATGTATATGGTATAGGCCAAGTATGGTTATTGGTTACTTTGTGCCGTATTTAAAGTCAGTTTAGAAGCTAGAGCTCTTGACGGGATATAAAATAGTATTATATTAATAAATAGTGATCAATAGTTTTGAAACGTTTACACACGATTAATGAACGTAAAAAGCAACTTTAAAATACAAACTAATATTTTCTGCATTGTAAAATTATTTTGTACTTAAGAAATTGTGTTTATAATAATCTGTATGTAATAGTCGAACATCTCTATATAAAACGCAAACTATATTTAATTGGAAAATACGGATTTTAACAACCATCACGTGGCAAGAATACCATAACATCTTAATCAGAAAATTGTTCAAATTTTGCAGTATTTAATTTTTTGCTTGAGATTATTATTTTGTCTTCATTACGGTACTGTTCTCCAACTATTGAATAGATCTAATAGTTGAAAGAGTATTATTTCTATACAAAGAAGGAGCTCACTATTCAGGACGTACTACCTCGCTTTCTATACACCAATTAAACAGAGTTATTTTGTATTAACAGATTGACAAGCCATTTACGGGGGCTTATATCAATGACATGTATAAAACTGAAGTACTCTCAGCCGGGATTATGAATGCATAAAGTCGGTTTCAAATGGCTCATTAAAATATGTGCATGTATGTGCTCCTTCTATAGCTATCTATCTTTCACACCCACACCCACACACACACACACACAGACAGACACACACACAAGCAGCACATTAATAAGGAAATATTTGTGTTAGTATTTAAATATTTAAAAATAAAACACACATTCAAGAACACTAAATCATATCACACGTATCAACTTATTTCATAAAAACGCAATAGTTGACCTCTGGGGTCTTGGAATAAAGTGCGCACCTCTGTACCCAATGTTCGTGGGATCAACTCCAGCTGGGTCTAAAAAATCTATAGAACAACTTCCTTCGGAGCAAAAAGTAAAGCCTTCAGTCCCATGTCGAGTGTGGTTTCTAAAAGAACCCCCCCCCCCCATAAGGTATGTAAAAATACCTTTCCAAGAAAAATTGGTAGGCCGTTTTGCTCTCACTCAAAGAAATTATATTGTGCTGATATAATCAGTAGATTCATTAAGTACACGTTAAATAAATCAGATTAAAAATATAACAATATAGACCATTTATTTAGTAGAGTGTTAAAATGGCTTAAAACGTTCATCAATGGCCACGTGGTTTAAGGTGTCACTCTCAAAAGAAACTAGACTGTCGATGATGGGAAGATCAGGGGTTTAATCCGGTCAGGTGTATGTCAATGATGGAAAGATCAGGGTTTTAATCCCGGTCAGGTGTATGTCAATGATGGGAAGATCAGGGTTTTAATCCCGGTCAGGTGTATGTCAATGATGGGAAGATCAGGGTTTTAATCCCGGTCAGGTGTATGTCAATGATGGGAAGATCAGGGTTTTAATCCCGGTCAGGTGTATGTCAATGATGGGAAGATCAGGGTTTTAATCCCGGTCAGGTGTATGGTTTACATACATGGGACCTTAGCTGGTGCCTAAACGAGTTTACTAATAGTGTTAGTTGTTCTTAAACGAATTTACTAATTGTGTTAGTGGTTCTTAAATGAGTTTACTAATTGTGTTAGTGGTGCCTAAACGAGATTACTAATTGTGTTAAGAGTCTAGCTTAAAAAACATAATACTAAAGTGCTTAGACCAGGGTTAAGTTTTAAAAAACATTATAACTGTTAGTCAAGGAAAGTGTGCATATCGTTTGAACTATACACCTATGTACCAACTACGCTAATGTGTTAGGAATGAGGAAGGTTGAATTTATAGGATGTGTATCCACATTTGCGTAGAAGGATAGCAGAAAACCATTTAGGAAAAACCAACTCTCAGCCAGGATTTGAACCACAATCTGCCCGTCATCGGCAGTCAATCTATTGCGAGAGTGATAACCTTGATCTACTGAAGGGTAGTTTTGTTAGAAACAACGTTTATTTAAGCAATCCCATTTAGATTTTAGTTAATATGATAACAAGAGAAGTGTATTAAAACGTTGTAAAATTAGTGATGTAATCTATGACTAAAGGTAACAAGGAAACAAAGAAGTCATTTTTAAAAGTTGAAATTTAAAATTGTGAATAATTTAACATTTAAATAAATATTAAACTTGAAACACTGAACAAATCTTTTTCTTTATTTATCTTGGTTGTGCTATGGAATATTAAGGTTAAGTGTAAATTGTACCGTTCTTGGTTAAAATTATTTATAACAGTGCATTTAATGTGTGTATATTAATACATTCTCATAAATTAAAATGATTATTTTGATTTTAATAAGCACTTTATCTCGGGTGGGAAAAATATCTCTTGGATTCAGCCTTACATTCCAATGACCAGTTTTTATTTGGATGTTTAACGTTAACATTTTTAAAACAAATACTTAACCTGTACACAACTTACAAATTAATTTACCTTAAAACAGCATACTTAATACTACACACTCATCCTTAATGCCCATATATTTGATATTTGTATCGCAGGAACTCGTAAAGAAATATTAAGTATTTACGTCAGTATAGCTAGTATCGAATCAGGATCCCTACACCGTCGTTTACAGCTCTAGCCATTTAGTCGCGATAACGCACAGAAACGATCGTACCTCATCCAGTTTATCATCCGTTAAGATTAAATTCCACCCCAGCTGAGAATCACGCAAGAGTCTTTCATCTTGGATGTGTTTGATGACGTCTATTGCTCAACCCTCGACCTCGACTTTAATATTATAATATCAAAGTTTCAAATCTCTGTTGAATTTCCCCGTAATAACGTAGACGTATAACGTTTTTAGAGGAGCAACTCTGTTCTACTATTGTTTCGTTTAAACTAGTTAGTGAAACTAATTCCTATAGTAAACATCTCCCACTAAGTAACCTTTCTCTTCCTTCCCCTTCCACGCCCGCTACCCATAACACCATTCAGTTGTGTACAAGCGTATGAAATAGAGCTCGCTCACACAAACTAACGCGTTCAAAAGTACGCACCCAAACTCTCATAACGTTCAAATTAACCCCCTCCTTCTCACTGATAACAAACACCTCCTCCTAAACCCCAACCCTCCCTACACTTGCGTTCTCCACGCCTACAGCTCCGGAAGATTCCAATACTAACGCGAGTAATCATCATGTATATTACCAACACCGATTCTAATTATTGTTGTGTTCAAGTCCAAAACCCCAAAATGAAACAAAACATCGCACAAATACCCTCCCATCCTATTACCTCTTCTACCCAACCCCTTGTTCTTTGCCCCATTTGTCTCGTGGCGCCATTTGACAGCGTGTTAACTGCCACCAACTACAAGGGCTGCATTGCGTAATCACGTAATAACTACTACCTCGCTCACTTTTTTTCTACCCCTCTCTCTTTCCTCCTCTCTCTATATATATGTATATACAAACACCATAGTTGCTGTATGTGTGTATGTTTGGATTATGACCAATAACAACCCATTGTTTTAGATCACTCGCATAGATTGTCCATTTAAATAAAAAAAGAGAGAGAGGTAGGCTAAATTATACAAGTCCCTGTGTTGCGGTTCTAGTAAACGTGGAATTTCGTTTTGTGCTGTGACCCCATGTAATGAGAATTTAATTTTATAGTTATGATTTTGTTTGGTTTATTGTATTTATTTATGTCACATTATCAAAGGTTACATTCCCCCTTTATTTTTAACTACACATTGTATTGTAGAATATTCTGTAATAGTTATTGTAATTATTATAAAATCATTTCAGAACAAAAGTATGCCACCATTTTATTTTAATACAAGAAATTAAATTAATAATTGAATCAATAAAGTAGTAAAACATAAATAAATAGGACCAATAACAAATTTTCAATTGGTATCTTCTGTTTACCATATATAAGGATTCTACTGGACAGCCTTTTAGAAAAAAAAAACATTTTTTACGGTCATAAATGAAGAGGGTTTGCCATGTTATTAGTGTTATTTTATAGGTATTGATAATATATATCAAAAGTGGCAGCTGAAGATCTTATGAATTGATGTTATATAATTATCCTATATAATTTAGTAAATTTTGCAACTGTCAAAAAAGTTACTCCCTTTCTGAATCGGGCTGTACTTCTTTAGTTATTATTATTATTATTATTATTATTATAAGGTGTTCTGTCTTACGACAAATCCATTCCTTTTGTCAGTAAACTAGACCACAAATGCGTCCTGTTCTCTACCTCCTTCTTCAGCTCTCAGAATTTTCTTCTTTCCTTTAAGTGATCCAATATTTGAATCCTCCTTCTTCCTAAGCTATTATTTCCTTCAAGATTTCCTTATATGACGTCATGAAGAAGACAGTTCCTCCTAAGGATGTGTCCCATCCAGTTTGCTTTGCGCTGAAGAATTACATCCAAAATGGTTCTCTTCTCACCCAATCTTCTTAGGACTTTTCATTTGCTTGCTAATAAAGTGCCTTTATTCTAATAACTATACTCCTAATCTCTAGCCCATATATTAAACCATTAAATAACTCTTGTGTAAACACTTATAACTTAATAAATAAATTGTACGACACATTCGTTCAAACTTTCTTATATAATAATTTTTGGCTAGGAACAGCTTACATTTACATTTAAACTAACTTTAAGCTTAAAGAAACAAGCATTATATCTTGTTAATATTAATGAACACTTTTAAAATATAGATTTAAACAATTTTTTTTGCACAATTTAAAAAAATTAGTTACATGTAAACTGCCATCAAATTATTTATATTATTGAAAATATAAAATCAAATGCTTATATATCATGAAAACTGATTCCAAAGTATCCATTTTGAACTGAATATTAAGGGTTATTTTTGAAAATTAAAATTTTCTAAAATTGATCAAAATTAAACTACCCTTAAATTAATTAATTTTTGAAAAACTAACATATGGATACCTACTCGTATCTTATAAAATATTTTCCTAATACCAATTTAGAACAAAATCACTAAAGCTAGTTCTTTAAATTTTAAAATTTTCAAAAACCATTCTTCAATAAACCATCAGTAAATGAATTTTTTAAATATAAAAACTATTCATTTTTCAAAAAACTTACCAGATATGTTCCACCCATTTTTAACCAATTTGTAATAACCATTTTTAAAATATTTAAAAAAAGTCGGTCAACAATTAACAATCCTCAGCAAATGGATTCCCAAAAACAACTGTATAGAGTCTTATTTATTTATGTCAAACAATCTCCAGATATACTTTTACACAAAATCGTTGGAGCCATTTTTGAAATATTTTGTATTTTATAGAATAAGTTAAATAACCTTAAGTAAACTACCATTATACGAATTTTTATACAAAACTAAGTATATACTGTAGTATTATTTGACAGGTCAAACACGTCATAGATATCTATTTAAAATAAAGTCATAAAAAATTTGTATTTCAAGAAAATCACTCATTTGCAATCTAACCTTAAATTAAGAGCTAGGTTCCAAATTCAAAAAGAGATTCCTGAAGTATAACATATACATATATAGCATAAAACATCTAAATTTCAAGTTTGAACAAAATCCATCAAACCTTTTCGGATCTGCAGCCAGAAAGACAGACATTTATACAGACATACAGATATACACACAGACTGGGCACAGACATAAATGTAAAATACACTTTTTTTTGGGTTCGGTGGCACATAAAAAGTACAGACAGATTCATCATGATAACAAGATATAAAATTGTCAGATTACAATACTTTTTCTTTAGACGAGAAAGTAAAAAATAATTAAAGAAGAGTAATATTGATTCAATACTGTAATTATATATATATAAAAATTCCTTAAAAGTCACTCTCCTAATTGTGATTTATTAAATTAAATAGTTTAAGTTTTATAAATACTGCGTAATCCCCTAATTAAAGTGTACTAAGCAGTTAAAATATTTTATTGTGTTTTTAGCAGCCCTAGTTTTCAGTTTTTAGATGTGACTTTCTTTGTAATCGTTTAATCTGTAAAAACTCTTATAGGAAGACATCTTTATTTTTGACTCGGTTAACTTGGATTATATCAACTGGTTTAAAAAGTTGTAGTGGTGGCAAAAAAAAGTACAACTAATTAACATATATAGGTATTATACGAGAATTTACCATAGCCTCATTTTGTGAGTGGATTATATAATTAGACGAGATAGAAATTTCCATACCTCCAACTTAGTTAATTCAATAGCAAGGATTAGTGAACCCAGCTGTTTCTACGAAAAGTTAAAAAAGAGAGAGAGAGAGAGAGAAAGAGAGGGACTGGAAAACCTGTTGTAAATTTCTACCTAAACTAAAATATAATTAAGATAGACATTTAAGTATTTTTCAAGCCCGTATTATATATATACATATATTTACAGACAATTTCAACGAGAGGGAACTAGTTGTGCCTGAAAATCCTCGACGACATATTAGACAACGAAGCACTGGACATGGACATAAACTTATGAGGACTCCGGCTCGATTCTTGACGGAGAGATTTTATAGCTTTGATTACTTTAGACTTTAGAGAGTACTGTGGGGACTTGCTTATATTATTGGTCATTCTGGAAATTGGTTACTTTAGTTAATGCAATATACGTCTGTGTGAACTCTTGAATACTATCATGTCTGATTTTTCATTCATTTATTTGTAGTTTCTTTAAATAATTTAATTGGGTGTACTTTTAAAAAAGTACTAAAAAAAAAAGTAACCTGAAGCAGCACTCTTTATGAAACGTATCTCCCTTATTCTCAAAGCCTTAGTTGTACCGGGAGCTTTGGCTCAGGACCAACGTGCTTGACTATGGGACTAGGGTAGAGGTTTGAATGCTATGAGCCTATCCGGTCCAGATGCTGGTGGGCTGTATTCGTACAGTGTTGTTTTACATCCTCTACCCAGGCAAATATTTGTATATTCTTTCTGAACTAACCTTGTCTTGCCAGCCCTTTTAGACCTAGTTGTCAATAACCATATTATTTTATTTATTTATTTATTTAGCACCGTGTCTTACCCCGTTCTGGTTATACGCTTATGTATTAATTGTTCTAATGATTTAAGGTATTGGGAAAGTTATATTTAAAGGAAGTGTAACCAAATTTGCGTGGAGAGAGAGTGGAAAACAGTTTTGGAAAAAAACACCTCAGTACACCCGACCGAGATTCGAATCTCGATATCTCTGTCATCGGCAGTCTAGTCTACTTCAAGAGTAACGCGTTAGACCATACGGCCACCGAAGCGAGTAGCCGTATTGTTAAATTGATCCCGCTGACGTAGGCATGATCGTTAATTCATCGTTCTAAAGCTAATGTAATATACTTTAGAAACTTTGGTTTGAAACCTGGTTTGGTTAGATACTTCAGTGCTTCCTTGGTGTAAAAACGGGTAAAGTAAGAGTGAGTTGATGTTCACTGTAATGGTGCTAGTAATTATTAGTTTATAAAAATAATTCTTGTGTTTTAAGAGCTTCAGTAAGAGTTATTTTTGTCAAGAAGATTTATTATACTCTGAGGGGTTAACAAGAGCCATTATTCTAGTATTTTTTAGGTCCCACCCGGAATTGAACCAGACGTTGGTTGTTTTTAAGCCATTTTCTTATTTATGGTGAGCTATATTTATATTTTAATTTCAAAGCAATTATAAAACTAAAGATTGAATGAAAAAATGTTTATCCTTGGCTATATATATACACTGTTAATGAAAGCCCTTTATTTAGATTTGAATCCTCAGAAAGATGCCAAACCTTTCCCAGAGCACTGTACCGTTACGCGGCTAACAGGCAGTATCCCACGGAGCCTTCTATAACCACTAGAGGAGAAGAGCCGGAGCCTCTTAACCAAATACTGGAGCCAGCCCTCCTAGAGAGCCACTGTCACATTTGGTTACCCCTCCTCGCCGCGCGGAGCGCTAGTGCTGAAGCAAAAAGAGAGAGAGAGAAGGGGGTGGGGGGCTGAAAGCGCAGGGGGATCCTACTGTGTAATGCAATTAGTACGATAGCTGGGGCAGTGCCCCTATAATGAAGGGGGATTAGCCCCCTACACCCCACCACTTTTTTATACTACTACCATTACTACTACCCTCATCGCCCTGCCCTCCCACTTACCATTGCAACCTTTCCGTGAACCCCTCCGTTGACATGGGGTAGTAAATTCCTTCCCTAAAACATGGCAAGCTTTTACTTGCTACGAGAGAAAATGACGCTTTCCCGGATTACCAAGATTGTTTTTGTTTATCTTATGTGCTTTTTTTTTATACCTCAATGTGTGGGTTAAATTATTTTTCACAAGGAGAGCTCAAGGTTATAGGTAAATTATTCAAATAAAATTTCGAGCATCAATTTAATAGAATTTGTTAGACATGATTTTTTTTTAAATATGCATTACGCTTTGGTTTATTTTTTAAAACAGCATAAGTGTTTTACAAATAGTGAAACATTTATTTTTTAAATCAGCAAACTATTAATATCCAAACCAATGGCCATTAAAATGGTCTTATTTATATTATTTTTTATTAAAAAACCCATGGTAAAGTATAATATACAATTTTCAAATCAAAGTGAACAAAGAATTATAAACAGGATCCGGACTTTGATGACCTATAAAAATGAAAAAAATTGACCCATAAGATGACCTAAAATTGACTTCTAAATTTAATAAAAATGACACAGTTTTTTAAAACAAAACTCGTAATGAATGCACATGAATAATTTAAACACTCACTTTACAAGTAAAAACTCTCTCTCTCACTATATATAACTACGAAATTACAGGTCAGTAACAAATCAACTCTTGGATTATGCTTTATATAACATTATTTTACATATATATTTGCTTCTTTAAAAAAAAAAAACCCTTCCAACGCAACCCTCTACAACCTTGTAGTAGTGCCTTAACCAGAAATGTATATTTACAGCCATAAAGAAGATATAAAGCTAATTGACTACATTATCTTCGTATACCGACATCTGTGCTGGAAAAAATTAATATGTTTGAGAATTTATTTATAAAATAATAGTACTTAAAAATATATTTATTCAATATAAATGCCTTTAAATCTATTCGAAAATGCCTAAAATTACTAAAATATTATGCAAAATGGATGCACACCAATAAAATATGATCCAAACATCAAAACCACAAAAATGATCAAAGCTTACCTATTAAAAACATTTCAACATCCAGAAGATCATGAACAAAATGTATATACACATGAGCATTGTCTGTGATATACAAAAAAAGATGACGTCATAAAAATCCGGGCCCTGATTATAAAATATATAATTCATCGTATCATGCAACACACCAGGACCAACCTTCGAGTTTTAGAGTCAGTATCAATTATAGTGTGTTTATTCTACAGGTGTTAATTAAAAAAATCAAAACCCTTTTACCAGTCGAAAATTACGCCAAATAAATCAAATGTACTGCTATTAGGTAAAACAAATAATAAAATCGGATTAAATAGCCAATTATATTTATAGCCGCATCTAAATATCATATTGTTTAAATTGAAAAATGACCCCTTGACACGGGAATCAAATCCAAGACCTTTAACTTAGTAGGCCAACGCTCTTATAACCGAGCTGTTCAAGAATAATCTAGTGTACAGGGTTATTCTTCACTCATATTTTAAGGCAGAGTCTGTGATAGTTGTGCGTAAATCGTCAATTACATATGAGCGAACAATTAAGCTCGCGAGTTATCAGATATCTCAGCCATCTTCGACTACGAATGTGCATATATTGATGGATTAAATAGCAAAGCTATTATAGTTAAGTTCGGTTATAGCTGCATTGAAATATCATTCTTTAATTTGAAAATATGACACCTGGAATTTAAATGTTCAAAAAATAATTTCATTACAGTTTAATTTTTTTATATTTCGGCACCGTTACTTACGACTCATCCGGGATATCAGCTTTTTACTATACTAATGAGGTAGGGATTATAAAGTTAGAATTCATATAAAATGTACCTGCATATGCATAAAGGTAGAACAATAATATATGTAGGGAAAACCACCTTCAAAACCCCTGGCTGAGGTTCTCATCCTTGCCACCTTATCACCGGGATAGTTTGGCATGACATTTAGTCCACGCCTCTAACGATGTGAGTTTTAATATTGTTATTTAAAATTAAGGAAGTGAAAAAAAAGTCTATACTTTACTAATACCCGATATTTTCCTTTCGATATTAGTATTTTTAACTCGATACTTTTTTTTCCGATACTTTTACTGATATTAGTAGGGCCTACTCACACTCCGGTATCGGATCGGTATCGAAAGAAGCAGCTTTTTTGTTATCTTCCCTCATACTTGGATTAATACTGTGGTTAAAGAAGGGTACAAAATAGATTGAAAAAAATATATTACTAATCATATTAAGCTATTAAATAACTTTCTATCAGCTAAATTTTATAGACATTTTGAAAGCTGGTAGGGTAAAACCTTTTATAATATCCATCATACAATACTTTCTATTGTACCTTCCAAGTCTCAACACATAGCATAGAAGTGATATACCTTAATATACATAACTTAGTTAAATAATTGTAATTTTCAATTTAAATAAATATAAAAATAAAATAATAATAATATATTATTATATTATTATTATATTATTATTATTATTATTATTACTAATCAAAAGTTGAAATTTTTACTTGATAAAAAACATTTTTCTAGAGTAAAATTTCGATACCAATACTTACTGTAATCGAAACTTTTCTTTAGATATTAGTACGGTATCGATATTTTTCTTCCGATACTTTTGATGATTACAGTATTGATACGTTTCTTTCAATACCAAACGTTTTAATAATAAAAAGTTTACATGACATCTTAGATTGGCCAGTAACGCTTTTCTACCAACTGGTCCGCATAGCCTGGATATCGATCTTGGGGGATGTTTTTTAATTTTTTTACTGGATTCTTTAATTATTTTAGTTTTACAGTTTTCAATGAATATGGTACGAAAATGACGTACCGAAAAATGTCGAATTAAATTCTTCCAGAATTCTCCACCTGATCTGGAATAAAAAAGGAGTAAAGGGACGTAAATTTAAAATAAGACTTAAATTTCAATTCAACTCAACTTTTTTCAATAAATTTAATCTAACCTTTTCAGTTTATTTATACCATTATTCAACCAACTTAATATATTAACATAATGTTAACTTTGTGTTTTAAATAAGTTTTATATCTTTATGTCAACTCACATTTTGTATTGTAATTCTTAATATGTTATCAATGTTATTTTGACTGACTCTTTTATGTGAAAAATTGTGAGGCTATGAAGTATTTTTTTAAATGCTATGAAATATATTACAATTGGTATTCCAAGATTATATAAAAAAATTAAGTGTCTTTCAGTATCATAATACTCCTTTTATTATTCATATTCATAAAAACTTAATTTTTAAAAACATAATTTCTTGAATACTTTAAATAATAACATCTAAGTCCTAACTTATATTTATCCACTCCTTACTCAAGATTTAAAACTTTAGAATGTTTTCTAAAATGTTGAAGTATAAACGCTTAATTTATTCAGCTCTATTCATTTTTGCTAGGTGGTAGATTATTGTCCCTTGTCTGGTTAATTGTTATAACTTTAGATATAAGTGAGATCAGCTGCTATTCCCAGTAAATTAATTAAATACGTGAAAAAAAAAGGAAACATTTTGTTTATTTCTAGAATACATTTTATTTAAAAATGAACTACTTCAAATTCTTTTTATTACATTTAGAAAAAGAGGTATATTTATTTATTCTAAATGGTAAGGAGGGATTGTTAAGAGTAGCTTTGAATGAATTCAGTATCATTACCGGAATTGAGGAGGAATTAAAAAAACCTATGAGAAAGTTACATTTTGAAAGCCACTCTAAGTGTAACCAGCCGGTTTTCAAACCCCCAAACTCCCCATCAATTATGAGCAAGTACAATAAGAGTCTGACGAGTTATACCACTCTACCAGCAATGTAGGGTTTTAATTACGACTCCAAACAGATCACACTATAGTAAAAATCTATCAAACGTAAGTAATCTTCCCAAGTTTTGTTTGGTAACAATTTTATGCTTTCCACTGGCTTTCTTTGTACACAATTCAAACTTTCAATATACAATAAAAAAAACACCGACTCTTGTAACAAACAGACTTACATTAAAATAATATTTTACGTTCCTTGTTTACTCTGTAATGGCCAAATAGAACTGTGACGACAACAATGTCAAACCTGCCGAGAAAGTTCAACAAAACAAGAAAAGTTCTGAAAATTGAGCTTTGTTCCTCATCTGACCCGGCTACCTCCAGCCGGAGAGTTGCCCCGCGAAACAGCTTTCATTTCTCTGGGAACCTCAAGAAACCGAAAAGGAGAAAGCAACGAGCGTAGAGGATAACTTGAAATTGTAAGAGGGAGAAGTTGGCGATGCAAATAAAAACAAGAAGACGGATAAGGATAGAGTGAAAATATGTTGGAAAGGACTTGGCGTGATTCTAGAGTTGAAGAATGAAGGAAAGAGATGGAAATGTGAAAAATAGAAATAAGAAAACTTTAGGGGGGCCTATATGTCTCTTCCCAACAACTAATGTTCAAAATAACTCAAGTTTGCAAAGTTTCTTCCTAATCGCGACACTTCCCTTACTTGTGTTAAATCCCTCGCAGGAGTTTTCTAAAGTTTTATGATTCACGCTAAGCGAAATTTATAAAATACATTTTCATTCAATGGTCCTGCTTCCATTTGGAGATGTTAACAATGAAACAGACTTGTATAGATTCACACAAAGAGTTACATTTGTATGAGCTGAAGAAGGGCTCAAAGGCATGTCAACACCAAAGATATGCCAAACTCACGTTCTTCATTGTAATGTATGGATTAAGAATAAGTCTAATCACCTAAATATGTAGGAATAGTAATTTCCTTCTTCCAAATTACAGCACAATGCTTTGTATCCTTGTCACAACTTCTTTCTAAATATTCATATGATTCTAACAGGGCTGCCACTAATTTCTTAATATGAAATTTTCTTTTCTTACAGAAGGATCTCCCATTTTTTTCCGGACCTCTTAAAAAGTATTATAGGGCAGTGTTATTCAACCTGGGGTGCGCGATATGTGTATATACATACACAAAATTATTTCCCATTTGAAACTTATTATTTAATATATTATTATGATCAAAGTGAGAACACATTGTGGGCAATAATTTGGAAATTATTTCGAACATATCATTTGATATGTTTAATGTGTTTAAATATCTAAGAATAATAGTTTTAACCGGCAATAACTATATTATATTGGAGATTAGGAAAAATAATACAGTCGGAAAATGCATGTTATTACTCGGTCAGTAAGTTGTTGACAACTCGCCTTGTTTAAGAAATGTAAAATTTAGAATATAGAAAACAACAATTTTACCATTGGTTTTTGCACCGCGTCTTACTACCCGTTCAGGTTATACGACTAAGAATTAGTTATGCTAATGGGTTAGGGATTAGGAAGATTGAATTTATAGGAAGTTTAACCACATTTGCGTGGAGAAATAGTTGGAAAGAATTTAGGGAAAACCATCCTCAATACACCTGACCGGGATCGAACCACGATCTCCCCATCATCGTACACATCACTAATCTATTAGATGATACTTAACCATGCAGCACGAAGAGGGTTCGCCGGTTCCTATGTTGAAACTGTCACTACCATATACACAAAAATGTTAATGCTTCGAAACAAGGAGCTTAGAAGATACATGCAATACATAAATACACTATAATTACATATGCATATACATACACATACATTAATTACATATGCATATACATACACATACATATACATATATACATACATATACATACACATACATATACATACTACATACATACACATACATATACTTACAGATACATATACATACACATACATACACATACATATACATACATATACATACATACACATACATATACATACATACATATACATACACATACATACACATATATACATACATATACGTACACATACATACACATATAATTACATATGCATATACATACACATACATATACATAACTATACATACACATACACATACATAACTTACAGATACATATACATACACATACATATATACATACACATACTATATATAAATACACATACATATACATAAATACACATAACATAATACATATATAATAAATACACATACATATACATATAATCACATATATACACATACATACAGATATACATATATATATACACATATATATACATATACATACAGACACACATACATACATACACACATACATATATAATACATATATATACATACATACAATATATACATACATACATATATATACATACATACATACATTCATTTAATAACATTTCGATACCTATTTACATGACAAATAACCTTCCTAACTTTTTAAGAGTATAACTATATATATCAAGCCACCTCTACCTTATTTACTGACAAATAAGACCCTTCCTAACTTTTTAAGAGTATATACATATATATATATATCAAAGACCACCTCTGTGGTATAGTGGTCAGAATTCCTGACCCAGGGTTCTTTGTAAGGATTAGATGACACCCTCTATCCACAAAAGTTACAACATCATCACCGAAAGAAGGCAGTCGCTCGGTCGGTATGGCTCGATTGTGGGCCATGGAATTGGATATATATTATATATGTATATAGTATATAATATTATTTATTTATTTATATATATCCTTGCATATTTGACCCAAATTCCCTTCCAAACAAAATAGTACCATTAGATTTTACAACGATAGGCGAGAGGACTGAGAAAATAGACTACCAGATTAATTTGCTTAAGCTTGATCCTTTGAAAAAATCGCTGGCCGATGACTTATAAATTAGTCATTAGAAAAATATGTATGTAATATAAAACATGAATACAGTTGTAAATAGTCAATAATTGCATTTTTAACTACAATGATAACATAAATGTATTGTATTATATTTTAAAGTATTTTATATGTTTATTAATTATTTGATGCTTTGATTCCCTTCTCATTTTTTTTAGATATTCGCATGTAAGCCCTTCCTTAATTTTTTAGCATTAAAATTCAGCAAAGAAAAATGAGTCTCATATAAAAGTAGATACGGTAGTTTTTCTCTGCGAGTATAATTAGGTAGTTTAAGCCTTTCTGAGTCAAAACTCTTAAACAAAAATATTTGGTTATCTTTTTGTAAAAAATAGCCCAAACATATTTTAAAAATATTAATTTAAACTTGTATTATAATTGTGTTAAGTAAAGTTAACCACGAAAACACAATTTAATTCTTTATTTTGAGTTGAGTAGTTTATTTTTACTAAAACTGTTGAATGATTCGTACAAATAAATTCATGATGAAACAGATAATTTTTTTCCTACAAGGATATGTAAATTTAGAGCCAAATGACACATTAATTGACAGAACATGATTACACACAAACTGGAAACTACAAGGATTAGGAGATTATCATAATCATGTATCCTCACCCACAGTAAGTCAATATATATATTGAAAACTATATCAACATTAATACTGTACTGCATTGACCTCATTCCTAGTTCGACATACCCATACCTAACTTGATTCATATTTATGGAACAATGAACGTACTAACTTAGCAATGCTAGTGAATGAAATGGATGAATATGTTGCATTTTTCATAGTGAAAAATACCCCCAGTACACCCAGTTGGGATTAGAACTCTGAACTCCTCGTAACCAGCAAACAAAACTAGATAGCTGAGCTGAGTCTTAAATTTAATCATTTATTTATTTAAGGTGTTAAATGTAGGCTTTCTGAACCGACTCATTATTTCAACACAAGAAAATTACTATGATTGAGAGTGAACGGGCCTACCAATTTGGCAAAGAAAGGTTTGTTCACATAATTTTCAGGGATCTTTTACATACTACAATCGACATGAAACCGACGACTTTACTTCACCCAAAAGGAGGTTGTACTAGGGATTTTTATCGATCAAGAAAAATCTGTCGACCTCAGCTGGGTTGAACCCACAAACATCGGGTCATGAGGCGTGAAATTTGCTCAAAGGCCACCGAGGTCAACGAAATTTAATTAAAGTGTCTACCGATGTGAATAATGTTGGTTGTAAATTCGGTTATTATCAATGTTTATAAGAAGGTACAAATAGAACCAAACATCGAATGGATGAAAATTTATTTAGAAAAAATGTCCCAAATAAAAGAAAAAAAGTCAAGTTTGGTAATAAAACACGCTACTTTGAATATATATAAAACAATCATATCTTTCAGATAAAATATTTATGTTTCTCGTAAAAAGTTTATGTATTATAAAACTAAAGTAATATTCCTTGGAACGAATATTCAAACTTGGAAATTTAGTTTCTCTCCATTATATTATTTATATATACTGTACATTTGATAAAATTTACATCAGAACAAAGGTTTTCCAACCAGAGATATCAACGCCAGTTGTTGCCTCTATTATTCAGACACACACACAGGAGTGGTTGCTATTTCAGAAAGGGATATCTTGTGAGCTCCTGAACATATGTTCATTTCAAAACAATAACTGGAAGAGTTTACAATGGAGTGTGACAACGTACTTAACATAAACAAACAGCCATGCCTCCAGGAATGTACTTGCTATCTGGAAATACCCAAACAAAACACAAACTGAATTGATTAATTATATTTGGCTCAGTATTAGATAGGATCAAACAAAATATCCTTTGTAATGAATCCGTCCGGGCTTTCCTAACAGTGAGGTACGAGAATTGATAGAACACATTCACTCTGACAGGTTGGCTACACGGACAATGTGCCTACCTTTTCAGAAGGATAAGTCTCAATATCGATAGGCTGCAACAACGAGGGTTTCCCATCATCCTTCTAGACGAATATGGTTGCGTTCCTAGCATGTTTGTTTTTAGGGCTAGGGTGGGATGTCGGTAATGCGAATGAAGTTCCATATTTTTGTAGTTTTAGTAATGAATTATTTTTTTGTGAGAAAATAGATAAAATATTGCTTCAGTAGATACATTATATTACATTTTACATAATTTATCAGATCCATTTGACCATAAGTTTTTAAATGAAGAAAATGTTCCTGTTAACATTACATGATGCTCATGACAAATTAAAAATATTGTTGATATTATCTACTATGGGTAGAAAATTAAGCAAATGTAGATAATGGAGCAATTTTTTTTGGCCAAAAAGGGTTTTTTGGAATGAAAAATTATAAAAACATAATTAACTAACCACACCGTTCCCTTACGGGATAGGTAAGATTAGGTAAGTATATAAGTGTTATAGTTTTTTATTCCAAAAAAACCTTTTTGTCAAAATTAGTAAAATATTGCTTTATTAGATACATTTAGTTTAATTTAAAACACATAATAGATAGTATCAACAGACCTTAATGCGCATTCTCTTCCATACCACCTTAATATCGTTATTTGCAATATATTGATAGTATACTATAGTGGAAATGTTAGCTAACGACGAATTAATTTACTCTGCACAAGAAAAATAAGTCTAGATTCAAACCAGCCTATCGAGTCAAGAGTCCACCACACCATATTTTCAGTCAACCCTTCCTTCACTTACTTACACCCCTCCTTATCTTCTCCTTTGATTAATCCATGAAGGACTCAGGTATTTACAAGATAGTCAAGACATTGCGGGTTTAGATGACGACATACATCCGGTGATAAACTTGTTTCAAATCTCGTTTAAGCTGAAAACTCGAAATTAACTTTAAATATGATCCCAGAATAATTGTCTGAAAATCAATATATTTAAAAAATAAACCACAAATAAACTTGTGTGTACAGTCTAATTGTCATAGTTAGGGCCTTTAGGAAAATACAAACATATTTTCTGTAGCCAAAATTGATAACATAGGTCTATTATTTGATAAAAAAATGGGTATTTTTTTAGGTATTGATATTATATATTAAAATTGACAGTTGCATATCACAAGACTTGACGTATGAATATGTGAAAGTAAATCTAGTAACTTTTCTAGTTGCCAGATAATGGTCCTTCCTATGAAAGTTAGACTATGGCATGTACTAGAATATCATTCCAAAATAGCCCACTAAAGCCACTATATATTTTTTTAAATTTAAATTCTCACACATAAAAGGACCTCGTGTGGTTCTTACACCAAGCCCCTGAAGAATCTTCCCGCATTTAGCTGCACTTCACAGTATGTTGGCTTGTATCGACTTCATTTGCAAGGAAAACCTTTTCCAGTTCCGTGTTAAAACGACTCCGCTGTTGAAGGTTTTACTACCGCCATGGCTACCAACTTAACGGAGGTACAACGAAGACTCATAGAAATGGTAATACTTAGAACGTGTTAGCCACCAAATTGGACGGAACATTTTCAAGCACCCCCAAGTTTTTTTTTTGCATAGCTCCTGTCAGCATTTGTGTATACATGGATATGTGGCAAAAACTTGTTAAGGTGAGAGAAAAAAATTACAAGCTTTTTTCTATATAGATAGATAAATTATGTTTACAAGAAGAAGGTTTGCGTGCAAAAATAAACCTTTATATAAAAGAGAAGAAAAAAAAATCATGGTTGAAGAAGATCGTAAAACATTAAAGTAGTAGGTAAGCTTTGATAAATAATTAGGAAAACCTCTTATTTGATGTAATTAATATTAATATTAAGACTTATGATCAGACACCTTATCTGAATTGGTAGCGTGTATATATACTGATCTATGGGTCCCGGATTCGATTCCCAGCACGGCCGAAAAAGTATCATTGGTGATATGTGGGCTTACCCTTTCACAGTGATGAATTAACGGTCCGGGGACTGGATGGTGTAACTGTCCTGGTCTTGAGTTAGATTATAAGGCATATGAAGCTACAACAGGCTTAACAAGCCGTAGTGAAAAATATATGGCTTGAATAAAATACTGACCAGGCCACAGGGTAGAAAAAGTAATGAATGTAAAGAACTATGATTTATTGATATTACTTATGAATTTAGATAATATATCAATGGTTATAGTGCCAAGCAGTATAATATCATGAAAAAGGGAAATAAAATAATTAATATTTTACTAATAATAGTCTATAACATTTTTATTTAAATAATACAATTCCAAATAATTATTACGATTCCAAGATAACATTATTAAATTAACACATTTGTTCTTCATTTAATAATCATCGAAATAGCATACAGCTTAGGATGTAACTGTTTTACAACTTGTGCGAGAGAAATTTAATGTTTTAAAAGAATTTAAGGACATTAATTAGCCTTTTAATCTCGTCCTGTGTTACTGGTTCCACTATCACGTTTTCATTATTATATGCCATTTTCATATCCTGCCTATCTCTTTTTTCTCCTTATCCCCCTCCTTCGGATTATCATCAGGGAGCAATCCGACTTCAACGATTATGACCCGGTACCAATAATAGTCCATTTTTACCATTATGATCTGTTTCATAGAGTACGAGACATTAGACTATTCCTATAGAAAAGATCTGAAGTAATTGAATTGTAAGTAACTGTGGTAATAGCAAGATTTACCAAGATTGAACTATATATTAGAAACAATTGCGCAATAAAACATTTTCCAAGTAATTTTAGTTCATAAATTTATACTAATAACCAAAATAAAATATTTTTTCAAGCATAAAACAACTAACAAATACTATTTAAGCTTCGATTCGGTTTTAGGAATATTTTGTATATTCGATTCTACTTTGATTCTAATTGAAAAACTGGACTTTTCACACTTAAAAATATAATTATTATTTTAGCCGCGTCTTACTTAATATCGTTCGGGCTGTACTCATATAAATTAATTACGATCTGAGTGGTAACTAGAGTCGATTTGAAGTTCAATGGAAAATATAAACTCCCCCAGGTAAAAAAGGGCTCGGACTTACTTACATAAATATAGTTAACATGAACCGATAGTAATAATAATAATAATAATTATAATAATAGGTGACCTGGTAGTCCAGGGTTAAGGTGTTGGACTTCTGTGCTGGGGGTCCGGGGTTCAATCCTTGGTCCTGGCACAGATTTATCTGATTGGAAAACCCTTCCTTCACCTCTGACAAGACGTGTATTAATCACAACTTGTGTATGTGTGGAATGCCAGGCCTCCCCAGTGGTTCGGAACTCACGTTGAACTGTAGGTCCTCCATTTCAAACCACAATCACCCTACCACTACACATTAGCGTAAGTGCGTATAACCCAAACGGGTAGTAAGATGCGGTGATAATAATAATAAAAGTAATAATAATTAATATTATTATAAAGTTATCATTCAATTTTACTGTAGAGAAGTGTTGGGTAAACGACGTCTGTGCACATCGGGGTGTGTGACGTTACTCAAGTATTCCCAGATTGGCACACGTGCAATGTGTCCAGGGACAGTAAGACCCTAAGTTGGCAAAAAGACCTTTAGAGGATGGCCTACTTTCGCTGTGCGCGCACTGCGGCTCTCACCAACACAACACGAGCTACGGCACAGCTTACCAACAAAGTGGACCTAATTTCATGCCAACTTGACTCGCTAATGAACCTCACTGTACAAGATAGTGAACGAAGAATATAGAGGTTATAAATATCTCGAGAAATGTCAAAGCTACATCCTGTACCGCGCCACTTTAATATAAAGTTTTGAAAGCAGTGTAACATTGCCCCTACGTTTCATACAAAGGCTTGGAAGAGTTTAGTTTTTTTTTTAAATATATATTTTCGTGTATTTTACTGATCGTTTAGGATATCTAAATATTTACGCTGAGGGAAAACAGATGAAGTATGTATAATCTAGAAAACACGCATTTGTGCGACTAGAAAGTGGGAAACAATTTAGGTAAAAATAGCTCAGTAACGCGGCCAGGACTCGAAACCCAAACTCACCACCACAGGCAAACCAGCTTTTAAAAACCTATTATCTCCTCCAATACCTACCAATGCGAGTTTTCTTTACCTACATTAAACCCACGTATCTAATATCACTTTTATAATTACTAAGCTTACATTCATATCCAGACCAAACGCTATCGTCTACTAAAACATATAAGCGAATTTAATAAGATGAAGAGCGTTAATAATAGACTAGTAATAATAACAATTACCTGGTCAGAATAAAAATAAATTGTAAGAAAAAAACACTCTGAGTGCAATCATTGAGAATTAAATCCTGACGTTCCATGTCATGAATGCTGCTGTATGTTTGCCAAAACTTGCTTGTTTTATTATCATTGACTATGTGAAGCAACTTCACCCATCGTATACAAAGTACGCCCCAGTACAATGTAGTAGTTACGCCCCAGACATATCTTGGACACTATCAGCGCTTCTATATACATACTATAATTGTTCGTTATTATTGGCAACTGAGCATCAGTATCGAACTAATGACCTTTAGTCTTAAACAAGAATATTATACCATCAGATTTGTGGGTAGTGTCAGATTACAATGTAAACATTAACCACAAACCTTCAACAGACATTAGAATTTAGCACTGCCACATAAATATACAAACAAGCTGTAAGGAAGTTGGATAGTAAGGCCCGTAATAGTCCCAGGTTCAATCATAGGCTAAGGTATAATTTTAATAATATAAATAAAAAATAATAATAATAAATAATATTATAATTGTTTCTCGTTGCCCGTTCAGAGTATGCGCAACTAAAATGTTAAGGTGGGTTGGAAGGGGACGCGAGAAAAGGCCAGTTTTTTTTAAAAATTTTATAACAAACTTTTTTTGGCTAAAATAAAAAAAAAATGTTTCAGTTACAAACATAAGACTTTAATTTTCTTCACATAGTAATAGCAACAGTTGTTGAAGTATCTGCCATGAGCATAGCGGCATTAGATGACAAACTTTTTAACTGAAGAGAAAAATTGTCATTAAATTCCAAACCCCCAGGATAGGTATTAAAGAACTGTTGAGATCACCAAGTGAAGAAAATTAAACTATATATTTCTAATGAAGTATTATTTTATTTAATTTAAACAAAAAAAGTATTGATATAAAAACTGAAAAAACATTTACCTTTCTTGCTTTCCCTACATCCCCACCTTAATCACAGACTATGTTTCATAGTTAAATTACCTGCATCGCTGGGAACGTGGACTAAACGTCAAGATTGTCTAGTTTGCTTTAACAGGAGGTGAGGTTGGGGGTTCGAATTCCAGCCAATCGTATGTTTGATGTATTCCCTAATTGTTATCCCACTCTTCCACTATAATTTCTACTTTTCTCATCCTTACCCCATTAGTATAATTAAATTCATATAGCTCGGACGGGCACTAAGAAGCGGTGCAAAAATAAGTATCTAGAATTAGTGTTAGGAAATCAACATTATAAAACTTGTTCACGAAACAGCTCTTAAATATCCCAAACTCCTGATTTGTCATGCGATGTCCGATTTTTTTTTTTAAGAAAGAAGTGGTTCTGACATATTATTTATTATAACCTTCAACCGTGTTTCGTAGTGACCCGTTTGTGTCAGTTGAACTGATGTTCATGCACGCATCAACTAGTTGAACCACACCCCTTCTGACTGAAGTCTCAAAATAGATTGAATAATTATAAAACATATCTTTCCTCAGGTTTGATACGATACAAACCACATCTGGGAGCCTACAGACTAAGGAGTAAACTTCGTCTGGCATGGTTTGCTGTTAAGATTAAGGTCAGGGCTCAAATATCGGGTGGCTTTACTGAGAGTCGTTCTTATTTAAAGGTTTTCAATTCAGCCTCCAACCAAACGGGGATACATTTCCTCTAAATTCTACCATACTAAAGAGGAAAGGGTAGGAAGTGACAAGTGAGATTATCAACTAAATAGGGACAGTAAAATACCTATAGGAGGTCGAGTGAATAGTGACTCTTCAGATCAAGCCAAATTTCAAAATTCTTCAATAGAAACTGAATCGGAAAGTGATAAGTGGTAAACTGTATGTGAATGTAACCAAATATAAAAGTTTTGGTTAGTTCATATATGGAGGGGTCGATGAAATACTGATTCCTATGCTGATCTGACGACAGGAATGTCAGATAAGAAAGGGAAAGGTGCAGGGGTCGCCAAAGAGGACACAGATGGGAAGAAAGGAGGAGGGAGGAAACATGGACACTGGGGAGATAAGCAAGCAGGTACCGGAGACCAATAAGAATATCTACAAGAACCATTATGAGGAGACCTGTAGGAAGGTCAGTTCTATGCTCACCAAGGTAAAGGCCAGTCAAGAAGCGCAGTCTGACATCAAGAAGATCATACAAGAGCTGTATACAGGAATTGCCTTAAAGGATGGAAGGATAGCCCAACTAGAGATAGAGAATAGAATATTGAGGCAGGAGCTCAAAAATATCCAAGAGAAGATAACACCCAAGCCTACCTTTGCCCAAATGGCTGCTGCGAAAACATCCCTAGGAGTGTCGCTGGCTCCAGCCTAGAGAATTATGAGAGAACAGAAGAGGAAGGTGAGTCAGGTCTTCATATCATCCAATAAAGAGGAGGATGCAAAAGCAATCCAACAAAAAGTAATGGGGAAAATAGATCCATCCAAGGAGAGGATCAAAATCAGGTCCATTCGACCAGCAGGCAAGATGGTAGTGGTAGAGACTGAGTCAGAGGACAATACAAATAAGATTAAATATAGCATTATTAAGATTGAGTATTTAAAATGTGAGTGACTAAGGAAGAAAAAACCGTTACTGACAATCTTTGACGTGCCTACAGAAATGACAATAAAATAGATATGAAATGTCTATATAGAAATGAAAAATTATATTCATAACTTTGAGGATAGGATAGACAGAAAATACTTTGAAGAGTGGTTCGAACCAAGATTCAAGACTGAGCCAAGAGAAAGAAGGAAGGTGAACCATGTGGTTTAGGTTTTTCCTAAAGTCAGGAATCTAATTGTGAACACACGGATCTAAGTGAAGTTTAGCTGTGTGTCAGTGAAGGACACCTTGTAGCTATGGGATGCAACAAATGCAGGGACCTCGACCACATGGCTAGGTTTTGCCCAATACAGAATATGGTGTGTGGGCAATGTGAGAAGGAGGGTCACAAAGCAGAAAATTGCAAAGAGAAAGTTAAAACTTGCATCCCCTGTAGTAGCAGGAAAAAAATATTGTAAACACCCTAATCACCGTGAATGTCCTACATAGCAGATGCTGTTGGACAGACTTATTCAAAGGACTGGCTATGATTAGTACAGAACTTAGAGAGATGACAGACTTACTTTCAAAAATAGTGGACAGGCTAGGTCAAATACATAAGGACGTAATAGGTATGGCTAAAGTAAAGAGGAAAAACCTAACTCCCTCCAGAGTGAAAAGGAATATGATTAGGGCAAAACAATATAGAGAAAAGGAGAGAAGAACTAAAGAGACAAATCATTTAGTAATAAACTCTGGGGAGGGAACAGATGAATCAGGTGAAAAAAGTAAGAGTGAACCTCTGAGTGTTGGGAATATTAGCACTGTTCACGTATTTCTTCAAAATATAACCTAGTACAAGATTCCGCTGGAATCAGTCAATATAGGAATATTGTATAAGGAGGGAGAGATGAGCACGGAGAATGTTTAGAGGTATGTAAATTCTGCAGATATAGTGATACCTTGGACTATTGGGTTTTAAAAGGAAGTCTTGGAATATCTTAGCCAATACGGTCCGGAAGTAACATGAGCGTTCTACTCAAAGATAAATATAGAAGCATTCATGCGCAGAATGTTAATGTGTAGGTGTAAATATGCATATGGTCGGGAAGAGAGGTTTGCAAGTGCTGATGGTGCTAGAGGAAGAGAATTCTCGCGGTATTCAGCAACGCAGAATGAAGGCATGTACTATCTCTGGAGCTACGAGGGGGTGTTATCTGGACTGATAGGAGCATCTTCTCTGACTAAATTCATAAATGGAGGAGAAATAAAAAATATGGGGATACCTCGAAGAGATGGGAATATAGTACAGGAGGGAGCAATAGAAGGGTTGATTGGGCCGAATTTGAGATATCCAGGAAAAGGAGATAGGCTGTACTGTGGACTTGAGGATACCGAAGGTGTCTTTAAGTGCATAAGGGATTACTTTATATCATCTGCAAAGGTAACAGAGGAAGAACATATAGAGGCAAATTTTGGCCTTCCCATATCGAGTCTAATCTATGAATTTATAATAAGGATCATAGTGGAAATGCTGCTGGCAGAAGCCAAACATTGGGCAAAAAGGGTAGGAAAACCCGTACACCTGCAAATAATAGGATTTGGTATGGGAGTTTGATGTGGGTCTATTTATCAGCAAGAACACTACTATAGGATAATAAGAAATTTAATAATAGAGGAGCTAGTTAATAGAAAATCCAGAACTAAACTTATAGGTTACATCGAATTTCTGTGTATGGATGGCATAATGGAACATTTTAGGTACCATGAGGAAATAAATATATAAAAAAGGGAACGCTAATAACTTCTAGCAAGAGGCATCCGTATGAAAAGTATGAAAAATACAAAAAGTATGGAGAGATGCAAAATCAAAGATTCCTGGTCACATGTCATGCATGCATAGCTGGCCAGGAAATGAATTCTGGGATGGCCATTACGGGTTGACAGGATACTTTGCTGCTGCAGCTTCTACATACATAGCCCAATTACACAACCCAGTGATTAATGTAAGATTACAGGTGAACTACCGTATTATAGGGGCGGGAGACAAGATAAATAATAGACCGAAGGAAACTCAGATGGAGGAAAAAAAGGAGATTAAAGACTGGAATGGGTGAGACTGTATCAGAAATTGTATTCATCCCAAATAAGGAAGCAATATTGGTAAGGTCAGGAATAGTAAGTGTGGAGGAAAAGGCTAAAACAATACCATCGGTCATTGTGGCAGAAAAAGCCAAAAACGAAAGAATACAGGAAGAAAATAGGAGAATGGTGTGGAAACTGTGGAAGAAAGGCGTAGGATATGGTAATGAACAAGTGAAACTAGATTTAAAAAGAGGGCAAGGACCAACTTGTGACAAAAAAGGCATGCCAAGGAGTGGGAAGAGGCAGTTGTGATAGTACAGCAAATCTAGAGGAAGGGGACGTGAAGATTGCTGACGTAGTGCCGCACTTCTATCCCAAATTAGAAGAAAACCTTCAGCTATCAAGATTAGAAGAACATCACAACCTTAACCTGGCTCTTCGTCACTTAGTAAGGAAGAGCCACGAGAAAGGTAACACAAAAACGTTTCTAACACCAGAGGCACAAGACAGAATACAGTTAAAAGCGCCAAATTTACCCACATATATATCCAAATTGAGGGAAGTTGTAAACAAATTCTTTAAAAGAAGGGAGGAAGAGTGGGATTTGGAAGAGGTTTATAAGCACCTCGTTCAAGCACACGGTCGCACCGCGTTCGATGCAAAAGAGAAATGGCCGAGATGTTACATCCACACGCACCATCCGTGATGGAAGAAAACAAAAAAATAGGAATCAAAATTGGACAAATGAATGCAATGCGAAGTGCGATCGTGATGCAAGTAGTGAGGAAGGTGGTGGAAGAAAAGGCCTTGTATGTTGTGTGCCTACAGGAGCCCTACAGCACCAGAAACGGAACTATCCCACATATGCCAAACGACACCAGAATTATATCGAATAGGAAGGCCCAAATGAGTGTCGTTATAGTGCTCAACAGTAAGAAGGCTTAATCAATTTTGCAAGGATAAGGTCATATGTGTGGAAATTCGAACTGGGATCTGTGGATGTTTACTAGTTAACACGTATTTTCAGTTTCGAGAGGAAATATAACCTTATATAGAACAACTAGAAAAGATAGATGAGGCATTCCCTAATATACCAGTTGTATACATGATGGATGCAAATGCCAGGTCTTCACTCTGGCATAGCAATGACATAAGAAGGGAATATGGTAGAATAAGAAGGTATAGGTCGTCTCAAAGAGGGAAAATACTAGAGGATACAATAACAACAAGGCATCTGGAGGTGGTAAATCAGCCAGGAAATCCTGCAACGTATGTGGGAAGGGCAGACGCCAGATCTAATATGGATGTCACCTTGTGTAATGTGGAAGCAAGAGAACTAATAGGGAATTGGCAAGTGCATGATTGTGAGACATCCAGTGATCATAATCTGATAACTTTTGAACTGGGTAAAGAAGTAGACAAGTAAAATGTAGGCACGCAATTAATCTACAACCTGAAAAAGGCAGATTGGGAAAAGTTAAGAAGAGATCTGGTGCTACCGCAACCTGTGTCACAGGGAGACAACATAAACCTAAAAGCGGAGGAATTCACGTGGGCTTTGTAGGCAGCTTTGAGGAAAGCAATACCGGCTATGAAGAAAGTCACGAGATGTGTAGAAATTGACCATAGAATGAGCAGCTGCAAAAGCTACGTGGGTATGCAAGGAGAGCAAGATGAGAATACCAAAGATGCCTAGAACCAGCAGGAAGACTCTTACAGTTGAATATATACCGGCAAAGGAAGGAAGAATTCGAAAATACAATGAAGACTGTTCAAAGTGATATCTGGGAAAGATTTGTTCAAGATGAATTGAGGAAGAATGCATGGAGTGTACGCTTTTAGATTGCAGCAGGGAAAAATAGACCCCTAGCTGTCATTTCAACACTCTAGAAACCTGAAGGAGGAATAACTACCTGCTGGGAGGAATCGGCTAGGCTACTAATGGATGTGTTTCACCCTGATGATAATCTGGAGGAGGGGGATGATGATAATGAAAGCGTTAGGCAGGATACGAAAATTGCATATAATAATGAAAACATGATAGTGGGACCAGTAGCACAGGACCAGATTAAAAGGCTGGTAGTAGGAATGAAAAGAAAAAAGGCACCTGTACCTGATGGAATCAGGGTAGAGGTAATTCAGGAAGTCAGTGAACAGATAGCAGTCTTTATTGCCCAGCTCATAAATGAGTGTTTGGCTCAGGGCGGAATCCCAAATTAGTGGAAGCGGAGTGAAGTGGTAATTCTGAGTAAAGGGGAGGACAAAGACCCGCAACTCCCAAAGTCGTACGTACCGATATGTTTGATGAATGTATATGCAAAACTGTAGGAGAAAATTCTATGCAAGAGACTGCAAAAACATAGAGAGGAGGTAGGAATGCACCCTCAACAGTACGGCTTTAGGAAGGGCAGGTCTGCAGAGGATGCGATCTGCGCTGCTGTTAGCCTGGTAGAAAATCTAGGGCAAAATATTTGATAGAAATTTTTTGTGGACATCTCAGGTGCATTTGATAACCATTATTGGCCAGTCTTATTCAAGAGATTAAGAAAACTAAACTGTCCGGGAATCTCTACAGAAGCTTTAAGGACAGACAGGATGCAAGAGAACCATTTTGCACGTCATTATTAGGTACAAAGGAAACTGGATCAGACATACCCTTATGAGAAAATGTCGTGTGCACGACGTCATAGAAGGTAAGGTTGGGGAAAATAGTAGCTTAGGAAGAAGGAGGTTTCAAATAATGGATGACTTGAATGAAAGAAGAGAACTCTGAGAGGTGAATGAGGTGGTGCATTGGCGCAAGGCGCATTGGCAGTCTAAGTTCATTGACAAAAGGACTGGACTTGTCATAAGAAAGAACACCTAATAATAATAATCTTTTACATATGTCAGAAATTTGAAAAATGATTTAAAAAAGTAAAAAAAAAGTAAATAAAATGTCTCGGCCCCACCCGTAGAAAAGCAATATTAGTAACCAATAAGATTCAAATTTCATAAATACATTTTGTACAGTCATCAGACATCAATCATTACTATTTCAGCCTAATATTTATTTATCTCTTACTCATTGTTTCAATAAAGTCATAATTTGATTGATCAAAGCATCGGAACTAGTTTGGATTAAAGGTTTTGTTGTAAATAGGCTACGCTTATCTTCCTTTCTCCTTTCTCTTGCATAACTACAAACCTATATTTTAGATACTAGATCTCATGTGTCTATATTAAGAAATATTAGGCTAAGTCGTGCAAGTAAAGGTTCAGTCTTATCAAGCTTTTTAAATTTTATTAGTCACGATAAATGACTAAATCACTGTACAATTTTTCTAAAACTTGCCTCTCCAGCAAGAGATGAGTGGGGCACACATACCCTTGTCCCCCCCCCGCTCAAGCACTTATGGTGTTGGGTATGGCCTAATAGACAGACCGGATATCGACGTAGCTAAGATTGGACTAGTATCTTGTATTAACTGTGCATTTATAATCACTTCTTAGCCAAGGCATCTAAGCTCTTATGAATGTCAGCTTTTAGATTCTTAATAAAAGCATGAAGAAATAATTAATATCTGTATATGTCTACGTTCCCCTAACCTACCCATAAAGTGTTATTATTGAAAGTGATGAGTGCTAAGCGTGTTGTTCTAGGTTAAGTTTAAGTCGAGTGGTATCTCTAAAACCCTGGGTTTAAATAGCTTACATTAAAAATAACCGTTTACTGAGTCATAAAATGGTTATATACTACCGATGAGATCAAGAAACGAGTTTTATGTTTTTTTCCTTAAAATATCAAAAGAGTTTTTCTTTGTTTTTTATGAATACGTTTAACACTGCAGGATTTTAAGGTTGAGATGTAGGGAACGCGAGAAAAGGTCAGTGTTCTTGCAGTTTTTATAGCAAAACTTTTATATCATCATAATATATCAAATATTGCTTCAGTAAATACATAGAATTTAATTTCTTCACATGGTGACCTCAAAATTTCTTGAATATTTGTCAGGGTGTTCTGGAATTTAATGACAACTTTTTATCTTCATTAAAAAAAAGTTTCTCATCTAATGCTGCTATGCTCATAGCAGATACTCAAAAACTGTTAATATCATCATGTGAAGAAAATTAAACTTTATGTTTGTACTGAAGCAATATGTGATTTAATTTGGCCAAACAAATGTTTTGCTATTTAAATAAAACGCTGGTATTTTCTGGTGTTCCCTACATCCCCACCTTAAAGGAGTAATCTAAAGGGTAGAGATGGGAAGAGTAATTTTAGAGTAGGTGCTCCCGCATTAATATGGATAGGAGACAATGTGGAGAATCGAACCCAGTGTACCAAGCAGAAATTCGAAACTTAACTATCCAAGCAAGTCATTATATTCCGAACCTGATGTCTTAAACAGAGTGACCAGTGATTTGGAGTAATTTTTTTTAATACAAATAATACCCGTTGTTATTTGTTTGCACCAAGTCTTACTATCCATTGGTGATAGATTTTAGTAACACTAATCAGGTAAAGTTAAGGCATCTAGAATTTAGAGGAAATATATTCGTATTTGCCTGGAGAGAGAGTGGTAAACCATTTAGTTAAAAACCGTACATTCATCCAGGATTTTAACTACGACCTTCCTATAACTGGAAAATCAAACTAGACGAGCTTTACGTTTAATCTTCGTATCCACCGATGCGGGTAAGAATACCTATTAATTATCGCACGTAGCTGAATTAACATTGATTAAACGCATTACATATTGTAATTGCATAATTTAGATTTTTATTTCTGCTATTTCAACCTTATTTTCAATCTCGCAACTGAAACCCTAATGAAAACACGCAAGTTTCAGGATATCCTAAAGTTCCCCCGCTCACCCCCTCAAATTAATTATGAATGCTTCTTCCTTGCCTCACAGTGCTCGAGAACAAACCCTAAAAAAAAAAAAAAAAAAAGTTGGTAAACCTTGGAGACAAAAAAGTTCGAGAAACTACATTCAACTTTGATACAATTCTATTGGTCGTGAAATATTGATGTGGATGGCCGATGGGAGTCAGAAGCTAAAGATTTCCACTATATTTTTTTTCTTCGCTCTCTTTTAACTATGTTCACATTCTTTTATTCTTTCTTTCCTTTTTACACACAACACACACACACACACACACACACATCATCGTGATGGTGCGTCGGAAGAAACTGGCGGTGGAAAGAGTAAGCAAGCAACTGTCGCGTGTGTTGAACTCTTGTCTTATAGAAGGGAAGCTGAAAGAAGCAAGAGCATGTTGAAGGAAACGGTTAAAAGGGAAGAGAAGTAGGTGGTGAAGTTAAATACACCAAACTTTTATGTGTTTGCGGGAGGGAGAGAAAATAAAGATGGGAAAGAACGGTGACGTTAGAAGTGTCCTTTACGTTTCTTCGTAAAACTGTGAACAGAACGTGTGGGAATGAAGAAATAAGATTGCTCTAAAATACATACAAAATGGAGAAGAAGACTTTTTATATTGAGAACTAATTTATATGTATTTTAATTTGATTAAACCCGAACAACTGGACACTCAGACTAAATGTCAAGCTCATATTATCTGATTTGTCTGTAACGCCGAGGTCGGAGATAGAAACCAGTTCGGGTGTACTGAAGCCAGTTCTTCCTGAATGATTTCACGCTCTCCCGCTACTAAAATGCCAGGTACATTTTCTTTAAATTCCACCCTCCTCATAATATCCCTTAAGTGTAAGCAAATGTGTATAGCGCGTATGGGAAGTAAGACGCGGGGAAATAAAAACGTAGTCAATTTAATAAATATTTCCTCTTAAGATCATGATGGGATATTCGTCACTGATCACATGATCTAAGGCGTCACGCTCATAGAATACTGAATTACCAATCACGGGGGATGTAAAGGTTCGAATCTCGTTTAGGTATATTAAAGGTGGTTTTAGCCATACAATTTTTCTCTTCAGTTTTAACATACTCTCTTTAGGTTAGTGGTCTCAAAATCAAATTAGTTTTTTTTACCACCATGTCTTACTACCTTTTCAGGTTATACACATATGTACTAATTACGCTAGTGAGCCAGTGATGAGAGGTTAAATTTAGAGAGATTGTACCCACACTTGCGTGGAGGGCGATTGAGAAACAATTTAAGAAAAACCACCCTCAGTTTACCCGACCAAGATTTGAATCCCGATTTCCCTGTCATCGGTAGTCCAGTTTACTACTTTGGATTATGCAGCCATCCAAACAGCTCTCAAATTATTTTAAGGGCCAAATTCACAAACTCGGGGCGTGTTGCGGGCCACAGCTCATATAAACTTATCGCTTGAATATATTAGTTATTGTTTTCTCATCGCGTTTTACAAACCGTCCGGACAATGCACATTTCAATCATGCTCGTGGGTTAAGAGATAAGAAATAAATAATTTAAAGGAAATATAACCTCAATTGAGTAAAGAGAATGTGGGAAAATGACTATAAAGGACAACCCTGTGTACATCCAGATGGATTTGAACCCTATGCATTCCCGACAACGGCAAATTAGACCAGAAGAGTCCAACGTTTAATCCGCGTGCTCACTGTTGTTGGTCTATACTAGCTATTTGAGGCTGTGTATTTAAAATCATTAATGCATCTTTTATATATTAAAAAATTATATTTTCCCAAATGTTTATGTCGGCTATGAAAATATCACGGACAAGACGGATGGACCAAGCGCAGAAGGACATGGAGTCTAAAGGAGTGGACTGGAGATGCGTGGCTAAGGGAGAGATCGACAGGAATGGAAGAGGATGTGCCAGACGATCCGCAGAGGCGTAAACGTCGAATGATGATGATGAGGAGGAGGAGGAAAATACTTGAAGCAGTCTTTATTAAACTATACCAAGAAGAATCCCCCCATTCAAGTATTTAAAGTGATAAAAAATATAGCACATCTTGAAATAGTCAAGTATTTTTGGTTATTCAAACTTATTCACTCACTAAAATTAAACATTTTGTTTTGTGTTTGTGAATATATGAATGGAGGCCGGATAGTGATATACTGTAAAAGTTTATATTCAGCCCGCGGGCCGTGAGTTTTCAAACCCTGCTCTAGGCTTATGTGAGTAAATTTACTCTAAGCTTCCCTCTCAATACCTACCCCTTTAATTAATTCGTTAATAACCTTGATGTTAAACGTACTGATAAAAAACAGAAATTTTAAAAATTATTTAAACTAGAATTTGAAAATGATGTTCCTTGTGAAATAACATTCATTGTCAGGAATCGGGAATTCGCAGCTTCTATTGACTTTTCACGTGTATTTGATCAAATTTTCACAATACTGAGTGAAATAACTAATTGAAAATATCTCTGCCCTAATCAAACTTTATAATATTCAAAACTTGCTAGTAAAAATTGGCACAGTGTAAATTCCATAGGCCTATAAGTAATAGTAATTGATAATTTATCTGCAAATATTTTATAAAGACTATTGGTTATGATTAGTGGCGTGGTGTGAGCTTTTAGAAAGTGCTACTAGACATTTACTCCATAAACACCCCCTTCTCCCAATCTAAAAACAATTAAATATACTATTTTTTATTTACAAAAACTGTATCATTTTCATTTTTAAATCTAAAAACGTACAAGCATTCACTCAAAACACAAATATATAGTGGTGATTTGCTTATTAATTAAGAAACATATTTGGCATGGAAATTAAAATAAATAGTAAACAATAATTAATCAATGGGATAAAATAATTTAGAGCCAGGGCTACCCTTAAGGGTGTGCAAATGTTGCGACCATACAGGCCCTCGCACTTGCCTGGGTGACAGAAAAAACAAACAAAAAAACAAGTTGGGTAAGGAAGCTTGCTTTGCTTTTATAGGCGATCTAGCCAATATTGTCAGTGTGTAAGAACAAATAATAACATAATCATGTGGTTTGATTTACTGAACGACTGAAGAGAGTTCTCCGTTTTAAAGATACTATCTTTCTGTGGTGTATATGTCTCACGATAACGTTTAAACGCATCAACCGATTTAATTCAAACTTGGCACAGTTATTCTTTGTACCTTTATACAGATCAAGTTCTTTGTGGAAGAAAATATAACTAGGGCTTGGGGAGAAATAGACCCTTAAATATATTATAAAAAAATGGCTTATAACATTAATTATTAAATATATTTACCTTTAAGAGGATTTAATTTTACCTTATATGGCTAAAAATTTATATGTAGGTACAAATTACGGTAATAATATTAAATACATTTTTTAAATAATTTACCTTTGGGGGTGGGGGTTTGGCTGATAACTGGGGGCCTCACGTCTGATATGGGTGGACCTGTTTAGAACCACCCCCTACTCAGAATACAAAATGAAATTTAATAGTTTAGTTGCATTAGGCTAGCAACAGCCACAAGTTTGTAACCTACTAGTTAAATGTAGCCAAATGCCAGAGTGATGTCAGGCTCTCTTGATCGTGTACGTCTCAGTGGTAGTTGTGAATTGAATTGTTGAACATACGCGCTCTAGGGGTAACAACAGCTTTTGTATCCAATCTCGTTTATGAAAACGTTTTATCTTAGGCGTTTCATCTTGAGATTGACGATAGGGGATCAATAGTAGACTACATTTTCATAGTATGTATTGATTGTTTTATGTACAGCTCATTTTAAGCTTTTGAATATAGTAGCACTTTATACTATCCCCCCCTCGTCATAGAATTCCATTATTATGCATCTGACGATTTTCGATAGTACATCATGGAGTCAATCCTTAAACTATGAGTGAAGAATGACCCTGTGCACAGGACCAATCATGGATAGCTAAGTGATAGAGCATTGGAGCGCAAAGCTAGGGGTCACAGGTTCGATTTTCATGTGCAGGTGTCATTTTCCAACTAATTTGGAAAAATTGAGTTGAAGTCTCCTCCATACAGACATTCTCGTAATTACAACTATTTGCAGCCTGTTTGTTGATATTCAAATAAAAAGTATTTAAATAGAGGTTTCACCTTGTTTCAAAATTATTTGTTTCATTATCTCGTGTTCGTTCAAATTGCCTAGTAAGAACCATTTATTACCACACTTCGTAGTAACTGCTGCTCCACAAACTAAAACAAAAACCACTTCCCATATTTTAAAGTTCAACATCGTAATGAAAAAAAAAAAAATTAAGGTCATGTGATCATTCGAGAAACTGCCACGCACATTAACTCGACTCGGATGTTTTGGTGCGATTTTATGTCCTATATTAACTTTTTTTTTTAAGTAGAAGTGATTGCAAAAAAAATTAATCTCTCACACTCCGCAGCAATCCTAGCTCGCAAAATGTCTCCTTCCATCGGAATGTGACGCGGTAACCGCAACGACACAGACTGCAATACCAGTCTGTCAATGTGCCAGCCGTGTCAACACGCCAAACCTCGTTACTAAACTATTGAAAATATTGAGGTTGAAAATCCTGACACTATGAAACGAAGAGAGAGGAGTGTAGACATATTCAGAGAGGGCGATAGAAAGTGAAGGGGAGGGGAGGGAGGGAAAGCCCGAAGAGTATAACAGTCAAACTGACAACGGACAAATGAAATGGGAGAGATTTTTAATTCCACGTAGCGTAGATGTATGTGTGGTTGAGAGTATTTCCCATTAAAAAAAAATCGTTCTTATAAGTGAAAACGGGGCCAGCTCTAAACCTAGCACGAACGATGGGAGGTACAGCGACCGGGTTGGGGGGTGTGGGGGGAGCAAAAGCTTTTTAAGGAAGAAATAAATAATGAAAAAGCCAAGAAAAACTGCTCCTGGCAATGTCCCAAGATTTGAAGATAATTGCATTAGTTACGTCACTTGAGCGTATAAAGGTTGAGCATGAGAAAACGAAGACGGGGGAAAGAGACTAGAAGAAGGAGGAAGAAATATAGGCGTTAAGAAAGTGAAGAAGAAGAGAGGCAGGAGAACAGGCCCAGAAACAAGATCATCGATCACGCGGGTCTGTCCCGCACGCCGGAAGTGACGTGTGTAGCCCCCGTTTGCCTCTTCCCCCCCACCCTTTTACAGCACCTTCAACTTTATCAGGGCAGAGATTTCAACCCCTAGATGTATCATCCTGATGAACTTCATAAACTCTAGACATTATCATAACAAGTACATTTTTTAAAAAGCTAGTTTGATTTGATTTTTACACAATGTTTTTACAAAATTAATTTAAAAAAAGTTCTAAATGTATTTTTTAAACATATCAACACATTTGGGGCTCAAATTGGTGGGCACTCGGACTAAACGTTAAATACGTGTAATCTGGTCTCCTGGTAATTTGGATGTTGGGGCTTAAATGCTGGCTGGCTGTACTGAAGGTGGTTTTCCTAAATGATTTTCGCTCTTAGCTTCACGAAATGTGAGTAGGTTTCCAATAAAATTGTACCTTCCTTGTACCTACCCCATTAGTGTAAATATAAAAATAACCCATACGGCTTGTAAAGGCCAAGTGTTTTTGCAGTTTTTATACCAAAACTTGTTTTAGTAAAATAAATTAAATATTTCTCCAATAGAAACATGGAGTTAAATTTTCTTCAAATAGTGATATTAACAGTTGTTGAATATCTCTGCCATGAGCATAGCGGCATTAGATGAGGAACTTTCCCATTGAAAAGAAAAAGTTGTCATTAAATTCCAGGACACCCTTGTCAGATATACAAGAACTTTTTATATAACCATTTGAAAAAAAATCAAACTCTATATTTATACTGAAAAAATTTGACTTTTTTTTGGACCAAAAAGGCTTTTTTTTTTACTGAAAAAACACTCAATTTATCTCCCCCTACACCCTTTACTTAAAACTCTGCCTATCGCTTATTTATAATCTTATATATAAACCTACTTCTGAAACACCACGGGAAATATATCCTAAATCAGTTAATTCTCATTACTAGAAACATTAATTTGTTAAATAATGACCATTCTCAGCAACGCCCTCCTCGGAATAATAGAAGTAAGAGTAACAAAACGTTTCCTTACAGTGACAGGTGAAATTATTACCATCTGTAAAATTACAACATTCAGAACACACACAGGCACAAACACATGCTTCATTCGCCATACAACACGTGAACTTGAGTTATTACATCACTAACTATCTTGCTTCACCTTAATTGAGTCGTGAAAACAGTATTGGAAAACGGAATAGCTTGAAATTGTATTTTGCCTCTCTGTTTGTAGCTGTCTGTTCTTTCCTCAATTTCATCGGGATTCTCTCTCTCTTTCTATCTATCCTTTCCCTCGCTTTCAAAACCTATTTATTTGGATGGAAATATACTTTTTTTTTCATCCCATATAAATAAATTTCTGTCAGCACAAATGCATGACGAGGTGTCTTTTTTTTTTTTCGTTTATAAACGAAAAAGTGTCTGTATTTTCAGTTTGGATTTTAACGTATGAAGCTATATTGGTCATTAAAAAGTTTTTATGTTGTGCAAAATGTTATTTAGTTGCAATGTACATGAAAACAAAAAAGCAAAAATTAAATACAATAACAGTAGAGGGGAATGTTAAAGCTGGTTTCTGAATATATTTACGAGAGACGGGTCTGATCTAATTATTCTCGAATTCTTCACATTTTACATATAAATCCCGAATCTTGATTCTGAATCTGATGCTTAGGAAACCTAAGCATATGAGGTTCATATTAAAAGGCTATAGTATTAGATATGGTTATTTGATTTTGTCCTATTATTACGCTATGTAAGACCAAAATAGCTCTTATACAACATTAAAAAAAAATTGAAAACTCAAATCCGAGAATTTTTTGGACCCTCGAATTTCGAATATCTTCAAGATTCGAGGGTCGTCACTTTCCTATATAATTACACAAATGGAGAAATTGTAGTTGTCAAATTTAAAATTTTCAACAATAAAATTTTTACCTGCTTTGGTAGCAACATGGTCTAAGGCGTCATCCTGGCAATGGACTGGCCTGCTTATGACAGGGAGATTGGGTTTCAAATCCCGATCGGGTGTTCTGAGATGGTTTATCATAAACGGTTTTACAATCTTCTTCCACGCAAATGCGAGTACACTTCATCTCAATTCAACCATCCTCATCCCTAATTTAGCGTAATTAATACATAATGCATATAATCTGAACAGATAATAAGACGTGATACTAGTAATAGTAATAAAATGAAAAATTAGTTTTAAGTTCATCAATTCCGACCAGTCGGAAGAATAATCTTGCCATTGTCTATTTACAATACAGAATGATAAAACTAAACTTATTTTCTTACTTTAACTAAACAAGCGTAAATTCCCACAGTTAAAACATATCTCAGATCCGGTTAGCTTAGATTAACACTAAAGCTGCGTACCTAATAATTATGCTCGCCCTGAGGAGTGCGCAGCGCACGTGCGTCTAGAGCCGTGTGCTTGAAGGTAAACCGGTCGTGCTCAAAGGCGCCTCGGTGCAAGCAGAACATTTCGTGTGGACGGGTATGCTGTTGCCTCAATCCACACTTCACACGCATCATGGTCAACAATGAAGTTCTACGTCAAGTAATTCAACTTTATGAGAGTTAGATTACTATGGGATGAGAATAGTTCAGAATATTATAATAAAAATAAAATAAAAGACGCGCGAAGGGAAATTTCCGTCAAAGTAAGTATTCCTATCACAGAACTGGAAAAAGGTAAATTCGTTCTTGGGATCTTACAGACGGAAGAATCATGTTGTCTACTGAGGTGCGTTGTGCGTAATGGTTTCATTGCTCACAATGAGCATGCGCCTGATAAAAACTATCTTGTGATGCATGCCTCAAGCCGAGGCTATTGCTTTTTTCTTTAGCACCACGTTTTACTTCCCATTCGGATTATAAGCATATGTACTAATTATTTGATAATGTGTTAGGGATGAGTGAAATTGAATTTAGAGGAAGCTAATCCGCATTTGCAAGGAGGAAAATCGGAAAACAATTTTTTTTTAATCCCAAATATAAGACGGGATTCGAACCATGACCTTCCCGTCATCGGCAGTCCAGTCTATTGCAATTGTGACGCCTGAAACCAGCGTCTTTTTTGAACTGTGCTCCGAAGAGCCCTAGGGTGCTCCCATAGTTATCTCAGACTCCATGGGGCGGGCCATTTTAGATAATTCCTCAATTTTTTTTATCACACTTTAAAATAGCATCAGTAATTAGGATTTCCGATTTTTTCAAATCTTAATATAGAACGTTTGCCAAGGGTGAAGCCAGAACATGTGATATTTTCCGTTTGTTTTATACTTGTAAAATTTAATTGTCATTATTGAATTTTCATATTAGTGTAAACATTTTTATGAGAGCTCCAGAATGTATTTTTTCTGGTGGAAGATCTCCTTTGATTTAAAAAGGTTGGTAGCCCACTGATTAAAGCCAATCGACCAACGAAGAGGGGTGGTTATATTATAATGAGTGTGTTTTAATTATTATTAGCACCACGTCTTACTACCCATTCGGGTTATACGTACTTATGCTAATGTGTAATGGTAGGGTGATCGAGAGATGAAATGGAGGACCTACAGTTTAACGTGGGATCCGAACCACGGTGGAGGCCTGGCATTTCACACATTCCCAAGTTGTGATTAATACACGCCTTGTCAGAGGTGAAGGAAGGGTTTGGCAATCAGATAAATTTGTGCCGGGACCGAGAATTGAACCCCGGACTTCCAGCACAGAAGTCAGACACCTTACTCCTAGACCTTCAGGTCACCCGTGTGTGTTTTAAATTAGTGCGTTTAGCGCCATGGTTTTCAACGGATTCATCTAAGTATAAGCCCGCATTGGTGATCACGCAAACTAAGTGGCAGACTCATTTAATTTTATTTACCTGTGGAGGGGAGGTTGGGGTTCAAATACAGGCTGAATGATCTGAGAGGCCTATTGAAACCAATGTTTTACCATCTACCTCCACGCAAATGTGGGTACATTTACTCTACATTATCAATCCTCCTTACCCTACCAGCGTAATTAAATTTCACAAATCCACTTAGGTGGCCACATGGTCTTAAGGCGCTACTTTTGCAATAGACTAGACTTCCGGTGACAGGAATATCTTGGTTCATTCCCGAAGGGGTGCACTGAGGGTGGTTTTTTCCATATGGTTTTCCATTCTTTATATACGCAAATGTGGGTACATTTTCTCTAAATTCAACCTTCCTCAATCTTGCCACATTAGTGTTATTAGTACATAAGCGTATAGTCAGAATGGGTAGTAAGATGCTATGCTAGAAAAACTAAATTGCGTATAGCCAGGTTGGGTAGTAAGAAGTGATAAATAAATCTATGGGGATGGGATGGGAAGGGTATCTCGGAGGGCATTCACTCGCATTAATGTGGAGAGAGAATTGGAAAACCACAATGATAGTCACATAATTATGTAAAACAATTGAGAGACTGTGACTCGAATCTTGACCATCCCGTCATCGGCAGTTCAGTTTATTAGAGTCCATACACCTTAAACCACGTGATCCCTAGTATGTGTACGTTTGTTTGTGTCAGTAAGGGAATGGGTGTTGTCACTTTAATCTTTTTTTTCCGTAGGCCAAAAATGAATGGGTGGAATTAAATAAATGAATACATAAAATATGACAACACCCCCAGTTGGCCTAGCGTTTGTAAAAGAGTAAACACAATCTGGTTTCGCGGAACGACTCTATGCGATGACGTCACAGAGTAAACAAAACGCGGTCGTTTACTCCAGCGAGTGTATTCAAAATTAGCGTTGCGTGGAGACGTCCCCACCCCGTCCCTAACATAACAAATTTGCTTTCGATTAAACCACTCGTACTCACTTCGGTGGCCGAATAGTCTAAGGCGTCACTCTCGTGTTAGACTGAGTCACTCTCGTGTTAGATTGGTCTGCTTAAGATGGTGAGATCGGGTTCGAATCCTTGTCAGGTCTAATGAGGGTGTATTTTCTTAAATGGTTTCCTAATATCCTTCAACACAAATGTGGGTAGACTACTTCTAATTAATTCCTAAATCATCCCTACCCCATTTTAGTTATTATAATATATTCGTAGGACCTGAACAGGTAGTAAGATGCGGTTGTAAAAAAAAATCCACTTGTAAAAAGATTGGGTTCTATGTAATGGAGTTCCTCAAAGTTGGAAACGCGAAATGATCTGTTTCTTTTGAGTTTGAAATATATTGTTTTAAAATGAGTTTGTATACAATGTTGACACTATTAAATCATTAATAGGGTAGTTCCTTCTGTGATGGAGAAATTGTTTTCCCCCACATCGTACTATCCGTTTAGGTTGTACGCATATACTATCAACTACGCTAATATGTTAGCGGATTAGGTAGGTATAAATTAAGAGGGATTGTACCCATATTTTCTTGGAAGGAGAATATGAAAATATTTATGAAAAATCACCCTTAGTACGCCCTTACGGCACTCGAACCCCGACCTCCCCGTCACTGGACAACTAGACTAGATGAAGCTTGTGCTAGATAAGTTGTGAAGCATTTTTAGCCAACTAATATTTGTATAATATTTTTAATGTGTGGATTTAATAAATTCGGGGTCTTTGTGAATTTATATATAATTATATCACGCGTTTTACAAATATTGTATTAAAATAAAAAATCTTACAATTTTTAATATGAGACTATGACTTAAATTAACGTAGGAATAAAAAGAAGTCAGAATACCTAAAAAAACTTTCACCTTAAATACAGAATAAAAACCAATGTGTAAAAAAAACCTAGTTTTAATGATGCTGGATGGGAGCAATTCACTGGCAAACTATTTACGCCGCCAATTCTTTAGGCTATTAAGTCATTGTTCTGGTAAAATAATGGGTCCAGAAGCCCTTTATCAGAAATAATATTTATTATTTTAAAAGTTTAACTATGCTCGAAATCTAAAAAAATCGTACCGTTTACAATCGCCTCTTTTCCTATTACGTAGTTAAAAGATTCTCGAATTGGAAATCGTTATTGTGACAAATGGAAAGGACGGAATCTTTACCATTCTTATTATTTTTTTTACCCTAACCGCTGGAAAGAGCACCGAGGCACTTAACTTCCACAGGAAAGACTCTGAGAAGTAAAAAGTCCAGTCGATGAATGTCACCACTGGAACTTTATCACAGTGACAAGAAGCACTTAGTTAAGTGCAGGACTGCTCCTTCAAGCCAGTGGGCCTCTTTACTACGGCTATTACACTTGGCGTAGGCTGGAAATGGCTCAATTTTCACACTCACTACACAACAAAATGGGAGATTCTTTTTCCTCAAAAAAAAAAAAAGGGGAGGGGGATTGCTTTTTTTTTAAGACATGATCCAAATATTTGTTTGCAAAAGAGACAAAGACAAGAGCGTTTTTACGATCTAGTGGCAGAGTGTGTGGAGAGGACATATATAGGTCTAGTAGTCTCATAGCTCCGTGAATATAATTAAAAAGTTGATGAAAATGAGCTAATGTCACATTTTCCTCCCATTTTTTCTATTAATAATACTGACAATATAGGGTTCTTAAGGAAGAAGATTCTTATCTTAATATTTTGACTTTATTTTGGCTTGAACCGTATTTTAAAATAACGCATTGTAAAATTCAATATTGCGTGGAACTGAACGTCTACGCGGCAAATTTTCGCTTACCCCTTAATACAAAATTTAGTTTAGAAAACATTTTAGCACCACATCTTGCTACTACCTGTTCAGGTCACACGCATATGTAATAGTTATACTAATGAGCTAGTAATTAGGAAGGTTTAATTCAGAGAAAGTGTACCCGCATTTGCATGAAGGAATAGCGAAAAACTACACTCGGTACACCCTACCAAAATTCTGTCATTAGCAGTCTAGTATAACACGAGAGTGACGCCCTAGGCCATGTAGCCATCAAAGCAGTTAAGTGTGTGTGTTGAAAAAACTAAATAGGATCAACAAAATATGATATTGATGCACAATGTAGTTTCCGATATCTATTCGCTAAACACACTAAATATCTAATTATAGAGCTAAATAAGTTTTGCTTTAGTTTATATTATGTGAATTTGGTTTACATTTTGAAAAGATTAAATTAAATAATTTTTAGTAAACTTTTATCAAGTTTAAAAAAAAATCTCATTGTAGTCCAACTATGGAAATATAGTTTTAAGATGTTTAGTTCTATTATTTTAACTCCCTAAAAATTTTCGTTTTACGATTTCAATTTTAAGGGGAAATGTTCCTTTGTACCTTACACCCCATGAATAAATGTGTAGTCTATTATTATAGTAAATCTATGGGTACGTGGAAAAGGCATCAGTATCGTGTAATTTGATTTTTCAGTAATGGGGAGGTCAGAGTTCGAATCCCAGCATGGTGTGCTAAGGTAATTTTTTCAAAGATTTTTTCCCTATCGTCAACAAATGTTGGTACATTTACTCCAAATTCTACCTTCCTCGTTCCTGCTTCCTTAGTGTAAATATGTGTATGTCCTTGTCAGGTAGAAAGAGGTGGTGTACACAAAATGATATAGATTATATATAGTTCAAAAATTATTACTAAGCCACTATACTATATTCACTCATTAAAATGTATATTTGGATCCTCTCCAATAGAATTAGTAATTATTATAATTAACAACATTATTTCTAATGTCGAAATCGAGTATCAATTAATGTATATTTATTGATAGATAGTTAGGGGTCATTAAGCTGCGTTTCAAAAATAATTGTGTTACACAGACTTTCTGTGTTTAATAGATTGTATTATATAATTTAGTTCCACTGTTTCCAATTTGGCCAACTGTTATTACCTCAATGAATAAAACTCTCGAGAACAATTAAAATGATGCTTTTTCACAGCATCCTGTTACAGTGATAGATTGGATGTGTTAGTGGTCAATAAATGAAACAACGTAACCTGTCATTATTTTACGAGTTATTTTAGTAGATTTATCATAGTGACAAATACTTTAATGGTCAGGTTTTATAAGTACCTAATGTACTTGATGAAATGTATTCATAATACAACAGGCAGTACAACAAGCTTTACTTGTTTTAAAAAACAAGGTTAGCTTGAAAATAAATTTACAAAGAAATAAGCTGAAAGTGTAAAAAATATAGAGTTTATTTTAAACTTGGATTACCACAAAGTTGGATAGGTATGGGTAGCCTAGGGCACTTTATAAGAGCTTATTATAATAGTTTACAATAATTTATTTAGCACCGCGTCTTACTACCCGTTCGGGTTATACGCTTAAGTACTAATTCCGCTAATGGATTAGGAATTGGGAGGGTTGAATTTAGAGGAAGTGAACTCGCATTTGCGTGGAGGGAGAGTGGAAAACCATTTAGGAAAAACCACCCCCAGTTCACCCGACCGAGATTCGAACCTCGATCTCCCCGTCCTCGGCGGTCGAGCTCAACACGACTGGCGCGTTAGCCAACTACGCCACCGAGGCGGGTATGCAATAATTAACACAGTAGTGTGTTTAAGTGTGTTTTATTATGCTTTACTTTGAGTTTGGTGGCCACGGCTCGAGCCCTAACTGAGATAACGAGTACTTTTTTTTTTACACAATCAAGGCACATTCCATTGTAGTTGAATACATTTACTTTCGATAATTCTGAGCCTTAGGTTTATAAATTTAAGTCACAGTCATTATAGTCAGTACCAAAACATATATATTTCTCTAATCTATGCACACATTAATCTAGAACTATGTGTCTTCTAAATTTTTAATTTTAATTCAATCAAACCAAAATAAGTTTATTTTATAATAAGTAGAGGGTGTATACAAATTATTCCTATTCTGTTTCAAAGATAAATTTCTTATAACGAGGGTTTGAATTTATATGCCCTAAATAACAATGTAATATTAATGAAAATGTATCTTTAAAAATGTCAAAATATGCCCTAAAATGTTAAATAACGTTATAATCACGCTCTTTCAAATACATTGAAAATGTTGACTGAAAATTTTGGCTAGATATATTAAATATATAATTTTCTACAAAAATACACTACATATAAAACAACCTAATGGATATTACAAAACATATATTTAGTTATTTTAATTATTATTTTGCAAAATATGAAATAATAATTTTGTTATTAATTTAAAACATATTTTAGAAAATTCTTCAAAATATCTCTAAAGCTGAATAATCCCTCAATATTCAATTGTATGCCCAATGAAAACTACTATTTGTAATAAATGCATATCAAAACATGTTAATGTTCTGTTCATTATTAAAATTCAGCTAATGATAAAAAAAAATATGTCATGTGATAGGCTAAACATCCTAGCCCTTCTTCTAACGAAACCAACTGAAAATGTAAAACAACGAACGTCCACTGGTGTTTAGTTATTGAAATAGGTGACATCATCAAATGGGGTAGAGATACCCACCATTCCAGTCAATATAATAAAAGGCCCAACATGGGAGATGAAAGTATCGATTAATTTCACATTTACAGTAGAGGACCGTCCACGATTACTGTGTGTTAATGCTCTAAACAGCCTCCATGCATTTCTAGGCAATTTTTTTTCTTTTCACACATATCATATTTGACAGAGAGAGGTGCAGTATTTAGGTCAGTTGCCGTGTATGTAGACTTTTAGCCGCTCCGTGGGAACAGAACGTTACCCAGGTTATACCTTGGAGGTTGTCTACACGTCATACCCGCAATGAGATGATGTAATGATAATGATTATGAAGGTGTGGAATCAGTGGAAATCTTAAACCTAGCTAATCCTAACTAACCAGACCATGGTGACTATAGGAACAGTTCTTATTTCGGGAAAATTACCCATGGTACCGCCGGGAATGAACCCGGAACCTCTAAATCAGTAACCAGGTGCGCTGCCCACTAGATCAAGCGGTTAGTCTCGAGACAAATAAAATTGCATCTAATTATGATGTAGAGCATATGTCGCACCATATCAACAAAGACAGGTTGTACAAGCAGCGTGTAATTTGGCTTCGAGATTGTCAATATCCGTGTGAGGATATGAATACACATGTTCTTTCATTTAAAATCGCGATTAACAACTTTGTGCCTACCCGCTTCGGTGGCCGCGTGGTATAAAGCACTACTCTTGCAATAGACTAGACTGCCGATGATGGGGAGATCGAGGTTCAAAGCTCGGTCGGGTGTACTGAGGGTAGTTTTCCCAAAATGGTTTTCCACTCTTTCTCCACACGAATGCGGGTATACTTCCTCAAAATATGACCTTAATAATTCATAAAACTATTGGTGTAATTAGTACATAAGCGTATAATCTGAACGGGTAGTATGACGCGGTGCTACAAAATGTTGTGCGTAGGATCCAGGGCCATAGCCTCAACGGGCAGGAGTAACGGGTGACCGCCCGTAGCGCTGGGCTCAGATAAACAAACTAAAATAATATTTTTTAAATATAATAGAAAAGTGTGTAAAATGTTCACACTTATTTGAAATCGTATGGATTTACTTTAAGGTTTAACAACGACAGATGTCACTGATAGGGATATTATACAGTTTACAGTTGGTACACTTGCTTCCCAGCTTCAGATACCAACAGTGGAATGTGGTGTGTAAAAAAAAAATGCTTGAATTTGATAGTGTTGTTAATTCTTAAACTTAAATCAAAATAAATAAATTTTTCTTATTATTTTATTAAATAATGTCTAGAAATTAAATTTATTAAAAATAAAATTTGACCTTGATTTTTCGATGCTCACTTGGCCTTCATGAGATTACAAAAAATATTCTTTTATAATTTGCATAAAAATCTAACTATCAATAATCAAGGTAAAACAACGGACACGGATATTCATTAACTTTGGTCTTATAATAGTTACTTTCAAGTTCAAATGTTTGGAACAAAACCGTGTGATAGAGAAGGGGGTGACAAAAGGAAAGTTCACCCGGACACAAAATTAGGCATATTCTTAAGGCATCCATAAGTAGAACACATTGGTTACACTGTCAAGTGGGGCAATCTCGAAAGTTATACATCAGACGACATCCGTTTGATTACATTTCCGGCTTGATTGGTTATAAAGAGTCGCAATCTGAAGGGGAATTCACGTAAATGTGTTTACGCCCTGTGTAAATGTAGGTAGATGGCGATCAGTCGGTCAGAGGTGTGTGGGTAGCGTGCTTATGTTGTCACCTGAGGGGGGCGTGATCCGTTACTGTCACCCTCACCCCCTTTTACTTGTGGGAATATGGCTGATCTAATTATCACCCCTGAGGATTTAATTGCAGATGTATTGAACACATGGAGTGTACAATGTTGCGGAACACTGTATTACCGAGATTTCATCGTCTAAACAGAATACACCCTTCCCTACACATTTTCCCTCCCCCAGGGATAGTTTAAGATGTCCTCTTGTGGTTAAATGGGTAAAACTTCTAAATAAGACAAAATGGCTCGACTTCGAGTTCATATACTGACCAAATATTCCCCTTCATGCCAACAAATAGAATCCGCCAGGCTCGAGTTGATTGTGTTGCCTTGGATTTAGTTTTTTAGCATCACGTATTACTAACTGTTTAGGTTATATGAATATTACTGTTTACTCTAATGAGCTAAATACCGTTGAATTTAAAAGAAGTGTACCCACATGTGCATGGAAGGAGATTGAAAAACAATTTTGGAAAAAACACAATTAGTACACCCGACTGGGATTCGAGCCCCGATCTCCCTGTCATTGGCAGTGTATTCTAACACAAGTGTGACGCCTTAGACCATACGGCCACCGAAGCAGGTATTGTGCTATGTCCCCTTTTAAGTATGTCACCCATCATCGAGGTGTTGGGGTCAGGAAGAGCCATCTAAGAAATTAAAGTATTCTGGTTCAGTTCTAGAAACTATTTATCTTATTATTATTATTATTATTAGCACCGCGTCTTACTACCCGTTCGGGTTATACGCACTTACGCTAATGTGTAATGATAGGGTGATTGTGAGATGAAATGGAGGACCTACAGTTTAACGTGGAATCCGAACCACGGTGGAGGCCTGGCATTCCTCACATTCACAAGTTGTGATTAATACACATCTTGTCAGAGGTGAAGGAAGGGTTTGGCAATCAGTTAAATCTGTGCCGGGACCGAGGATTGAACCCCGGACCCTCAGCACAGAAGTCTGACACCTTACCCCTAGACCACCAGGTCACCCTATTTATCTTAATATTGTATTTACGTTTATATTGGTTCTTCCAACGATCCTAATTCTAGAATAACTTGACTACTTAAATCACGTGAGCACTAGTGGGGCTAGTAACATCTAAACACTCTCCACCAAATTTCAAGTCCAACCAGGGTGGCCTTTTGAGATGTTCAGTGTGGCCTTTTCTCATATTCTGCCGATTATTTATCTTCATCATTTATAAATTCTACATTCTCAAGCTCTAATTGTATTCCTACAATATAATAAAATGAACTGCTATATTAACTGTTGATATGTTTAGTTTGTAGAACTCCATCTTTAAGTGATTTTATATTATATTTTATAATACTTATTACCAGCTGATATATATTTTTAAGCATGTTTGAACAATACATAATATCTACAGTAGGATTTTAAAATGAATCCATTGAAAGAAACCTCTAGAAAAAGCGAAACAACTGTTTCTCCCCAAATATTTTATAATTAATATTTTATGTTTAAGAAAGAGTTCCTCTACGAATATTTAGTGAATATATATTTTTTTAAATGAAGTCTATCCTTGTTGAATAAAATAGAAAATAAGTAGACTACAAATCAGTTTGCTCCTTTATGGGTTATTAAAAAGCCATAAAATTGTGTTTAGGTAAAGCATGTCTTTATGATTTTCTCAAAATTTACTGTGTATGACGTGTGTGGCTTTATAAGGAACCCGCGAAGTGACCTGTGACCTTCCTTCTAGTGCCAAAATATTCCCCACTCCTGGTCTAAGACATTAAACTCACATTGTACAAAATCACCGTTGACGTTGAGGATGGGGTTCAAATCACTGATGAGTGTAGTGGAAATGGTTCCCCATAATGATTATATTTTTCCTAAGCGTCTCAATACACATTTGGGTTACACACACATATATATATTAATTAATAATTTGTGTGGGGGGAGAGTGGAAAATCTTTTAGTAACACCCCCATCCTGCAGCTTACCCGGCCGGTATTAAAAACATGACCTCCTCCATCACAGGCTAAACAAAAGACAATGAGATACTAAATATTTCGTATTTCGTCCACACAAGACCACTTGCCGACTGGTGCGTCTTTTATGTTATACCTTAAACTAAGAACTATACCGTGCATGCCAATTATCCTCAATAATATTTCCCCCAATTTGTATCAAGTGTCATTTAATTACTTCATTGAAATCACACCAAAGAGATCAATTTACAGGCCGGATATACCAGCTAAATATAACAGTTGATAACATATCGCAGTGGACGATCATTAATTAATATATCATTTTTAAATCTCTAAAATCACAATATAATACACCTTTAATGCTTTATAATTGGAATGGCCTAGCGTGTCAAATGCAGGGGTGCGACGACTCACTTCATTACGTTTCTGAACACACCCTCCACGAGAGAATGGTTAATGCATAAATCGGCCTCTAGAGCGTTTCGATAACGAGTACGCGGTCAAACCGCTAGGAGCGGTCATCTACCGAACCTTAATGATAATTACTGAAGAAGATGAGCATTACGGCTTATTTAATGGTTCGTTCGAGAACTTCTCGGAGTTGGTGGTCTAAATCAGATCAGTTTCCGGCTGGATTTGGAAGAAATTGTGCTATCAACACAAGGGTTGCTAACGACTTAATCCAAGGACTGAATATGAAGGTGCTAGTTACTAATAATGCACCCCCAACAGTTTGGGGAGAAGATGGGAAGGCACATGTAATAAATCACTTTCTACTTTGGTGGCCGCATGGTCTAAGACGTCATTCTTTCAATAGACTAGACTGCCGATTTCAGATGATCGGGGCTCAAATACTGGTTGGGTGTACTAGCTCCACTTCACTCATCTGGGATGACCTACCCGTCAATGGTTATTTGGTACAATGCGAGTCTAATGCCTTATAACGCGTGACCACCGATGAGTGTGTGTATTGGGCTTGCCCTCGAATTAAGGAAATACAAGTCACTAATAATCCATGCATGGAATAAACTCATAAAATAAATAAACAAACACGGCCGGCTTATTTGAACATTTTTAAATGTTGCCGGAACAATACAAATTGTTTTAGTTTAAGACAGAGAGATAAACATCACCGGATTAAGATGTTTGAGGGGGTAAGAGATTGGATAGCGCGGGCGTTTGACGTCTGTTTGCATTCGAGCGGTGTGTACGTCAGTCAATCACGTGATCAGAAGCAATTTCCAGTTTCCTGTGCGAGGCGCCTCGGTAGCTCCGCCTAGCGGAAACTCCGTGAAACAGAGCGCGCTCTGCTTTCGCACGCACACGGTAGCTTCCAGCCGAGAACTCGGGTACAGCTCGGTACCAAAAAAACTGTAACATTCTCTCGGTTGGGCTAGGTTAAGGTTGGGGAAAGGGGAATAACTTATTTGAGACATTAAACAAATATGTTGGTAGTCATTTCCCTTTTACAAAAACCAAACAAATTTTTTTTTTCAGCTCAAACGAGAGTATTGAATTTCAGCTATTTAAATTATGAAACGTTCGAATAGTACGCAGACTAAGGCAACAGGCTCGTATTGCCTAGTCTTTAAATAACATTTAGGTTGGAGTTGAAATATTGACAGGGTTTTTATCTTTAATGGTTTTCCAATTTTCATCCTCGCAAATACAGGTAATTTTCTCTAAATTCTCATTTAAACCTATTAGTGTAAATATAAGGATAGCTTGGATGGGTAATAGGACGTGCATAACGGAAATTTAAGACTATGTAGCCTATTGAGGAAGGGAATTTTAAGGATATTCATCTGCATTTAGTAGGCGTGAGGAAGATGATTTACAACTAGTGGACATGTACCCTGTCGGGAAATATCTAAGTTAAAGTAAAGAAGAATTTTGATAGGAAATATATTTTAGAAAATACAAACATATCTTTTTATGGTCAACAGTGGTATAATTTTAATTTATTTCTAGAATAATTTCACGTATCTTTCTAGTTAAAGATAACTTTTGGTCACCACATCTTAATACTTGCTCGGCATATGTAGGTCTACTAATTACGCTAAAGCGTTAGGTATGAGAAAGGTTTAATTTAGAGGAAGTGTACGCGCATTTATTTGAAGGGAAAGGGGAAAACTATTTATGAAAAACCACTCCTTGTACATCCTACAGCAATTCAAGCCCCAATCTCCTCGTCACAGACAGTCCAGTTTATTGTGAGAGTGACGCCTTACACCATTCGGCCACTAAGCGGGTTGAAGTTCACATGACTTGAGGTATGCATATATTAAAGCTAACTTTCGTAACTCTCAGATACGGTTTATTCTACTAGAATCTTGCTGTATAATATATCAAAGAGATGTTGTATACATCAAAATATTTTTATGGCTGCTCTTTATTTCTATATTGTTATTTTTACCTTCTTAACTGTTGACTACGTATAACATGAACAGGCACACCCGATATAATTGCTGAGGGAACTGCAGGTCCTATGGAGAAAAGCTTTATCTTCGCTTTCTCTCGGTCAACTGTTGCCAGATCTCCTCGCTCTCGGTTATGTCTTAAGGGGGCCGCCTACCAGAGAGTTGGAATGCGTTGCAGACGTTCAGGAAATACGCGATGGTTAGGTAGTGTTTAATTTTTTACAAACTTGACTTAAGCCAAAAGGAAGATAAAGGTGGGGAACATGCTTATTTATTATTATCAACCTTACATTTTGATAATCTATGTATATAAAAAATTAATGAAAACTTGAAACTTGCTCATTTTCAATGACCTTTAAATGGCCTTAAGTATATTGTCACAGTTCTGAGACGAGGGTAACTTATAAATAATCCTAGACACAACCTTTCAAAAACAAATAAAGTCATTTTTTGATAGGGTCACAACAGAAAATGTGAAGATAATTGCTAATTCCTTTTGCTGTTTTGATGCGTCAAAGCTAATGCTTTTCAGCCATCAAGTGGCGCAGCCATATCCTCCATCTACGCTTTGGAAGTAAAGAATAGCCGGAGAAAGAAGGAAAGGCAGTTGACTCCTTGCGCATGCGCTCTTTTAGTTGGATGTCTGCCTTCGCCTTGTTGAGAGTTGAGACAACGCACAGTGAGCCGGCACATTTTTAAGTTTTAGGTGTTCATTAGAAAATATTAAAAATAATATTTATTGTAGCTTTTACTGGAAATGTGTTTACAAAACTGGTCCTGTGTTTCCGAACAGTTGTGTATGCTTTGCCTTCTTATGATAGCCATTATAATTATATATAAATAAAGTAGAATAATATTGTTATTTTCGATAAATTAAAACTACTATGAACAATAACACAAGTGTTTCCGAACAGTTGTGTATGCTTTGCCTTCTTATGATAGCCATTATAATTTATATATAATAAAATAGAATAATATTGTTATTTTCGATAAATTAAAACTACTATGAACAATAACACAAGCAAAAGGGACTACCGTAAAGGGGAAAAAACTAGACTTCGACTATCTGCCCGCCGCAAAAAATTAGGATGGAAAAAGGGGAAGAAGCGTTTTATTAATGGATCAAAGTAAGTACATACTGATTGATTAGTATAAAAACAGGATCTAGTTCACTGTTCAACGGTTGGGTGTTAGTTTCATTTTACCGTGTTGCTCCTATATTCAGGAGGACGGGGTTAAAATCCCGTCCGGAAGTTTCATAAAGCTAGTCCTGTGAAGTAAAGAACCATAATTTGAATTCTGTTGCTTGGATAAAACATTTATTTATTTATTTGGTCATTCCTTGTACTGTAAAAAAAACATTACATAAAGATAAATAAGAGGGAAAAGTATATATTTACTGTACGTATACTAATTACTAACAAAGTGATAATGGACAATTTAATTTCTTAAAATATGTATAACTATATATTAAAACAAAATTTTTATTACACCCAAGATAACATTTAATTTTAATAAATATTAATTCAGTTCTGATACGTGAAGGTTAACTCTAAAGCAATTATTACAATGTTTAGTGCCTGATTGGTTGTCTCAACTGAAAAAGTTCCAAAATCAGCTCTACAATATAAAAAACTTGAGCAATATATTTAATTTATGAGTAAGTGTGAATTTGCTTTTTCAATATTAAGGGGGCCGCCTCGGTAGGCGAGAAGTTTCCGTGCAGACTTCCAGAAATCCCGTCATATTTAATCAGTGATGAGTTAAAAAATATAGTCTGCTCATTTAATATAATTAAGACCCAAACAATGTTTGGCACAGTAATTAATTAGTTTTCTATTAAGTTTGAAATACTTTCAATTATATATTTTTTATTTAGTTGCTTGTGATACATATTCTTGTTTATTTTTTAAATGGATTACGTGACACGTAAAGAAGACAAACGTAGAGGGGAAAAAACAAAATTACGAATTTGTGCTCGCCGCAAAAAAACAGAAAGAAAGCCGTGGAAACATTTATTTGATAGAACAAAGTATATATATATAAAATTTATTTTAATAATAATAATAATAATAATAATAGTGAACACAAATGTTCTATAAGAAACGGTTAACTCAAATTAGACCGTGTTTGTCATGATATACCTACAGTAGGCCATAAAAAACTAATAATCGATAACAATAAATTAAATAATTATTTTTTTTCAGACAAGGTGTTTTTCTCTCTTCAGGCAGAGAGGACAAAGCTGATTGTCGGGACAGAGTAAACCTTTCTCAGCCCACGCCCATTGAAATGTCCACAACGTTGGATTCAACCCAACTTGAAGACAAAGCTATGGAACCAATAAATTTGGAGATTAGTCAGCTTTGTCTGGGGTAGGAAAACTAAATTAATAAGTTATCCATTAAAATTTTCGGGAGCAAAGAGTTTTGTGTGAACATAGCTACATAGCTACTAGCATACATACGGTATTTATTTCATTTTCATGATTCATAATATCCTGGCCGCTTGTCCAATTTAGTAATAATCTCCACACGTTATATTTGACATAAGTCTACTAAATGTACCACACTCGGAGATTGAATGTGATAGAAGTTCCAAACCTGGGTTCGCAGGTCCCTAGGGATCTGCGAAGGCACCTGTGGGGGCCCGCGAAACAAATATAAGCCCTAGTATTTTTAAATTTTCTTTTATTTGAATTTTCACATCATATAAAAATATATGGTATTCAAAATTTTCTCAAAAATCTCTTTTTTCCAGTTCGACAATATTTATATATATAATTGGTTACGTAGAGTACCATAAATGTGTAAGTGTTTTTATCTCACCATGTATGGCTGGGGAGGTTAGAGGGCCGCGATGAATTATCATTGGCTTGAGGGGGTCTGTGAACTGGAAAAGGATGGGAACCACTAATATAGAATATCTATGTTTGTGTGGTCTTAGTGTGTGTGTGTGGGGGGGGGGAGGAGTTCTTGGGGTTGTTGACTTTTCTGTGCTAATTGTTAGGCCTAATATATTTCTAATAATGGGTTTCTTATATCAATACTATCAGCCTACTATCATAAACCATGGTGATTATGGTGAAGGAAATATCTATAGCCAGGGGCAGACTAAATGTATTGTCACAAGCGGAGAATAATTCTGCCACCCCTCATCCCGCCCCACCCTTCAAGCATCGTGGCGATGATGAAATCAATCCTGGGGTCTTTGTTGAAGTCTGCAATAATTTAATCAAGTTGTAAACAATACCATACCATCCATTACACTGAAAAATGGCTATATGAATAGTTATGAAACGAACTATAAAGTTTTGACATTAGTTATAATTAATTGCTTACCATAACAAAGAAATAGTATTAGGTACATTAGATAACCTTCACCCTAAAGGGTTACGTAGAATTTACAATACAAGAATTGCATCCAATGATGTATTTGTATATACAGTCACATAATATATTTTATATAAATATAAGTACTATAATCAAAATAGTATTTGCTATAGTTATTGCAAGCTACGAAATTCCACCCATGGCAGCCACTGGTGCCCCAAGTGTCCGCTTGTTTCTTTTGCACCTTAGTCCACCCCTGTCCACAGTAAGATTTTAGAAAAGTCTTTTTAGGCTCTATTTTTATGAATAGCAAATATATATCTAGTTAAATAAAAACTCATCACTACTGTATTAAAAAAAATTAAAGTCTAAGACTTATTTATGAAAATTTAGCTATAAAATTCTATTTCTCAACTTTCGCCCTTGTAAACCTCTTGGCCATAAATTCTCCTGTTGACAGTAGTAGGTAAATTAAAAAAAAAAAAAATTTCAGGGGTGCACCATAATTTTGTACCAGTTGCACGGATTGGTTGCTACCACTGGTGGCGGAACGTTATTTGTGTAGAAGGGTGGAAGGGGGAGGCGGCGGTGGCAAACGAAAAATAAGTTTTTTGAGAAGTTGCCTTCCCCCCTTCACCTCTCCCTTACTCTGCCCCTTTTCGCAATAAATGTTGGAAACTTGGATGTCCCTAAAAGTTATTTGGAGATGTCCTCCCCAAATTTAGAAATTCAGATTATTTTAATGCTATTTGGAGAAGTCTTCTACAAAATTTTTTTTTAACTTAAATGCTTCTAGAAGCCATCTGGAGTGGTCCTCGCCTTTAATTGAAAAATAAAAATAGATGTCTCTAGAAACTATTTAAAGTGGTCTTCTCTAATTAAAAAAAAAATGTAAATCTTTAAATGCTATTTGAAATGATCCTCACCTGGACATTTTTGAAAATAGGATGCTTTTAGAATAAATTTGGAGTTGTCAGATGGATTTTTAAAAATGATTTGTATCTGGAATATATTTGGAGTGACCCTTTCCCAGAAAATTTTAAAAATAATATTCCTCTAGAACAGGGGCGTACACACAAAGGAGGTCCAGTGGGTCCCAGCCCCCCATGGAGAACATGAAGGATAAATAAAATATTAAATACAAAGGGACGATTTAGCAATGTTAAATCACCTTAAAGCAGTGGTTGAAAATAACCCAATGTCTTGATACAGTGTGAGCAGTGGTGCATCCATGATTATGTCATGAGGGGGGAGGGGGGCGTGCCTACACCACAAAAGAAATACCTTTAGGAACCAATAGATCATAAACACCGCGTCTTACTACCCGTTAGGGTTATACACACTTAGCTAATGTGTAATGGTAGGGTGATTGTGAGATGAAATGGAGGACCTACAGTTTAACGTGGGATCCGAACCACGGTGGAAGCCTGGCATTCCTCACATTCACAAGTTGTGAATAATACACGTCTTGTCAGAGGTGAAGGAAGGGTTTGGCAATCAGATAAATCTGTGCCGGGTCCAAGGATTGAACCCCGGACCCTCAGCACAGAAGTCTGACACCTTACCCCTAGACCACCAGGTCACCTTTAGGAACCAATAAAATGGTGGTCCGTGCCCTTGGGGCTTTTCACCCCTGGAGAAAAATTTGTAATTCTAAGGTTCAAAATGGTGCCCTTTAATTATATTTTGTACCTAATTGTTTCTGATTAAACTTATATAGGTTATAAATATATGTTACCTTCGATTTGATTGCCAGCTTTAATTTCTAGGTATATTCACTGTAGAATTTACATTTAGTTTGTGAGTATAATTTTTAAATTAATATAAAAATGAACTGTTAAAAATAAAGATGCCTAACTCAAGTGACTGTATTTTAGTTAAAATATGAAAATAAGTCAATAGTAAATAACACGTTCTTTACTACACAAAGGAGGGGTGAGATAGGAGGGGAGTGTACGGGAAAGCCAGGGTTCGGAGTAAACGGGGTGAAACATGTGTTGTTCGAACACATTGGACGTATGTCTGCAGAGGAGCACAGCACCCTTCAATCCGTCAATTTAATTTTTGAAAAATATCTCAAAAAGGGGGGATTATAGCTCCTTAGTCCCACCCCATTGAATCCATGCCTGAGTGTGGAACATGCCCAACTGGATTTAACGCTGTCTAGTCTGTATAGCGTTAAGTATTTTGTTTAGTAATAATGGATTTAATTGATTATTGACTTGTAACTTCTATACTTTGGATCCTCCTTTAGAATAATTTCTGTGTGCTCTCCTGCTCTAGAATATATTTGAAGTGTGCTTCCACCGACATACTTTTGGAAATTGGATGCTTTCAGAAACTATTTGGAGTTATCTTTCACTACGATTTTGTTTTAATTTGGAAAATAATTTAACACTGTCTTGTTTACTCTCTAACCAATAGTAAACTAAAGTAAAGATCTCTAACTACCCCCACTTTGTTGATGAAGTAATACATTATAATTGTTTTTGGTCTCTAAAAAAACACAATACCCCCCTCACCCAACACCCCTCTCCCTGCCCTCTTATTATATATTCTTATTTCTATGAGCACTCACCTCGATATATCTATATTATCCGTATATATTATAGATTTAATTGAAGTCTCCCCTAAAATAAACCAAGTTGAACGCTAAATAGCTTGATAAGGCATCCAATATTAATAATATTTTGGCCTCCTGCGTGGGAAAGCGACCCTAACCCAGTGATTCCCAACCTTTTTTCTTTAGAAGAACTCTTAAAATATTTCATAAAATCTCGGGGAAACACACATTAGGTACGACAAGGGTAAATTATAAAATAGACATATAGATCATTAGGGTTGTTAAATACGAGTAATAATAATAATAATAATAATAATAATAATAATAATAATAATAAATTTATACTTTTGAATAAAATATTTCAGGATTATTTATTGCCTATTTCTATTTACTATTACTAATTACTGTCCTCCGGTACTTGAACTTGGGTTATCACTATTCTTACCAACCTCACTTTTAATATTACTATCGGCACTATTCTCTTCATCTTCCTCGGGTACATGAGCTATATTTATATATCTCCACACTGTCCAAAAAATATTGTCAGATTAATAAAAACAAAGGTTGGAGATTCTCGCGGAACCCTGGTTAGGAATCACTGCCCTAACTCCTCCTTTTGTAATCTCATTACGGTTACTGTTTTGTCACTATCTGCCCTTAAAATTATCTTTTTTGCACAACTAAGCCTTTGGGGGCACAATGTACTACTTCACACAACGTATAGTTAACAATAATCTCTATCCCACTTTAAACTCGTTCTTTTTTTCAAGGATGTAAACTATCTATAAAATTTTGGATTGACGTTGAACAATTATTTTCTAGGAGATCTCTAAAAACATTTACGTCACTTCGTAATATGCAATTTGAGGAAATAAATCTAGAGAACAATAGGTCAGGGAAGACTCTATAATTTGGCCAGGCTCATTGCCTAGTCTAAATAAAAGTATTGAAATATATCCTGAAGAGGTTCTAAACATGGTTGATAGAAAACACACTCGAAAACTTAAATCAAACTCTTAAAGATAAATAATTATTTATCAGCATTTATCATTGGACTCAAAAGGCTTTTATCCAACATAGCTTTGTAAATCTTGTTTAAATATTAATTTTCACATACAGATACGAGATTTTTAAAAGGATGTAAGGTAGCAATATAATAATAATAATAATAATAATAATAATAATAATAATAATAATAATAATAATAATAATAATAATAATAAATTATCATGGTGCCCCCCTGTCATTTTTTCTTTGGATCCGCCACTCGGTGTGTGTGTGTGTGTGTGTATTATATGAAACAGTCAATGTGTTTCAACATTAATAATATTGTTTATTTCTTATTGTTTTTAATAAGTTCTTACTTGATTTAATTATTTAAAACGTAAGGATCAAGCTAAACAAGATTGCCAGTGACAAGGAGGTTGGGGTTTGATTCTCGGCCAGGTTTACTAAGGGTAGTTTATCCGTAGCCCTCTCTCTAAACAAATACGGGTACATTTCATCAAAACTTTCCTTCCTCTTCCCCTATCAGCTAGAATAATCAGTGGAAATTACTGATAGCCTGAATAGGCACCTGAAATTAAAATGAATTAATTGTTGAAAATAGGTTACACATGACCATTTAACCTATTATTTATGTAAACTCTAGCTTTGTGTAGGCGTAAACAGTGTAGGTGATATAACAATGTGTAGTCTATCTCATTTTAGTTGAGAGTAAAAGTTAACTAATTTGACCCGCTTCGGTGGCCGCATGGTCACCCATTAGAGTAATTATTACATAAGCGTGTAATCCGAACGGGTTGTAAGACGCAGTTCTAAAAGGTAAAACCTCTTTGGTTTGATTAACAACGATGAGGTCGGAAGGGGGAGGATTATTCCCGATTTTTAGCACAAAAAAAAAAGTGAATGCTTTTAGAAGCTAGTTGAAGGTTTTTTTTTTTTTTTACATCTTCCATATTTATAAGTATTTACACAGGTAGAATAAATCTAAGACGGGTTGGGGGTATAGGACCGTGTGTTAGAGCTCCTTATACTCCTCGGTTCCGACGCCCTGCTATCAACTAAGTAAGGGTAAGATAGAAATTTAGTCTACACGTGATTAATTATTGTATAGTTAATATTCACATTTTCCTAAAAAAAAAGTGACATGTATAAAAGTGTGTGTTCTTCAAGACAATTTTTTTTAGCATCGCGTCCTACTACCCGTTCGTATTATAAGGTTTCAAGACAAGTTAAACCATCAATAGAGGATTGTGCTTGTTTGTGAACCCTTCACGAGAATCTCAAGTTAGCAAAATATCACAAGATAAACACAGGCGGACAGCTGGACTGTGTAGTGAGTGGGGAGGCGATCAGCCACGCGCATTATTCCTCTTGACCTTGAAATAGTTTTCCATTTCTTTGCTTCTCTTCTTCTGACATGGGGTGGCAGGGTAAGTGTGAAGAGGATAAGATTAGAGAGAGACAGACGCTGTAGTTCAAGATAACAGCACAGAGCATTTTCATTTTAAGACATGAGGTCTAACACGAATGATACTTTCTCACGTACCAAGGCGGCCCCCTTAAGGTGGTGTGCTGGGGTAAGAAGTAGCTACTGGAAACCTCGAGTAACCAGCGTTGCGAAACTTATCTTACATTCAAGGGGGATTGACCACATGAAAACGATAGAATGACAACAATGTTTCCTAAAAGTAACCATGCAGATTCCTCAGAGATGATGTCCAGTGTAGTGATGTTAAAAAAAATAACTGCTGTCGGGAGCGTTGAGTTATTTAGTTCCAGACGTGGCTCCCGAGGGTTGTACGGCTGGGAAGAAATGTAGGCTCCACGTGGGGCATAATAAAAAGAAGTATTAAGTTTATTTATTTGCGGCATTTAATGTGCACTTGATAAACCCGATGTATAAATCAACATGCGACTTGCAAATTAACTTAATTTTAGAATTGATACGGCACCCAGTCCCAAAGCCGTATATTCATCACTGTAAACGGCGAAGTCCCAATATAACCAATACTAATTTTTTTTCCAATGTTACCAGGAATCGAACCTGGGACTCTTAGTTCTGTAAACAAATACGTTACCGGCTTAGCTTAGTTGTAAGACATGAGAATTAATAAATAATTTTAGAGATCATTAACGTGGTCCCAAAATCTTGCGTTAAAACGTTTGTAAATATAGTAAAGGAAACACGTTATTAAGAAGGCATGCAATAATCTGACAGAATCCAATATCAGGTCCGTAAGTGAGGGAATAACATGAATGCGAGCAACGCTACGAGCTCTAAGCTAACTACAAGATTTTTGCACCATCAGCTAGTACTGCTAGGCTTGAGTTGTAACAATTTCGGCTCTGTCAGCCCTGCTCGACAGCATCTGTTTGGGAGACCCAATCATATCTTAAAACCAACTTATTCAATAGGGGCGTATGCACTTTGTGGGTGCATGCGCTGTGTAGCTAGACATAAACCGCTGCTTCGATTGATGTGATGGCTTTCAAGTAGCTCGTTAAAAATGGAAAATGTGTGCATCGATGTATTGGGATAAGTGATGACACATCGTTATAATTTAAAATATCACTTGCTTCAGTGGCCGCATGGTCTAAAGCGTCACTCTTGCAATTGACTGGCCTGCCGATGACAGGGAGATGGGGTTTCGAATCTCGGCCGGGTGTGCTGAGGTTTTTTCCTTAATAGTTTTACATTATCCCTTCACGCAAATGCGGTTACGCTTCACTTATAAATTCAACCTTCTTCATCCTTAACTCACTAGCGTAGTTATTACATGAACGTGTAGACTGAACAAGTAGTAAGACGCAGCGTTAGAAAAACATTCTGTTTATGTATATCTGTTTATGCCCTCGAAAATATAATCACTTGTGTCTAGTTTGCGTTTCAAAGCAACATTGGACTACATACTATATTCCCGCTAGCTTATGAATTTCTTCGTCACTCAAAAATATTCTTCTCTTTAGTTTCATAGAACGTGTGATATGATAGTTTGTATTAAGGAATTTATTGATGATTCAGTATTTGGCTTTCTTCGACACACAGTAGAAGTTTAGATTGAGCCAGTTTGGGTTTTGTTAGTTGAATATTAATAAATGTACTGCAGTATTTGAATTTATAACGTTCTACATCCCGTTTAGCATATCATCACATATGAGGTGAGATATTGACGTGTCTGGAAATCCTCCCAGGTGTGAGGCTAGATAGTGTCACGTCAAATTGTCATAACAATTTTGATGATTTTGAAATCAGCTTAACACTTTTTTTCTCTTTAAAATATGCAAAAAATAGTTTCAGAAACAAATGTGCACAATTTTTTCCCATTTTTTTATTAATTAATACGCTCAACATAAAGGGCATTGATAGCCTATACAAAAAGAGATGGGAGTGTTATTTACAAAAAATGCGCTCACATTATCTTAAAAGAGGGATGAGAAAACCACATTGATGAAGAACATGTGAAAAAAAATCCTCAGTTCACTTGGTAGAAATTCAATCCTCGACCAATTCCCTGTCAACGGAGATTTAATTTATCACGAGCTTGACTGACACCCTATACCATGTGACCACTGCTGTGGATCTTTCTCATGATAAGAAAACTTATTATTATTATTATTATATTATTTATTATTATTATTATTTAGCACCGCGTCTTACTAACCGTTCGGGTGTACGCTTAAGTACTAATTACGCTAATGGGTTAGTAATGGAAAGGTTGAATTTAGAGGAAGTGATCCCGTATTTGAGTGGAGGGAGAGTGGAAAACCATTTAGGGAGCCCCCCCAGTTCACCCGACCGAAATTCGAACCTCGAGCTCCCCCGTACTCGGCAGTCTAGCGCAACACAAATCTAGCGCGTTAGTTAACTACGCCACCGAGGCGGGAAACTCTTTTATTGAACCAAAAAACTAAAGCAAAGCATGGTTGATATGATTAAAGTTTCCTAATAACAGTATTTAACAGGAGGATTAACCTCATGCTCACGCAACATCGACTTTCATTTCCTCGAGAACAAATATTGTGAGGTAGACTTCGACGAACATTTAAGCCCCCCGTATTCACTCCTAGAATTTGATTTCATAATCACACCTTGACTTCTGTGCGGGTTTACGGTTATGTTTTCAGAGGTTAATTAGTTTATCAAAATAAAGTTACACGTGTAAGCTAGCTAGTTGAACTTGGAACCCTTTGCCATTGCAATTAAATTCAACGTCTGTGTTAATTAGAGAGCTGTGCGTAAACATTCTACGCCAACACAAGGTATGTATAGCGGGGGGAACCAAGCCAGATAGAGTTGGCAGATATTAACGCGATGCGGGTAGCGTTACGCCCAACTTGGTGTACAACTTTAATCATTTACGCTAGGAATGTTTAGGAAAAGTGCTTTCAATTTATTCATTTTTTCGCTTCTATTAATATTTTTAATTTCTTATTTTCATTTAGTCAGTTATTAAAATGTAATTTCAACTTGAAAAATACATATAATGTATAAATGACTCATTGGAATAGGCGCTCGATCAGAAATGTATGTTCATGTAGGTTAGAGTTCAATGCTAATTAGTCATACTGGGATGTTAACACATCGTGGAGGTCCATTCTCTCCTGGATGTTGATGGGGTTACTTATATATTTTATCATCCTTTCTCCACGCTAATGCAGTTTATTTAATTTAAATTTGTCACCATCCTGATACATTATATTAATTATTTAATAATGACTATGTTAAAATTTAAAAAATTAATGGGTTATATAGTTAGAGATAGTCATTATTTAAAAAAGGGGGACTATATAGTTAGAGTATAGTCATTATTTAAAAAAGGGGGACTATATAGTTAGAGATAGTCATTATTAAAAAAAGGGGGCTATATAGTTATAGATAGTCATGACTAAAACAAGGAACTGTTCAAAAAAACTACGCCGTGGCCTGCTATCCGTCCGAGATATTCACATTTAACTACACAGATGAGCTAGAGATGAGGGAGGTGAAGTTCAGAGGAAATGTACCTGAAATCGCAAGGCAGGAGATTGGAAAATATTCAATAAAGCAGCCTACGTACCCCCTACATAAGTCGAACCTCTAGGTCAATGATTTTCAAACTTTCTCACTCACGTCACATTGAACAAGGAAGTAAAATTATCAAGGCCCACTATCAGTTTCTTAAGGAGAAATTTTATCACTAAAATAGCGAATATTAAGATTGTGTGTACAATTTTAATTTAGCATCGCGTCTTATTAGCCGTTCGGGCTATACACTATTGTGTGTAAAATTTCAATAACTAAAATTCTAATAATATTTGTGTTATTTTTTAAAAAATGTGCTGATAATAGATTTAAAAAGATTTGTCTTTTTATTCAGATTTTTTTCCTCGCTTCTTTTTGATCTTTCCCAAATTCCTACGGCACACCGGTCGAAAAAGGCCACTCTAAAGAAAACACACGAAACGAGATTGCCGTTTAGTCCACGTGCACACCGATGCGGGTTGGAATTAAAATTAAATTACCCTATTGCACAGTTTTAAATAAAACTTTCATCATTTTTTTAATCTCTTTCCATGAAATGTATTTTAACAAATACAAATGAGTATGAAAGTGTTATCAATTGATTAAATACACCATGTGAAAAATTATTTATTAAAATTAGCCTACTTTTACCGGTACTGGTGGCGATTGACTGGCATTGCACTGAATCACACCGTTAATGGGTGTATCTGGGTTTGAATCCCACACATGTCTGCTGGAAGGCAGTTTTCCCCGTGAGATTTTATTTCGTAATTTCTACAAAACATTTCTACGATAATACGGGTACACTTCCTCTAAGGCACCTTTCTCACTTCCCCCCCTTAAATTCAATAGTAAATAGACCTTATTTTAAAAGCAATAATTTTATGTATTTCAAAGAAGACTCGTTCCTGGTGACTGCAAAGCGATTGCAGGTGGGTTTTTTTAGACCTACCTCACCAGAATCACATTTGATAAAATAAGAGAAAAACAGGGAAAACGTGTCTTCGAACATATAGCCTTGCGTGCCACGTTGTATCATTTAGTTGTTTAGGGTAATTATTCTAAGTATTTAAATCACTTGAGTGACTAAATTTACATCTTGTTAAAGAAAGTGGCAACTAAAGGTGATGTGACTCTGGTAGTAGACAATCATTTGTATTAACCGATGCTATAGCGTCACTTAAACCTGCCCCATGGTGTAGTGGATCAATACATCTGGCTACGAGACTAGGAATCCCGATTTCGGTTCCCAGCTGGAAGAGAAGTTTTTTTTTTTTACCGTAAAGGCAATTATTCCAAAGGTCATCAAGGTTTGGTTAATTAAGTTAGGTTTAAGTGTTTCCACTGGTTCCACACCCTCATACTCGCTATGGCCATCACATCATCTCATCGGACATGGAAAGAGTCTCCATGGAAGGGATGTGTGATTAGCACATTCAGTTGGCCCTTGGGCAACAGTACAGTACTGGATAATCTTTCCGCAAACTGAGCCACAAATAATGTTACTCAGACGCGCAATATTATATTAGTGTTTTATATATATATATCACCGTATCTTATTACATGCTCGGGTTATACGCGTATGTACTAATTACGCTAGTGAGAAAGGTTGAAATTAAAGGAAGTGTATCCTCATTTGCGTGGATAGAAAGTGGAAAACCATTTTGGAAAACCACCCTCAGTATACCCAACCAGGACTCGAACCCCGATATCCCTGTCATCAGAAGTCTAATCTATTGTGAGAGTGACGCATTAAGACATTAGGCCACCGAAGCAGGTTGGTTTGTACTGTGATCCTTAACGTAAGCTTTAAAAACACACATATTATAACAGCGTACGACTAAGTAATAGTTTAGAGAGCCATAGTAATAGTAATAATAATAATGATAATAATGTACTTGGTAGATTAAAATTAGCTTGTAACACAGCATTTATGTTTAAAAAAATTCCAATCAAGTATAGATATTACTCTTTTTTTTCTATGTCCATAAAATGGAACTGTAAGCAAAGGTAGGGTTTTTTTTTGTGCAAGCAAACCACGCGAAGCTTCGTCTACTATCGATTCGTTTGGATCGATACTTTTGTCCCTCGACGGGTTGATACAAACCGATGGCACAGTTCTCCAGACTGAGGAAGGATTTGTCTGCAGGCTAGTAAGGGGTGAGTGAGGAGGGGTTAGAGGGGGGGGGGATAGGAGGGAATTTATTGGACGATCGGGAATACAAGGTGGAAAACAGCAACGCCAAGCAAAGATGCCTTTTTCACAAACTGAACACTTTCTTTCTTCATTTCTACTGGATTTTATTTTGTGTTAAAGTAAAAATAATATTAAATAATGTCGATTATTTTGTTTGTATTTTATTTTGGTAATTGGTTATAATTAATTAAAATCTTTAAGAAAACAATTATTTAATTATTTTTAAAGTAATATAACTTTAAGGTATATCCTTTTTCTTTTTTTTTTAAGAACATATTTATTCCTAACTTTAAATTATTATTTGAATGCTTCGTATCTAATATTCACTCTGCGTTGATTCCGAAGCGGTGTAACCTTTTACTAAGACGAGCCAACTTAAACTTAAATTAATCCCTACATAGTCCTGAGTGCGCGATTTAAATGTCAAGGTCATTCAGTCTGGTTTTCCTATGAAGGGGTAAGTTGGGGCTATTACTCCAGCAAGATGTACTAAGGATAGTTCTTCATAAATGTTTTCTTACTCTTCCTTCCAGAAAATTCGGGTGCATTTCCTCTAAATAATATCTTCCTCAACATTAAAACATTAGATTAGTTAATCTCATTAGTAATATAATAATATCGGTAGGGCCTATATTAATTATTCTAGTGTGGTAGAGTTAAGAAAGTAACAGTTTACACATGTATATTTTACATCCCAAAAGTGAAATTGGCCATTTAATGATTTTAAAAACCTACAATACAATCATTACAATATTATACTGTCTATAATAATAGGTTTGATTATATTATCTCAGGCTTTAAATAAATAAGATATTACCAAGACAAAATAGTTTAATAAAAATATATATTATGGTACTTTCTTTAAATTTTGGTGGCGTGTCTATCTACTGAGTTACGGGGACTGGGATGGATTCCTGTCATGGCAGAAAAACTTATCATTAGTGTAATGTGAGTTTCCCCCCTCACTGTGTGATGAATTAACGATCAGGGATTGGATGTTGTGTCTGTTCGAAATTTAAGTTAGTATATAAGTCGTATGCTGATATAATCAATCGGTTCAGAGAGTGCACTTTAAATACCTAAAATAAATGGAACTTTTTAAAAATTGAAACCTTTTGTTTGCATTTTATAGCCTTTTAATTATAGCCAATATCACCCACAACAATTATGCATGGTCATTTGTCTTTGTTTTAATATGATACTATAACATACTATGCAAATACATTTGGAGAATAGCCCATTGTTGTGCTGGACATCCACATCACACAGTAATACGTTAATTTAAACAATTTATTTATATTTTGAGAAACACTATTTTATTATTATCATGTGATATTTTCTATTTTAATAAAGCGAAGAAAAAAATTTAAAATATTAAGTTAGTACCTTTATTTTTCACATCTTTCCCTTATTTTAAACAGCAATATGAATAAAATAATTTGACAAAAATTAAAGTATAATCTGTAAGGACTGACATTTAACCCATGACAAACACTATTTTGGGGGAGGGTATATAATAGAAGTACCCGGATGAGAACTAAAACTAAAAGTAGGGGTTGGGGGTTGGGAAGGGAAATTTAGATAAGAGAAGAAAAATGGCACAACATCAATGTAAATGTCCGGAAACTTGAAGAAGTTGGTAGCTCAGGGAAGAAAGGGGAGTGTAGGAGGCAAGTTCTCTGGAGTAAAAAAAAAGTTGGGGATTTTTTTTAGTTAGATAAGTTGCCTGATGCTGATAGCAGGACAGAGACATAAAAATACCTTCCTTTCTCCAAAAATCTTATGCTTTATTCCTTCTTGAAGAACCAAAAAGTGTCGTTCCCTTAACATATAGAAATGCTTGTCCTAAAAATCTACTAAACACATCTAATTTGAGAAATTATGATCTTATTGTAAATGTAGCTCATCTAAATAGTAAATATATGATTATATTTTAAAAATTAGCCCTTCAGGATTTTTCCAGTATTAATTTGAACGCTCTAATGTAATATTTGTGCTTTCGTTTTATCTAACCTAAGGCAACAGTATGAAGAGTATGCATTCTTAAATAAGTTATCCAGAGTAATTATTCTGAACTAAAGATTAAAAAAAATATTTTGGACATAAAACCCATTTTAAGTGCTTTCAGCTAGGTTCAAGCATTAACATTATGATGAGTCAGTTCAGCTTAACATTAATGAGTCATCAAGCATCAACATTATGATGAGTCAGGTTCAAGCATTAACATTATGATGACGTTCAAGCATCAACTTAGATGTAAATACTACTTTCCCATGTTGTTTTTCGCAACGTTCCATTAAACAAATATTATTAGCTTATTATTATATTATTATTTTGTGGTCTAAAGACTTATGAAAAAAAAAGAACTACCCACTTCAGTAACCGAAAGGTATAAAGCGTCAGTCTCGTGTTAGGCTGGTTTGCTGATGATGGGGAGATCGGGAATCGAATCCCTAATGGGTCTACTGAGGATGTTCTCCTTTCACGTAGATTCGGGTACATTATTAGCTCTCTATAAAAATTAAATAGGATAGGTCATATATATATGTCCATGAGGAACGATGTTTTTGATAAAGAGTTCCATTTTATATTTACATTCATGTATAAAAAAAATAACACGTGTTAGAACACTAAGGCCCTCTGCTCGACTTAAGAGTCCCCTCTCACAGTTCCGACACAGCTGTTACATTCTCTAGCGGCGGTAGGACGCAACAACATGTTAATATACTTTTTGTAAGAAAATATCTTGATTAAAAATAGTAGTAGTAGTAGTTGTCTATCTCTTTATGTAAAATTTAAAGTTTACTTCAATTTAAAATTGTCAGTTATTTTCTATAAAAAAATTACCTTTATGATATGGCTTCCAAACATTTATATTACTTAACTTTTCTAACAAATTTTTAATCTTGTCAAAGAAATATCGCTGGAAATTGCTTTGCTTGATGACAAGAAAAAAAAAACCTTAGATGGACTCGTTATTCATTTCTTTATGAAATAATAAAGCACTTACGGTAGAAAAATATGGTAAAGTTAATATGTCATGAAAGCCCTTTTTTCTTTTATTCTTTGATAAAATTGAATATGACTTAAAAGATATAATTCTGAGGAGATAAAACCTTTCAAAACTGATCAATAGGCTCTTTGATATTGATACTATCAATGATCGCACTGCCACCTTTTTTCTCCCGCACTTGCGTGGAAATTGGGTTGTTTGCGGTGATCAAAAGTAAACTTTACTCTCTTTCGGACGTAAGTTACTACGTGAACATTAGTTCCCGTCTCCTCCAATCATCCAGAGGAAACAACACTTCTCCCAAGAAACAAGAAACATCAAGGTTCATAATGTTCCTTCAATAACGGGACCTTATTCACGTCACATTTATTTGAAACATTGTTTCTGTTACGAAAAACGATTTTCCCTCATTTTTGGACATGATGTCGATAAATATTAGAATAGAATGAGTTTTTTTTCACTTTAGAAGGGGAAATTTATAATTTATGAATATACTAAATAAATTAATATGTCAAAACAGCGCTAACAACTCGTGGCTATAGCCGTAATTAACGAATATAATATCATAAATATTTAATCCACCAGTATATTTATTTATTTTCTATAATATAAATAATATGCACACACAAGGAAAAACGTTTTAGTGAAATAAATTGTGGTCTACATTGATAATAATTTTTACTTTATATTTAAATCAATTTTTTTTGTATTGGTACTGTTAATCAAAAGTGACATGAAAATAACATAAATTGGCCTATGCGTATACTTGGAGCAGTTTTAGTAACTTTTGTAACTGTTCTTCTTGACGTGTTTATAGTATGTATTATGTCTCACCTAATGTATAAAATAATTATTTATTTAGAACATAAAACATATATTTTGCTTTGTCTTTAATTACAGAAAAAAAAAGAGAAATAGTGTTTGAAATATTTTATAAATTATAAAGCTGGCTTAAGAGAGATAATTTTTTGTAACACACCTTAGTACCCTTTCAAGCTATCCGTCCGCATGTTTACTCTAATGAGTAAAGTGGAATTTATAAGAAATGTATCCGAATTTGTGTGGAGGGAGGTTGGGAGACATATAAGAGAAAAAATCCCTCAATATCCCTACTGGGATTCCAAACTCAGATATCACCTTAACTGAGAGTCCAGTCTATTTATTGCGATAGTGGCGCGTTAGACCAGCTATATAATATATATATATATATATATATATATATAATAATAATATAAAACGTTGATAAGTTATAACAAGTTTGTCAACTCCTGCCTAAGAGCATTCAATCACTGAAGTGTGTGATATATATTTTAAAATTCTAAATTATAATTTTATATATAATTGTTCAGTTTGTAAAACCATCGGGTCATGTTTCCACAAGATTAATTAAACTATATTTTATTGTGATCTAGTATGGTGTTTTACAGGGATGTTAACAATAATCCCTACAGTATAATCCATCTTGTTTTAGATTTCGATATCTTTACGTGAAACTATAATAAATTATATCAGGTTCAGGTATAACAACCTTGACAAGCCAACTCTCTGGTAGGATGACATTTTAAAGTGATGACTCAATTTGTACGAACGTATACAGAACAAGGCAGAGAGAGAGAGTCCAATTAGTGCCAATCTATCTTCCTTTCAAGGATCTTAAATGTGAAGAGAAATACGTCACCACGATCTGTACCGCTTAGAGTGGTAGATGATGCTACTTAAGCCACATTTTTTTTGTTATTACCGCTTCTTGCCATGTGTTTAGGTTATAAGCATATATGATTATTACTCTAATGGGGTAGAGATGAGGAAGGAATCATCTCAAGAGGTAATATACCCATTTGCGTGAAGAAAGTGGGAAACTATTTAGAAAAAAAGAACCTCAGTAGACACGGCCAGGATTCCAACCCCGATCTCTCTGTCATCAGAAGGCCAGTTCAACTCTAAAATGATGCCTTAGACTAGGGGTCTTCAACCTTTTTATGTCCAAGGACCAAAGTTTCTGTCTCCTGTTGGCTCACAGGCCTAGCACTGTACCAACAATATTAATATTGAATAAATATTAAAATAACCGTTTTAAATCATTCTTATGGACTTATACTCACACTAGGTATTAGTATTTTTTTGAAGTATATTCTCTGTTGTATCATAACAGAAGGTAGCATTATTGTCTACTAGAGTTATCATTTTCTGGTTGAAAATACATTTGTTTAAAAACTTAATACTTATCTTCACGTAAAAAGCAAAAATCATTTATAAAATTACGTAAAATACGTATTTATTTTATTAGTTGACTATATAATATATATATGTATTACGTAGTCAACTAATAGAATAAATATATATATATTACATAGTCAACTAATAATATATATATATATATCCGTATGTGTCATTTTTTCTCTTGAAATAATTTTATGTTTTCTATGAGCCAGCTGGCAGCAAAAAATGCTACCATGGGCCGAAAGTGGCACGCGGGCCATGGGTTGAAGACCCCTACCTTAGACCATCCGGACACTGAAGCGAGTCCGTTTATAATAGCAATAATAATAACCCGCTCCAGTGGCCTCGTGGTCTAACGTGCTACTAGACTGCCAATGACGGGGAGATCGAGGTTCGAATCTCAGTTGGGTGAACTGAGGGCAGTTTTTCCAAAAAGGGTCTTCCACTCTCCCCCCACGCAAATGCGAGTACAATTCCTCTGAATATAACCTTTCTAATCCCAAAAATCATCAGTGTAATTAGTACATAACTGTGTAACCCGAACGAGTAGTAAGACGCGGTGCTAAAAATAAATAAATAAATAATAATACAATATAAATATTGTAAGCTCTAAGCTACTAATATTTGTGAAAATAGCTATTTTTATCGTCAACACTAATAGTGTGTCCCCTAATAATGATAGTAATAATATTAATAGTTTTTGTTTTATAACAACTATCACTACTTTTTGGAGGGGAAGGTCTCTAGTCTTACTGTCCATTACCCTCATATTTTACATTAATGGGTTAGGGATGTGGCAGATGGGATTTAGAGGAAACGTAAACGAATTTGCCTGAAGGGAGAGTGGAAAACCATTTAGGAAGACTCCCTCGGTACATCTGGCCTTTAATTCAAGGGCCCTTTGATATTTCCATTTTTGGCAAATCAGTCAGACTGGAATGCTGATTCAGCCCGTTCTACAACAATGCAAGTGCCACTTTAATAATTAGCAAGTCCTAGTGTCAGTTTGCAACTTAATATAATTACTAATAACATTTAAGGGTTCATTTTTCCTGGGTCAGAATCACCAATCCTGTATTTAATTAATACACTCGTATTTTTTTTAAACTAGTGAAAAAATATTAAAATTTTTATTTATTTTCCTACCGGCCGAATTGGTTGTATTGAGATGAGCTTAGTATCAAAACAATAAAACCCTAATAGGGTAGGTTTTCACAGTTTTTACCTGCAAAATTCCACGGGCAATTCCTAGTACAATCCTTAAAATACCCTCTTAATCCTGTTAAGCCAGTAATTACAGTGCTGCAACTAGACTACCAATAGATTTATAAATATTTCGTTGCTTTAGTGACAAATTTCACCAATCCATTAAATAAAAATTCACTTGCAGTCTAATATTATTTATTTATCAAAACCAAAATATACAATTGTTTTAACTTGTACGTTTAATATAGTGATTATTAACGCTTTCTATCTCATTATTAAGGATAATGAGGGTAGTTTTTTTTCAAAGAATTGCATCCAAATTAACAGGATGGAAAAATTACATTTTAAAATTAATTTTCAGTACAGCTGGCCAGGATTCGAAATACAACTTCCCCGTCAATGGTGAGCTTATGCAATAACTGTATAAGGCCTTAGAGCGTTTGGACAGCTGTGAGCTTCGTCTGTTTAAAACGATTGGAAAGGCGTCTCCAAAGTCACTTAAACACCAACAAAATTACCTTTGAGAAATAAGTTATTAATAGATACTATATATTGCTTGCTCTACCTCCAAAAATATAAAACATAAATATAATAAATGTGTAATATTATATGAGCGTGGGCTGTGGGCACTTCCAGCATTTTCTACAAACATTCCTACTTGTCATGGGCCTGGGTATGTTTTGCATTATTTAAATAAGACTTTCCTATATTATAAATAGGCTTTGATCGATTGGCATACTTGACAATAATTCAGAAGGCTGTAATTCGACTACACAAAACTGTACTGGGTATTTTTTTCTCCATTTCCCCCCGTCTCCCTCCTAGCAAATATTTATGTATTGTATTGAAATTAAAGACAGCCAGACACCTATTGGCACTAAAGACTACCAATAAATAATCTAAATTTTGTAATATTTACAACCCCTTACACATTTTTAAAGATAAGTACAAAATAAATTCCCTTTGTAGCTCAAACGACAAACCTAAAATAACAAAAATAAAAAATACATGTATTTATTGTATTAAAAAAATCTTTTTGGTTAACAAAACAAAAACAAAATCCAATCTTTTGCCTTACACATTGATGACGAGATTTTTTTTTTTTAGATCTTCTATTTTTCCTTGTTTGATCTGACTTCTGCGCGCATAACGCTATGACTTTCGTCGTAAGAAAGAAAAAATAAAGAAAAAAGTTCACCACATGCTGCTGTTTCATTGGTTCAACTCGACGAACGGTTTCATGGGAGTGTAGCACTGATGGTTTTATTATTAATAATTAAAGTTTGATGTTCAGTCCCGAGTGAATCACCCTAAAATACTTGTCGTAACCTAACTATACTTAGTTTTCCATAAATCAAGGCTACGCCCCACCACGATATAAAACTTAACCGCTCCCCAAATAGAGATGCGCTTCTAAGTCACCCCTCTATGGCGTTCCCAGAAGCGCACGGGTTGTAAAGCACATCCCGTAATCCTTCTCCATGTAGCAGGGCATGGCACTCGAGTTCCAGTTTGAGTGGCAGGGATAGTGTGTTCAGAGCTCGCCTGCCCAGGACCGGGGCACGAAACCGGGACCACAGGGGAGCGATAACAAAGCTGTTAAACTCGCTCATGCAATAACTCAACCGTAGTCAGATAGCCCGCACACAAACCACTTTATCATGGGGCTGGTATCACACTCACTCACTGACGTCTTGCTCTCTAAGTCTCGAATTGTTGAGCCTAGTCTAGCAATGAATATTAAAAAAACATTGTAATCAATTTAAATAAATGTAAATTACTATAAATGAGTTTATAATATTTTAATATGTTTTACTGTAAAATAAGTAGCTACAAGTAAAATATGTAGGCCTATACCGTATTTAATTAATTTATAGTAGCTGGGGATTCTGATTGTAATTGGGGTGTAGAGTTAAAGTGGGGCGGGAGCTGAGGGTGCGTGAGTGAAGGGCAGAATTTTTGAAGTTTTTATAACAACACTTTTTTTTTATCAAAATAATTGAAATATTTCCGAAAGTAGAAAGTTATATTAAAATAATTTTTATTTTTTATTTAGCACCGCGTCTTACTACCCGTTTGGGTTATACACTTATGTACTAATTACGCTAATGGGTTAGGAATTGGGAAGGTTGAATTTAGAGGAAGTTATCCCGTATTTGCGTGGAGGAAGAGTGTTAAAACCTTTAGGAAAAGCCACCCCCAGTTCACCCGAGCGAGATTCGAACCTCGATCTCCCCGTCCTCGGCAGTCTAGCTCAACACGAAACTAGTGCGTTAGCTAACTACACCACCGAGGCGGGTTGTATTAAAATAATTTAAGAACCTTAAGTCATTTTCAAGTACCTTTCTTTCTACCAGAATCCTAATAAACTTATACTTTATTTTGCACCGTGTTTTACCATCTGTTCGGGTTATCCGAATATTTTAAAAAATGGCGTTAGAACTAGTAAGGTAGAATTTATAGAAAATGTATCAGAATGTGCGTGTAAATATTGTGTGAGAACATTTAGGCATCTAGGCCCGGATTCTAACCTTATCCTCCCCGTCATTGACATGCCAGAATAGACGTCCACGTGTCCACCAATGAGGGCATCTATATTATAGATAAGCTTTGATCGATTGGCGTCCTTGACAATAATTCAGAAGGCAGAAATTCGATTACTATCCAAATGTACCAGATATGTTTTTTCTCCACTTTCCCTCTCTCTCTGCTAGAAAAAAATATTGATTAATTACGCGTATCGGTGGCTGTGTTGTCTAACGCGCTACTCTTGCAGTAGACTTGACTGTTGATGACGGGGAGATCAAGATTCTAATCTTTGACGGATGTACTAAGAGTGTTAAAAAAAATCCACTCTCCCTCCACGCAAATGCGGGTTAACTTCCGCTAAATATAGCCTTCCTAATCCATAAAATCGTTAGAGTGATTAGTATTAAGCGTATAGCCTATAACGGGTAGTAAAACGAGATACTAAACAAAATTTATTGTCTTGAAATTAAAAACAGCCAGACATCCATTGGCACTAAAGCCTACCAATAAGGAATCAAAATTGTGTCATAAATACAGCACATACTATCATTTGTTTTAAGTAGTAAAAAAAATTTAAAGTGACCCTTTACACATTTCGAAAAATAAATACAAAATTTATTCCCTTTGTGACTCCAATAACAAACCTAAAATAACAAAACATAAAAAATATGTATTTAAAAAACCCTTGTTTGGTTGACAACAACAAAAAAAAATCCCATCGTTTTGCTTTACACATCAATGAAAAGGTTTTTTTTTTTAGAGCTTCTATTTTCACTTGTTTGATCTGACTGCTGCGCGAATAACGCTATGACTTTCGTAGAGAGAGAGAGAGAAAAAGAAATGTTCACCATATGCTGCTGTTTCATTGGTCCAACTCGACGAACGGTTTCACGGGAGTGTAGCGCTGATGGTTTTATTATTACTTCGGTAATTACAGTTACCGCAGTGATAATCACGACACTTAAGCACGCCACGGGTGGGGGGGTTCAGGGGTTGGGGAGCGGAGATGATGAGGGCTGGTATAATTTTTTATTTTTTTTTTAGATTCATTGTGTTACGTACGACGTGGAATGAGTTTTTACAGCCCAGAACGGAAAGGATTTAAAGTTAGCCACAGCGTTTTTTTTAAAATCAGGCTGTTTATTTCCCCCTCTTAAAGCTCGTCGGGTTTTGTGAGATGTTTGTTTTGATGTAATTTAAGATTGCCTTGTCTAAGTTTTCAGCCCCTGTTTCACCAATTATTTTGATAGGAAAGAAAAGGGCACAAAGAACAAAAAATACTAAAGCATTATAATTATTAATTCGTTTAAAAATAATGTTGGTCAATGTCAATATTTGATTTAATTTATAGTAAGCTATCTAAGTTAGTATATTTTTTTAGTAACCCGTTAGGTTTTACGCTTATATAATTACTATGCTGGTGACCTGGTGGTCTAGGGGTAAAGTGTCAGTGTCAGACTTCTGTGCTGGGGTCCTGGGCTCAATCCTCGGTCCCGGCACAAATTTATCTGATTGCCAAACCTTTCCTTCACCTCTGACGAGACGTGTATTAATCACAACTTGTGAATGTGTGGAATGCCAGGCTTCCACCATGGTTCGGATCCCACGTTAAACTGTAGGTCCTCCATTTCATATCACAATCACCCTACCATTACACATTAGCTTAAGTGCGTACAACCCGAACGGGTATTAAGACGTTGTGCTAATAATAATAATATTGGTAAATGAGAGTTTTATTCTTTTTTGTAATGTTAAACAGTGCCTAGATACCAAAATTAATCAAAATCGATAGAACATATTTTGAAAATATAGATTTTTTCTTATTTTTCCCTTCAGTAACCTACCCTTAATTTTAGGGTTGGATATCTAATTCCAAAAAATACTCGAAGGAACCTCTTGAAAACCCTAGATGCTAAGCTTTAGCACAATCATTAAAATAGTTTCATATCTAAGACTAGATAATACACACAGACAGACAAATGCCATCACGAAAACCACATTTCAGGGGGTCATGAAATGTCTACAATTATCATCACCTTGAGCTCGAGTATTTTTGATGATCACAATATTTATCTCTCAGAGGGGTCGAGATAAAGTAGAAAACCTAAAACCTACTGGTTGATAAGAGAAACTACAGATCTATGTTTAGAAACTGCAAGATAATCTACACTTCCCATTCCCCTTTACTCTTTACCACAAAATTATGTTATCCATCTAATGCGAGAACAAGGAGTACCAATAATGTACTATTCGTGTTTAGTTTACGGAACTCGTTTTTCGTTTATTGATATATCGTTGCACGTGATAGCATTTTTCAAAACAATTCAGAGCGTTTTTATTAGCCGGGTTTTCATCACCCATAAACCCTTCCCTTCAATTGAATTATTAACCTCGGGTCAGTATATCATGCCGGTATTTCGTACAGCTGTGATGACACGTGTTACGGGGGCTGTAGTAGTTTTGTAACATTTTGGTATATACAGTGTTGCCATTAAGTCCAGACACATAAACAAAGGCCAAAAAAAACACACCAAGAAGCTGGACAGTAATGATAAAAATGTAATGTTATGTTATGTTGCTGTCCAAATATTATTTTTAATGTATTTTTAGCTTTTTAATGTATTAAAAACATTTATAATCACGTATATGTGTGTATTTGTGTATCTGCTTATGTGTCCAAACCTTATGACCCCCATTTATATTGGAATTAAAATCTCACAGTTCATGGGTTTTTTTTACCAGGGAATTTTTGTGAGAATTTCTAAAACAAAGGCATAGCTATGTCAGAACATTGCTTACAAACTTATTTAATTGTAATTGGATCACGTCATGAATAAACATATCTGGAAGGTCAAAAAGCTATTAAATCCACGCCGCTAAGCTACCTGCACTGAATCTGCCACTTTTGATCTATGTGGCCAATTTGGACACCTATAGAGACCTGGAGAACTTTCGCCAATGTTGGCTACTCTCTATATATTGAAATGTTCTAAATGGATCTTCCTGTCGATCCGTCATCTAAACAAAACTTTCAAAAGATGTTCAACATTAGCTCAATGAACTATAATTTATCTAGGTATATTACCTGGCTGATTCACACTCCACCCCCCACAATTCCACCACCAGTGGCCAGGCGTACAAAGGCGTCAGTTTAATATGGTCTAATTTACCGTTAGCGTTGTTCGTGGTTCAGTAAATAGATCTCCATTTGTGTGGAGAGAGACAGAGAGAATGGAAAACTATTTGGGGAAAATCATATTCAGTGTACCCAACCTGGATTCGAAGACCAATCTCGCCATAGTTAACAACCATGTTTAATACGAGTGTGATGCCTTAGACCATTCAACCATCAAAGCGGGTAGTATTCTAATAAAAATCACTGAAGAAAAGGTGTGTATCATCCTCATAAGCACGACTCCTCAACGAATATTTAAAAACTCAAACATGAAATGATGCGCCAGTAGTGTTAAAAATTGCGCAGAAAATGTCGAAACAGAAAATTAATATAAACTGTGTTTCAGTTTCGATATGAGTGAAATATTGCACTGCAAATCAGCGTGTTCATTGAACAGTAATAACTATGACTGCATGTTTTAGTGGTCAGAGTGATTGACCACCATTATAACAGAAACTGGTTCTATTCAGGGGGTTTATGACAAATATACAGTAGATACCCGAGTATTGAAGGTAAACGTTACCAAGGCGGCTTCAGATAATATAAAACTCGGATAGTATGAAACACTTGGTTGATCCGCTACACAGCGGAATTAAAGGTTGGTTAACCTAAGCAATAAGTTTGTCTGCTCTCAATTAATTTAGAGTTTAAAATGTACAGCAAATCAAACTTTAACCAAAATCATGACAAGTCAATAAGATATAACAGTATCGCTGAGTGGCAGGCAGGTGACTTGATCAAAATTAAGTGGCAGATCATAATATCTACGGGTACAGCATGTGGAGACGATAGATCATCCGATGATTCCCTCCGCTACTCACACTGGACGGCTGAACCAGTTTAATGTGAATCATTTCCTAGACAATTCTCACGGAACATAAATTGCGTTTCCACCTCGGATAATACGGAAACACGGGTGAGGGGGATTATAATTGATATTTCCTCAGTATGGGGTCTTGTTCTGTTATACACATTGTAAATATATAAGCGCTAGGGCTGACTGTGTATATTAAGTGTACGTAAGGACGGACCGTATATGACAGTTACAAAAGTATCTGAAACTACTTTAATATACTCTTAAATAGAATCACGTTATCTAAAACCATCGATACAGTTTAGCACCACTAACCACGCTCCATCACATTGTTAACAATTTGAGTTGACACCTGCTTTACGCGAGGAAAAAAAAAGCATGCGTAAGTTAAACTTTCAATTTTCAAATTGGTGCCTGTGGACATTTTGTGCGGAGAAACGTTTAATAAAGATTGTATTAAGTGCCAGTACTGACATTAATTATGTTTTTTACTATCATTGTGATCATTGTAAGCTAATTTTGAAAGACTTAAAAAAGAGAGCTCAAATTAAAGGTTGTTTGGATCTATCCCATCAATTTTAAGATAAATTATTAAACTTACTTTTTTTGTTAATTAATTTTGACACTGATTTAAAAATATATATTTTGATGTAATTAAATCCACAATCTAGTTTTTAAATATCAATGTAGACTGTAAAAAAATATTTTTTTAAAAGGCCCTTTTACCCGTATTTTTTTCACCGTCTTTTAATACCATCCGATTTATAAGCATACATTAATTTACGCTAGTAGGATAGGTATGAGGAAGGTATAATTCTAGAGGAAATGTACCCATATTTGTGTGAGAGAAGAGTGGGAAACAATTTAGTAAATTCTGCCCTCAGCACTCCCGACCGGGATTTGAGCCCCGATTTCCCCGTCGCCAGCAATCCTGTCCAACACGTGCGCCACTTGACCACCGATTCGGGTGACAACAGAGTGTTTGCTGTAGTATTAGATGTACTGTCCTTGGTTAAGTTATTTTTTAAATTGTGTTCCGATACAATCCGCGTATAAAGAAATTACACGTTAAATATCTCGATCTAAAAGTATTTGCAATCTACCACTGCTACCTACAATGATTGTTAAACCTTGTGTGATATTTACTTTATATCCTTGTTCCATGGCCGATATTAGCATGCCGGCTAGAGGAGCTTTTAGCCGTCACTCACAATACGATCACAAAACTTAGGCGTGCGTTCTAAAATGTTTGCAAGCCGAGGGATATTGCGGTGGGTGGTGGGGGGCTTAGGTGGTATGGATGCGGGGTGGAGGGGAGAGATGTCCACAGACCGTTTTCACGTATTTCCACCATCAATCTTACCTGATAAATGACACTTTTGAATGAGTAGCGCAATTTTTCCTCATGCTGATGATAAATATTTCTGGGCGGAACAACCTGACAAGTTTCATTGCTGAGCACCATTAATTAACTGATACGTCATCTTGACTGGATGGGTGGCAGGAAGTATTCTGTAACATTGCGGTTGCGCGACGCCTGGTGTGATACTTGAATTACAATTACTTGACTCTGATATTCAATTATTCTGATGTGATGTAACGCAAACAAATAGGCGTGGCTGAGAGAACAATATAGAATTGCTTGACGTAAGAAATAATTATTTATTTAAAGAAAGATAAATATTTATATTACTATTATCATTAAGTGTTCTGTCTTACGACACTTTTGTCAGTGAAAATTAGACCTCCAGTGCTCCCTGTCCTTGCCTCCTCCTTCTACTCTCAGAATTTCTTCTTTTCTTCAAGTCACCTAGTAGACCTATTTGAATCCTCCTCCTTCCTAAGCTCCTCTTTCCCTCAACCTTTCCTTCTATGACGTCATGTCCATACCATGCTGAAAACACCGGTTCTCGTCCGATTGATACTATATTTATTAGTAAACTAAGGCACCAATCTTATATTGTCTGATTTATTGGTAGGGTTGGGGGTGGTATGGGGGGAGTTCAGATTCAAATCTTGATAGGTGTACTAGGTTTTCCCCATAAATTTTCTCTCACGTTCATTCACGCGAATGTGAGTACATTTCCGATCAATTATACCTTCCTCATACCCACCATATTAAGTGTAAATATGAGGAGGCCTTTGACGAGGAGGGAGAGGAGTAATGCCAAAAAACTGTTTTTGTCTTTTGGTTGAACTTAAACTTATCAATCAGTAATGGAAATATTATATCTCTAGCTATTTTTTAGTACCTCTAATGACTCTCAGCGACTTGATATATCTAAGGAGGAATTCAATACAATTCGTTTGGAAGGATAAACGATAGTTATAATAGTTGTTTTTAAACTAGCACTGTGAAAATTGACAGAGACCAAACCCTGGCCTTCCCAATTGAAATTAGCCATTAATTAATTTTAAGATAAACACAAACCTAGTGAGTTAGTAATTATTTAAAATTTTAATACAAACAAATGTCTAAAAATCCGTTAGTATATAAAATATACTATTGGTAGTAAAATTAGATTATTCAGAATATATCAAAAAATTAATACAAATTTTAAATTTCATTATTAATAATTAATTAAATTCAGAAGATTAAAATAATTGTGTACTTATAATTCATATTTTGTTTATTTATTTATTTTAATTTATGCATTTAATCCCAGTTATTTACTTATAGCTTTATTACGTTTGTATTTTTGAAATGCTCTAATTTGCCATGAAATTAAAATATTATTAACTATTTTACGAAACTTACTTTTAATTAGAGCTAAACAAATCAAGTCAATAAAGTTTATATTTACATTCAATAGACCATGTTAGAAGAGTAATACAAATATTTAAATCATTTTAATCAATTTATCAACAGGTAGTTTATAAACTGCTGAACGCTATCATTTATTACTACGATGGTTAAAGCTATACATTTTGTTTTGAAGTCTCCACAGAATTTCGAGCTGTAGAAACAATATCACAGTGTGTACAGTGAATAAGGTAAGTGGATTAAGTGGATTACTCGCTAGATTTTATAAGATATATAGGTACCAATATTATTTTACCATGAAACTTTAGGAATAAAGGCGTTACCAAATCTGGCACAAGACTCATTAATAAAAGTCAAAACAAAACTTTCTTGAGGGAAATTCTTCTTTACTCGTGTTACTTTCTTAAATAATCTACTTGTTACGAGATGATAAAATATTACTCCCTGAATCCAAGCGCTCTTGTCTAACTAGCACTTGTCTAGCAATTCTAACTGAATTTTTTTTAAAGAAATATATAATATTTATTTACATTTACTATTATATTTGGCATGCATTTTACAGCACACGAATTCTAAACTCTATAAAAGTAGTGTAACAGTATTTTAAATAATATATTCCTTATTATTAGTAATGGTGATTTTAGATACCGGGAAACGTGAAATACTAAATAAGGACGCTAAATTATTTTTGTCACAGTCTAGATATTTTTTTTCCATTTATTTAAGGTATTTAATGTGCACTTTCTGAATAGACAGATTATATCAGCACACGACGTATAGACTAACTTATATCTATAACAGACACAACACCCAGCCTCCGACCGTTTATTCATCACTGTGAAAGGGAAATCCCACATTTCACCAAAGATACATTTTTCTGCCATGAAAGGAATCTAACCTGGGACAATTAACTCCGACACGCTACCAAATGAACTCCTAAGGTGTCGCTGGCACCATATGTAGCAGATTTGGGCAACATATGTTTCAATTTATCCACAGGTATGGTGAATGATAAGTGAAATTCGCCACACCATGTAAAAATTGAGAAATTAGGTTGATCAGTCGAACATTGAAAACAACACACACTGTTTGAACAAGTTTAGGTAAAAACATGTACACTTTGACTATTGAGTTGAAACTGCCTTAAACGCAAATGATGAAAACTGTTCAAATTGAAAAGTAAAGCAATTTAACGCGAAATTTGACAATCCTTTAGTCTGACAAGTTTCAGAAACATTGTCAGAATATCTGAACTCATTGCACCCCAGTATCAAGTTACAACCAGCACACGCTATCATTAGAAGTTTATTTTACTATGAGAGCTGGTAAACTAAAATTCGCCACACTTTTATGGACAATTCGCCACCTCAGGCCTAAAGCCACACAAAATTCAAAAGGTATAAATTCCGCCCACTTCCCACTAATAGCTTTATGTTGATTCTTGTTTACGTATAAATAGTATTTTATTCCAATAAAATTTATAATGATCTTTTTTTTAATCGCGTCTTACTAACCCTTTGGGCTATATACTTAAACTGATCATGTTTGTATGTATAATTATACAGCTAGAAATATATATGTTAGAAAAATAATTGTCAGATTATCTTGTATTATTGTAAATTATTAACACAGTATGTGAATAAAACAAACATTATTTTATTTTCTTACTAAAATAAAATATTTATAATAATTTTATATGATATTTTTGAGAATTAACAAAAAATGTATTTCAAACAAAGTCACAAATAGATCTAAGCCATCAATAAAACCTTAATATTTTATTAATAGATTTGAAATATCTCGCTAAACATGACATATTTTTACATAAAATCATTTGTATAACCTTTACTAAAATGTATTTTAATATTTACTAGTGACTAAATACGTCTCTAGCGTAGGCAGGTAAGTAAAAGAAATATATTACATTCAATATCATAAATAAAACAAAGAAATTCACTTTCTCCACTACTTTATATTCTATCCTTACAGAATAATCTTAGGGTAATGCAAGACACTAAGGAAGGCTTGACATTAAACAGTATAATGTAGCTATTAGCTTAATAGGATAAGCAGATGATTTAGCTCTGTAAGGTAATGCAAGTAAGAAAGCTGTTGCAAGAACTGCGAAAATTGTATCAAAGGCTTGTATGGAAATATGTTCGGAAGCAAACGCTGAAAAGACTAAGTATATTACTACACAGAGAGCACAGATTGTGGACGACAATTCAAAGACTAAAGAGAACAACATATAATTATAATGGTTAATGAGTTTAAATATTTATGCAGCGTTTTAACTAGCAATAACGATATTAGAGTAGAAATTAGGAAAATTATACAGTTGGGAAATCCATGACATTACTTGATCTGTAAGTTGATAACATCTCGCCTGCTGTCAACATTCAGAATATACAAAACAATAATTTTACTGGTTGTTCTTTATGACTGTGGAACATGGTCTCTTACTTTACATGACTAGAGGAAACTTAGGATATTCGAGAATAAGGTGCTTAGGAATATATTTGGTCCAAAAAGGGATGAAGATACTGGAGAGTGGAGGAGGTTATATAATGATGAGTTACATACCCTGTACTCAGCATTGATACATTGGTTATGATCGTCAAATCTCGCTGATTACGGTGGGGAGGACGTGCAGCGCAAATGGAAGAATATGGAACTGTGTTCAGGGTACTGACTGGCCAACCCAATATAAAGAGACCATTGGAAAGAACTAGACGCAGATGGAGGATAACATTAGAATGAACCTGAAACAGACCGGGTTTAATGAGGTGGACTGTATAGAACTATCTCAAGATAGGATACGGGGTAATGAGGGGGACTGGATGGGACTAGCTCAAGATAGAGATAGTGTGACGTACTTTTTTAAGAGAAACAATGAACTTTTCGAGTTCCTAGTGTCATAGAATAAGAAAGAATATTATTTTGTCCAAAGGAAAATATATTTACTTGTTATATCATGAGAAGGTCCCTGGTATAAATAAGTAAAAATAAGAAACACTGACTTGCATTCAATTTATTACACACGTATACAACATAGCATTTGATGTATACTTTATATTTGGAGTAGTCTATGACAAATTGATGAGTGCATTTTTCGATACATAATTTTTCAAAGCTTTTCATTATCATTAAAAATTGAAATTACGTTAAAAGTACAAGACGGAAAACGAGTGCTAATTTAAAATTACAATTACAAGAGACATCCCGAGCACAAGGCATGCACATGCAAAGGTTGCAAAATAATCTTATCAAGATAGATAAATTCAGATATATCAAAATAAAATAATAGTGTTTGTGTTATTTCCCCTAAAACTTTTTATTTGCCTAAGTGCAGGTTAATGAATGATTAAAAAATTAAAAGTAGTGTTAGTATACAACAACAAAAAATTTCTATTTGACTTTGGTTCACATGTTAGTTACAATCTTCACCTCGACCTCACATCGTATTTTAAAAGTGACCTTCATAATTATATTCCTACTCTTTAGTACAAAGTGTGTTACGTAATAGATCAAATACGTATAAAGCAAGCTAAAGTATTTATTTATAATGTAAAAGACTAGACTCGTATTTGACCACCTCTATGGTCTAGTGTCAGAGTTCCTGGTTACAGATCCAAAGGTCCCCTGTTTAGTTCCCAACGCTTCCAGATTGTTTTGTGAAGCAGTGGATCTGGAACGGGGTCAACTCAGCTTCGTGAGAACAATTGAGGAGATAGTTGAATAAATAAGAAGTGGCTACACTCTAGAAAAATGAGATTAATGGATTGGGGGTTTATTGTGCTGACCATATAGCAACCTTTATCCGCAAATGTTGGCACCACACCTTCATAATTACTAGTTTTACATCATCTCATTGCGGCTATGACATGTAGACCATCGTTCTGTTTCCACGGAGCGACTAAATGTCTTCATACATGGCGTCCAAACTAGAGATCTGGAATCTCTCACGGTAAAATATATGTGCTTAGAATTTTTTAAAATATTATATTAATATTACAAACCCTAGTACCACAAAATTATATTTTGTTTAGTAGACCAAACTTTACCTGTTTCTTAAACCAGACCTTTAGTTGATTCATAATCCATCGAGTCATTGGGGAGGGGGCTTTATAGCTAGTACGTATTCCCACTCTTGTATTCGGCAGTGCGTCAGTACCATTTTATTCTAGAAGTATTACCTCTGCGCAGTGCCTTCATCTTAGTTTTTATTACTCTAAATGTATCGCGCATGCGCCAATCATCTGCTACAACCCAGTCAGCGACAAGATGCCCCAACACCAGCTTGTAAGAAAGAGGAAAAGGGATATAATCATTTTTCGTGACCACCTCCGCATAAATATTTGAGTGTTTGTATAGATAGCCCACACCTGCTGGTCTTCACACGAGGGAATTCGAGAGAACGAGGAAGACAGAAATAGAACAACCAGAAGAGCTATTGGTTAGTTTATTCATATTTTATTTATTTCCTTAAAGTGCTCGTCACATATAAATACCAATGAGGTTAGAGGCTAAATCAAGTGGCATCCACATAACCCTAAAACAAAATTCTTTGCTGTAGTTTTCAATTGCATCTTACTACCCAATCAGGCTATCCGATTTTAACTACGCTATTAGAGTTAGGATGTATAACGTAAAATCGAGAGAAGATAATATGACAACATTTTGGGAGACGCATAATTTGGAAACCATTTGGATTAAATACAACTCTCCAAGCACCCGGTAAAAAATTCAAGTTGACCTCCTCGTCAAACCAGACTAGATGAGCTTAACGTTTAGTCCACTTGACATCGATACAAACCCTGTTTATGATAGGAAAATGTTCTGAAAGGCCTTTTTTCCTGTCTGAATTCTACTATATAATAAATTTAGTAGATAAAAACACCTTTCATAAGTTCCATCCTACCATGAACAGGCTGTAGTGGAGAAACTTACTGTCAGGTGTAATTTGAGTTAAGCAATTTGATGAAATTTTGAGTTGAGCTTGAAACTTGCTGTAAAATACCTGAAAATGTCCTAAAAGCTTTGCCAAATGAACTATTTCTATTAATTCATGTGTATCCCAAACTGATACGTGATGGTATGATTCACTTAGGTGAAGAATGACAACTTGGAAACGGGAATTGAACCCGGATGGTCCTGGATACGAGACGAACCAGAATGGCTTGATGGTAGAGCAATGGCTCACAAAGTCAAAGGTCCCCTGGGCTAGAGTCCCGTGTCCAGGTTGTCATTTTTCACTTAATTTAACTATTTTTAGTTATTCATGGTTGCCACAATTTTCTTAATACAAAATTCCATATGTTTGACAGGTTTTCCATTTTTACAGTCACTCAATAAGGTATTAATTATAGATTATAAAAATAATTTTTTAAATACAATTGACTATTGTGGGGTGGTTCGGCCTGACTCTGATGGAAAAATTCATGTAATCATCACACAACCCAATATTTCAAATATAAAAATTGATCAGGAGAAAAGAAGTTATTCAAATCAGTGTTCTAAACTGGGGGGTTACACAGTCATGTTTTGCTAGCTCCACACGTTACTGGCATGCCAACATGACAGTGTAGACCCCTACTTGCATACAAATGAAAGAGTTTGCATGATGCATGTTCTAATTGCACGAATATTTAAACACTCGAATAATCTGGCACCACCAGCCGATTGTCGTGCCACCTAAACATGAATGCTAGTTGTACTTGCACGAGTAAACAGCGATTGGTGCGCCAGTTACAGCTTGCAGAGAACAGTTACGGTGCATTGTTTAGAACATTTATGTATATATGTGATAAACTCAACAGTCCTGCAAGTAAATCTTTGCACGGTATTCAACAATGTGTGTAGGCCTTAACTTGCATGACAGTTGGACTGGCATGTCTATGACGCAAGCTAAACATGATAGCGTATACAGGCCTTAAGGCTATATCTTCAGTCTAATTTTTTTTTCCATGGAAAGGTCAAATACTTAAATCTTGCAGTTTAATAAACCAAATTAACAAATATTCCAGTATTTCTTTATATTTTATGAAAATCCTTGCGGCGCAGTCCAATTTTTCCCAGAAACAAAAAAAAAAAAAAAATCCTTTATTTTTCAGATGCGTGAAAACCTTGTTAGGTATACAGTATGATTACACGATGATTAGGAAGAATGTTAAAATATTGCCGATGTGTTCACCTAAAGCAAGCAATAGCAGAAATTCTACTGTATCCGTTCAGGATAGAACCGTGGTCTTCAGAGGAAATAACCCTAACCTTTCTTCTTGCTCTTCTAAAGGTAGGGCTTTCCCCAACTAATTAAAAAAAAATCTGATACAAAATTATATCCTGTACCCCCTCAGTTCCAAATAAACTATTAAAAAATAAACAAGAGTTTACCTTTTTTTTTTCAGGTGTAGTATGTAGATAAATATTTGTGAAACTAAAGCGTTGACAGTGTTGCAACGAGTCGTGAAGAGTCCCCCCACCTCTCCCCTATGCTGCCACGTGTACCCCTGCCATCAACGTGGTAAACATCAATCACCGTAGAAAGAGAGGGTACGAACCTTGTATTCGATCGTCTTGCCAGTGACACATCATGAATAATGAGGTAGCGGGGGTGAAATGTCCCCACCAACAAAAACACCTCCGAACAACGAGACTTGCTATACCTACCAACTTTCATCGTAGTTAACATCAACCAACCTATCATCTTAGTCACGACAAAAATATTAGTTGGATAAAGTTTATATGGCAATACCCGCTTTCTTAATAGTGGGTTAATGTAAATTCATACATTTTCCGATAAATTAAATAGTATAGTATTAACTTGGCCCTACAGCGAGCTCTATATTGATAAAAAAAATTCAGCGGCATCCGCTTGGCTCACTCTGTGCGAGTTGAAAAAGTATTCAGCTTTGTCAGCTCTGCTGGATAACATATGCTCAGGAGACCAAATAAGATTTCAAAAATAAGCTACTTCACCAGTGCTCATATGCTTTTTAGGCTCGGTTCTTGTTTTTCTACGGCAAAGTCTGTTGTCGTAAGAAGATTTGAAATAGCTCGTTAAATGTAAAACGTGTGCATTGATGTATTGAATTGAGTCGCGACACATCCCTATAGTATGAAAACTTACACCGTGAAGCTACTCTAAAATATCTGTCCATTCTATCAAAAATAAGACATGTGTGTAGTCACTTGCTTATAGTTTGAGTTTGTAACAGTCATGGGTTTCTACTACCCTATGTAACTGTCCGGGGTTTGTGATGGGGCGAGTTTGGAATGACGTAGACGCTGACAGACCTTGTAAAAGAGGTGTTTATTTTACAAAAACTACATGTGATGTCTTAAAATACAAAGCTCAAATAACAGAGATGAAGGATCCACATCATCGAGTTGGATTTTGAATCCGTTCGTTTACCATACTTGGATACTGCCCTAAAAGCGTAACCGATAAACTAGTGGTCGTTCCTCAACAGCGATTCACACACAAGTCCGTCTTGCACTCTTATAAGGAAATACAAGGCAATTGCTATCACCGAGACTCGAACCCATGAGTCTAACATGGAAACGTTGTTAACCCAACGTACTATATGTCACAGACGCATGTGACCACGGACCCACGGTCCAAAAACAAACGGGCCACACTACTGTCCAGAGATGAAAGAGACCTCCTTCCCTTCAACCTGTATTAAATAAAACGTTTTACCCTAGTTCCTGAGACATGTGCTGACATAATAACGAGACGAGCTCTAAGCCAATCACAAGATTTCAGCCTCATCGGCGTGGGCTGTTCAGCGTGACATGAAACAATTTCCTTTTCCCTTTTTCTGCGCTACATCAACTTGGGATACCCAATATACTCAACCAGTGCGCATGCGCCTAAACCAACCGCCCTAATCAGAGCGCGTGCGTTAAAACCAAACCAAATAAACCAGTGCTCATGTGCCTATTCCAACCAACTCAATCAGTGCGCATGCTCCTACAAATAGAGATACAAGCAGACAATTACATTTACAGTTGTTAAATGATTTGAAATGACTCGTTAGATGAAAAGCGTTTTTAATCGTTCAAATTGTCTCTTGATGTTTTACATGACACAACACAATATTTTGAAAACAAATATCTTGATATTAATCTTAAAGGTCTATAGCTTTATTTGTATACACTATATAATAAAAATAATGTCGTGCTGGAGAGAATCATGAATTTAAATAAATTTCTGATAGAGTGGAAATGCCCGCGCCACTCCAGCAGATCATACACTAAATTTTCAGTGAACGTGTAAATCAAGCCCTAGAATGTAAGATATAAGAGCGGATGCGATCATATTTACACGTCAAAAGCGTGAAAACTATCAGTGTGTTAGAAGAACCAAAGCGGGTAGCTCTTCGCCAGATTTGATAACATTGAGAGCTTTAATTTATTTTCGCTTAGAACGTGAAGCCTTTTTGTTAGGAATCGTATCACTGGAACCTTGTACTAAATGTTAGACTCCTCTAGTCTGGTTGGTTTTCCGTTGATGGGAGGCAAGGTTTTCAAGTCATAGTGAGGGTGGTTTTACCCTAAGCTGTTTCCTAATCTCCCTCCATGCATATGCGGGTACGTTTTCTAAATTATACTCTTCTCATTCTTCTTGAATAGCGTAATTAAACTGCTTGTATCTTGGATGGGTATTAAGACGTGAGGGAAATAAAATGTGTTTGACTTAAACTAACTTAAATTGCCCAAACATGATTTCTCCTAAGCTAGGCTTAGTTAACTTAACCTAACCTAATCTAAATTAGTGTGGGAGCTATTCTTGCACTCCACACAGGCTGGGGTTCTCAATGCCACATTACTCAAAAATGTTATCAACCTATGTTGTTACAAAGTTGACTTCAAAACTTTTACAACATCAATTCATGCCATTTTACCACGTCATATAAACAGACAACTTACAAACTAATCCCTGTTAGGACAAAACACCCTATATTAAAAATTAAACTCTTACACCGGGAACTGTCAGGTGTCGAACCAAGCTATATATAATACTTGCATTCATCTATAGCCTGTCAATCGCAAGGCGAGCATAGTTTTCATAAACTTAATAAAATTCTTGATAAGTGATTTAATGTCATAAAATTATTCCTAGAGATTATAGAAATAAACTTTTAATACTAATGTACAAACGGTTTTTTTAAAAATTGGTGTAGGATAGCTCAAGTTTGGTATTAATTATTATTTTAGAAAACTTACCTTTTGATATCCTTAAAAACTGCATTAAATTTGGTTTAAATCGGTTGAGGAATATAGGCGTACATAACGAAACAAATAGAAAATATTTTATATATCATATTATCTTATCTAATTGATTGAGAAATATTAAAATAAATACAGGAATAAAAACCAGAACTTTTCAAAGATTTCTCTCATTGTTAAAACTTTCCTTTAGTTTCTGATTGAATGGATTAAAAATAAAAGTTTTCTCTCTTACATATTTCTGTAATTACTACCCTCCAAGCAACTATCACTTAAAGGCCCACCTTTAATCAATTAAATGGTATGAAGAAATTCTTACATTTTCAGATGTTAATAAAACAATCTAAGCAATAGTATTTGGTCGGCCAATAAAGGCAACCCTGAGAGAAATATTGTATGGTATTTTAATTCAATAAAAATACTAAAGCATACCGGTAGTACTTGGCGGGTAGTCATAACGCCTACTTTATTCTATATGTCGGGGTTTAATTTTGGCAACAGCATTAGTGATTTTTTTTTGTTAATCTAAGAAACAGTAGGTGCAATTACTAAAAAAAAAGCACTCCTCATTTTGATAGTCAAATAGTTCATTTTACTACTTAGCTATACAATATGACCACTAGAGATTGTTTGTACAACATTTAAAGCTCATAGTAACTAGAGAATAACATCAACAATGAAGATAAATTTATTATTATTTATTGTGCTTTAAAACGGGTCTGTTTTACATCCTATAAATATAAAACTAATAAGTTAAAAATAATGAATGAAACCCCTAAGACAATAAGGTCATATCCGTATAATTTGTTTTTCCTACTTTCTTAGACAGCGATATATTCATTCATTTATACAACTATATATATCCTCTCTCCGAATGATAAATGGCATTCATTACTTTTTGTTGTAATTATTCACTCCTTTAATCATTTCTTAACAGAGCAATTTTCAGACTAAAATTACTGCTAATGAATTCATTCCTTTGCTTGTTTAATTAAATGCGAGATATGACAACTGTTACAATATTAAAATAAAATAATGTGCTTGAGATAGTGACACATTATTGCTATAGTCCGTTCGCGGTAGCTTGGTCCTTTAAAGCGGGTAAAGACCAAAATTGTCCTTAACATTAAGATTTTCTTATAAAAATGATTAGGGTAAATGAGAGAAACAATTATAAATAAAATATGTATTCCCTTAAATTATTTAAAACTGGCACAAATATTAGTTATATGTAGTTATTCATACATACGGGTGCCTTTGAAGATACCTGGTTTAAATCCCGTCTAGAGACATTTTAAAGTGTCTCAGGCGTAAGTGAATTCAATACAGATTTTAATGTAAGTTAATATTTTTAAAGTGTAGTAAGGATTATATAATTTGAAGCCATGTTACTTTTAAATAATGTATAGTATATTTCTACTTAATTTTAATTCAATAAAATATTTGAGTATTTAACATAAATGTATTTTAAGAGAAAACATGTTTTTCTGACAACTAGTCCCCGGGCACGTTAATTTTACCCGCTATTACAAGTTCTTCCCCTCTTTGACATGTTCTTATGATTCCACGTGTAGCAGATAGGTCAGTCAGTTGTCCCACCCCTATTCAGTAAGTTGAGAAAACCAAGACTTTTAAAACTTAAGTTTGAGGTGTATTTTTAGAGTGTTCTTTGTGAGTACTTATAGCTCGCGAATGCTTTAAACTTTTAGAGGGAAAAAAAATAAAACTTACTATACATACGAGTGATTAAATCTGTTTTCTGTTAGTTGCCCTCAACTCTCAAACCCTTCTCTACTCCTACCCCTCATATTTCCCTGCACGCTGTAAACATTCTTGGAACCCTCACCTCCCCCTCCTCCCCCCCACCTTGCTCAACTTTTTCCCGCTTGAGGAATGAGCTCCAACTTAGATTAATAATAATGGAATTTAATATTGGCTCACGTATGTACCTTGTTCAACATCGTATACCTTCCTTCCAGACACACACAAAAAAAATAGAGAGAAGATGAGAGTTATTGTAAAATAAAAGGGACAGTAAAAATTATAAAGAAGAAGCTGGATAGAGGGGGTGACGGGGGGGGGGGGCGGCTTAATGTACGTCAGAGTAAAATTGATTTTTTCTCATATATAATAGATGTTTTAAATATTAATTTTAATATGTATAGGTAGTAGCAAATGTATGAAGCAGTTTAGTTTTTTTCTGTGCAGATAGAATATTTTAAAAATATTTCCAATATTTAATAAAAGTTGCGGAATGTGTACTATTAAAAATATTAATAAAAACTGGTAAACAATAAATTGAGCTAAAACTAAATAAAGTTGAAGCTCATAATGGTTTCTTTCATTGTTCCTTTGTAAAGTTTATCAATAGGTACCTTAAATAAATCATAGCTCTAAAGTAGACTTGAATTAACACTATAGATAATATAGATAATCTCTAGTGCCATAAATTATATTTAAAAGATTGCGTTGAAACACATTAACTATCTAATATTTATGGGAAAGTTTGATTAAGAAAATTATAAATAATTCATTAGTTATATTATAATAAATACGCTTTTGTTTAGTTAAATGAAAAAAAAACACTAAATAATTAAAAAAAAATTAACAACTTATTTACTTGAATTAAAATATCTTGGTAAATAGATTTGCTATAATGATACAATTAAAAATAGAAATATGTGAACCCTCTGAAGAAATTGTATTATTTTTATTTAATTTATATTCCTTCTGCTCTTCTTTCTTGTCGCTTAACTTAACCCTCACTTTGTTGACGCTCCTTTAAACGAGAATTTAACTAACATCTACTTGTTAAAAGGGGGGGAAAATTAAGTAGGTCTACCTTAACTTTAAAACGTAATATTCCAGAACAGAACACTGATGAGAAATATACCTTGGAGTGCACACTTAACGTTTTTTTTAACATACCTCTTCTAACGTTAAAAGATGTTCTCTTAGCTCATATTTATTGTAAAATAAAGTGTTGTAAATTGATTTATCCTTATATTTGTGGCGTTTTTTATTTTAAAATAGAAAAGAGTATGTATAAAATCCTTCATGTGATACACTAAATATTCTCGATGTTATAATAGGTTTTATATAGTTTAGAAAAAAATTCTCACCCTCAGCGTTGGCCGAGTGGTCTAAGCCCTAAGATTGGAATTATAATCCCAGGGAACAAGGTATTAGGGGGGGGGGGGTCCTAAAATAACACTTTTCCATCCTCCCTTCACATAAGGGGGGTACAATTCCTTGTAATTGACTCATTACGGAGGAAAGAATAAACTGTCTTGAATGAACTAAAAAAAGAAATAGTGAAAATACAAGTTACGGAAAATGTAATATAATTGTTTGGAGAATATTTGCTGATACTCCCATTAGCGCATACATGGTTATGATATGAATTGATTGTAATTAATATATCTTATATTTCAAAACAGTATTTTCATCACCGTAAGCACTCTACATCATTACAAATGAACGTGCAAACAAGTGTATAGTACAATCAAAAGTAAAACTTTCCCATAAAAGTGTATTAATAACGCTATAGCTTGAACAATAATATGAAAACTTAAAATAGTAACGTAAATGTTCTAACTAAATATCACATCAAAGAGAAGATTTATGCTTTCACTACTCGATATAAGATACATCAGTATATAATTTGAGGCGTGTTTAATTTATCGTATTTTATATATTGAGATACTGACAAAATAAAAATCTTGTGTTGTTTGTAGTAGTGATATACTTCTATAGTCATTACACTTATCAGATACTTTCGAAATAAATAAGGGGTTACAACAAGAAGATGCACTTTCCCCATTACTTTTTCAATCTTGCCTTAGAATATGTTATTAGGGTGATGCAAGAGAGAGAAGGGAAGAATTGACACTAAACGGTACAGTGCAGCTATTGAGATCGCCGATGGTTTCGCTTTGTTGGTTTTTTTGTAAGGATACTGTTTCAAAAAACGCAGAAATTTTATTAGAGAATAGTGAGAAATTGATGAAAAGACTAAGTATATGATCACCTAGAGAACACACATTGGGGACGATTATTTAGCGATTACTGCGAGCAACATATCATTTGACAGGGCTTATGAGTTTAAATATTTAGGAATCATTCTAACTAGCAATAACGATATTAGATTGGAAATTAGGAAAAGAATACAGTCGGGAAATTCTTGGTATTATTCAGTCAGTAAGTTGTTGACATCTCGCCTGCTGCGAAAGAATGTCAAACTCAGAATATACACAACAATAATTTTAGCAGTTGTTCTTCATGGATGTGAAACGTGGTCTTTACCTTACATAGCGAAAATAAATTTAGGATGTTTGAAAACAAGGTACTTAGGAATTTATTTGCTCCTAAATGTTAGGAAGGTACTGGTGAGTGTAGTAAGTTACATAATGATGTGTTATATACCCTGTACTAATCACAAGAATTGCAAGTCTCGTAGATTACGGTGAGCAAGACATGCAGCGTGAATGGGAGATTCTAGAACCTTGTTCAGGGTAAGCTACTGACTGGCAAACCCAATGGAAAGAGACCATTGGGAAGATCTTGGGAGGACAACATTAGAATGGACCTGAAGGAGATAGGGTTTAATGAGGTGGACTGAGTAAAACTAGCTCAAGATAGGGATAGGTGGCGTACTTTTGTAATTACGGCAATGAACTTTAAAGTTCATAATTCCATATATTAAATAAGTAAGAGTTGGTTTAATCTATGATTTTTATTTTCCCTTGATTATTTTTAACATGCTATACTTTATGTATGCGCACTTGAGTATATTCTAAATGTGTAGCTTGTTTTTTCATCAATTTTTGCTTTCAAGAATACTTATATCCCATCTCGGCTATCGTATCCTTACATCTTTAATATGAACTCATATTTTGTATCCTTCGTTTAACCTGTAAGGTAGCAAGCTTACCTTGTATGATTCCACTATGGTATAGTTTTTAAGATAGGATCGTAGTGTAATCAATTAAGTCAGGAGTAAATGAGTATACAAACAAATTTACATTACATAATCTCAACTAATAAACAATATAAAGCCATTTTATTGAAAATTGCTTTGACAGTTAAAATTTAAAAATGTTAGTGTGGTAAATAGTAATGAAATATCGTTCAAACAATCCAAATATTTAGGGATGGCGTCAATTTATTTCTTAATTTATGAAAACATGCAATTCCCAAAATCATAATGGTTTGGACTATTTTATTAATATGTTATTTTCAAGTATTTAAATTAATTTAATTATATTTAATTTTCATGGAGAAAATTAAGTTAATGTCTTACTTAAATTTAACCGTACTACACAATATTAATTATAGATAAATCAAATTTAAAAGAATACTGAACCAAAATATAAATTAAATACCAAATATTTATAATATAAAACTTTGAAACACACATATGGAAAGTTGCCTTAAAAAGAGCATTATATTAAAAAACTGAAGGAACAAAATAAAACATTATATGAAAAAACTTTGTGTGGTATATTTTAGCTTTATTATAGCGTTATTTTAAAAGTTATATGTTCGTATTTGTGGGGAAATTCATCTAGTAATATAGTGTCTAATTTATCCTAATTAAGAATGCAGGAAACCGCAATAGGGCACCTGGTTGCCAATGAAATTACTTTTCTAAGATACATGCTACGCGTGGGGCATGGAAAGTATATCTATGATGTGTATTTTTAGAATAATTTGCAACTAAATAGATTACATTCTATTAATATTATAAATGAGCCTAATATTTAGAGCTTTGAGTTCTGAGCAATAAATACTTTACCCATTTGTTTTATTGATTTTTGATTGTACATACACTTTTTCTGATTATACTTAAAACACTAACTACATTTTGATACAATTTGTTGAATAGTAGTATAGTTAATGTACAGAGAGGGATTTTAAAAAACGTTGATGATAAAAATAGCGATGATAAAATAAGAAAGGAGCTTAAGAAAAGGCTTACAGTAGTCTCTGATGCGATTCTAAGGATTGAGGGAGATATGACTTATTGATGAACGAAATATCCCGGGGATCGTTCTTATTTAGAATCACTGCGGACCCCAGGAGAAATCAAAGGGAACACTCCCAACATTGTTGCGAGATTATCAGACCCCACATCCAGTTCTTCTGGTTTAACTGGAGCATTTGGCATTTAGTTTGTCTGTCTATTCATCCGGAAGTTGGTTCCGCGATAACTGTCGAAAACGTGGACCAATTTTAACTATATTTGACAGGGTCATTCTTTTAACCCAGACCAAACAAAGTACGGACATGGTTTTTAGATTTATTTAACCTTTTTAAGCTGGCTGCCCCTTAAAAATGTTGGTTTTTTGTTCCACGATAACTGCCGAAATGCACGGACCAATTTTAACTAAATTTGGCACACACATTATTTTAACCTAGGCCAAGCAACGTGTGCAAAAAAATTTCCGACCTGTTTTTCTGTTTCAAGATGGAAGCCACCCATTTTATTTTATGCCCATTTTACTTCAAACTAATTATAGGCTAGCAGATTCAATATCATACAGTAAAGTGTGTACTGAAAAAAAAAATAGAAAACTCACTTCAATGTCCAAATGGTCTAAAGCGTCACTCTCATGTTAGACTGAAATTCTGGAAACAGAGAAATCAGGGCTCAAATCCCAGTTGGGTCTACTGAGGGCTGTTTTACCTAAATGTTTTTCCACTCTTATTCCATGCAAATGCGGGTAGATTACCTCTAAAATTATTCCTTCCTCATCTTTATCCCATTATAATAATTATTATATATGCGGATAATCTGAACAGGTAGTAAGACGCGGTGATAAAAAAATATCGGTAGGTGTGTGTTGACCAGTATGTATACTAGGAACACTTGATTACATTTTGAGGATGTAATTTTGCAATTCTGGTGGGCTAAGAAGTTATAATAATTCTGCTATTTAAGTATTATTTTCAAATGTCACTCAAAATTATTCATTAATAACTTATTAATATTCTATAAGCTGACCCCTTAGTCTAGTGGTCATTCTTCCTGGCTACTAATCTAGGATTCCGGGTTCGATTACAGGTGGCACCATAGGTATTTGTCTAGAAGGTCTGCCATGGTCTATTTAATTAGGCCTAATTTTAGGTTCGAGACTTTTACTGGCACCATATAATCATCATCATTATCATGCCATCATCTCATCAAGTTGAAGTAAATGCACCTACATGGTGCCCCAAACTTGTAATACGCGTACATATCCTCAACTGCCAGTAAAAGACTAGGAATGTCTAACAAACGTTGGTGTCTAACGCAAAAATAATCTAAAACCTTCAATTTTTATTTTAATATTTGAAAAATACACCAATCAATTAGCAAAAAGTGTTACTCAACAAACCTATAAGATTGAAAAGTAATAGATAAAAATATCATATTTGGCATTATGAATCCATCTCACGGCCGACGAATCGGGAAATTATACACACGATAATGCTCGTATCGAATTGCAGGCTTATTTATTCTTTATTTGATAGAAGTGAAATTGGGAACAGTTCAATATATAGTTTTAGATATGGGTCGAATACAATATTGCTTGAATCAGAATCTTAAATATTCTTTCGATATCTCGAGTACTAGAATATTTTAAAAATATACCATTTTAGTTAAAGTGAAAATATTTCGAATTGAATTTTTTTAAATTGTTGGTGCCACTGTTTTTTTTGTCATGTCTATTACGTCACAAGCCACAAAGAGAGCGTTTTTCAGTAAATTAATTATATTTAAAAAATAAGGTCCTTTTTTGTGCTATTATGTTATACTCTCAGTTACACAAGTCTATCTAATATATTTTTTACCAATTGATTAAAATTGTTATATCAAGCTCAAGTTTTCATATTGTGTCCGAGATATACTTTTTAGATTTTTACAAATCTCTAATTTTTCAAATATTATAGGATTTGAGGAATTAAGGATTCAAGAGTCCCATCCCTAATGTTTTCATTTCAAAATAATTAATTTTAAATTTCGTTGAATTTTTAAAAATATGGTAAACCCGTTTAACTGCTCTCAATTTCACTGTTTTATAATGTTAAATACAAAAAATCGCCTCATGAAGCAAGCGACACCTGGTCCAAGCTGTATTACTTTCCTAAGCTAGGTGTTACTCTGGGGGTGGACGGAAGGGTGTGGGGACGGGTGAAATGGCTCGTAAGTAACAATATTCACTCATTTAAATCTAAGAAGGTTATCATATGTCTTACTTACACCTGGAAACTGACACAATTTTCTTCCCAACAGTTAATATGGATAGCATTTCCAGCACATTACCTGCAAAAAATACCAAACAAAAACATTATAAAATCATTTGAAATGTTTGGATTTACATTATGAACAGCTACAAAATTGTTTCTAAAATTTTTGGGGGGTGTGGGGAAGGGATAAAATTAGTTTGAAAAAAGTTTCTATTTGACTTCTGAATTTGTTCTATCTAAAGTGTTTATAATATCCCTACCCACAGGGCTGTTTTGGGATCAGAAGATTACATTTTGACAGGTATGCTCAAGGAGAGCTCGATTTGTTTATGAAAAGATTTGGATGTTTTCCTCACAATTCATTCAAAGGGAATACTTGGACAGCTCATTAATTAACCATTAGTATTTTCAAGTTAGTGATATGAAGCCCCTCCATTATAGAATATGAAAATACAATAAAATAGAGCCCACTCCAGTATCCGAGTGGTCTAAGCAGTCACTCTCGTGTTAGACTGTCCTGCTGAAGACTAGGAAATCGGGTTCAAATCCTGGTCTGGTATACTGAGAGTGTTTTTCCCTAAATTATTTCCCACTCTCCTTCCAAGAAAATGCAGGTATATTACCTCTAAAATGATTCCTTCCTCATCCTAATCCAATAGAGTAATCTTTATATGTATATAATCTGAAAATGTAGTATTACAAGGCGATAAAAAGTTAAACACAAAAAAAAAAAAAGATTAGGGCTCATGACTCAATTTGAACAGCATTGAAAAACTTCACGCCATAATTAATATTGCCCTAAAGCAACAACTAATATCAATATCTAATCAACTCTGGCTTAAAATTATTAAAAATCAACTCTGGCTGGTAACTCCCAACAATGATTACATGAACAATGATTACATTCCTTAAGCCAAATAACTAATACCATGTATAGTGAAGTAACTGGCGTTGACCGGGGTAACCATGCAGATAATTTCTTGGCTACTTTGGGTTTTACGCTTTCCTTTGCTTCAAACAAACAGAAAAGCTTTTCATTTTTATTTCTTGCGGCCCAGTTTTTAATAAATTCAAAGAAAATCTAATAAAAAAATTAAAATTCCAGCTTCCAGGTGTACATTTTCGTGCCCAGGAGCTACTAATATTTAAACTTGAGACCTCCGCGTGCGGTAGATATCATTCAATGCTCATAACAGACATACAAACAAACTCTTCATTTTATTAATATAGATAAAACATTGACTGGCTCCAATTTGTTTCCAATACTATCCTGCACCAGTGGTGGTCTGGTTTTACTACTGACAGGGGGTGGAATTCGAATCTCGGGCATATGTGATGATTTTTCTAAGTGCAAACGAGGTACACCTCTTTCAAACTCTACCTTTCTCATACCTACCTTCATAGTGTAAATATTCGGATGGCCCGGGCAAGTATATTAAGACGTGGAAAATGAAAAAAAGGGGGGGGGTAAAGGTGTCATTTTTAAGTTTGTTCGTAGGACAGGTCGAGATAACTTACTGTTAAATCGTCTCTATGCGTATTAATACAGCCTTGCCCAAACGGGGTTCCATGAGGTAAAATTAAGGGTTCCGCTTTTACTGCATAGCTCGTGTGTTAAGCTGCCTTTGTAATAAGTAATCCAGAACCTGCAGATAATCCAGCCTGCTTAGCGGCGCAGATGTTCACACAATCGTGAAAGAAGGAGAGAACTGTTTTTCCACGGTGCTGCATTGAAACGTTCAATTACAATCAGCTCTGCCTTCAGCAAAGCAAACTAATAGTAATATATAATCTTATACCATAATTATCATTTAATTAATAATAAAATATCAACTTTTTTACCTTTATTGCACATATACAGAGCGGCTTCATTTGTTTATGTCACGTGAAAGAGGACAAAACGTGTCGTTGCCTTTCTCCTGGAAAAATGTTACTTTTAATTTAAAGGTATTTGATCTTGATCAAGAAAACTTTTCACCTGCGGTGCTTTTTTTAAAATTCTTTTTCTGCTTTAAAATATTTAAGGGATCCATTATTTAGTACAAAATATAAAAGGGGCCGCTGACACCATGATGTCCAATTGGCACTCTTGTTATAATTCTTAAAATTATTTCACCCGCATACGTTCAATAACAAGTTCAAACGCTTGAAAACATTCCTTCACAGTTATTACCACTATGTCCAGAATGTTATATTCTTACTCTATGAAATTCACACTTACCAAAAAACGTGGATGATTATTAAGATCGATACAGTTTTGGCAATGCCACTCGGTGTGATAATTATATGGAACGTCGTATTTCAGAGCTCTGTCTTGGATCGAAACAATATTTTTTGCAAAAGTGTTATTTCTATGTAAAGACAAACACCTTGTATATGTTAGTTTTATTTGTGCCACCTTTAACTACTCGTTAAAGCCATCCAAATCTAGCCACACAGATGTATTAGAAATTAGGAAGGTAGAACTAACAGGAAATGTACATGACTTTGCGTGCAAGGTGAGTGGAAAAGAATTTTTTGTAAACACCCGCAGTACACCCAGCTGAGATCCAAACCCAGACCTTCCCACCACTGGAAACCGACTAACTTAGAATTTAATCCATGGGCCCTCTCTCTGACCACTGATGCCATTAACGGATTATTTGTCTAAATAAACATGCATTATATGGATAATGACGTCATTTGAGTCAATCAACTTTTAATACCGATACGCCGAGCTGTAGAGCCTGTCTGTGAGCCAAACTTTCTAATTGAACTTCCCTTAAAATAAATATTACCTAACACAGAGGGAAAGTTTAATTAATATATTGTATACATAGAAGTGTGAACAAAAATACGGTGAAAGTGGAAACTTGGTTGAAAGGACGACTTGGATAATGAAGTGTTAGCGCTAGAAAATTAAATCGTGAGTTTGAGTCAGAGGGTGGTTGGATAGGAGGGTGTTCATTGAAAGTCGAACACAGAAAGCAACAACCATGAACACTGAATAGTTGACTGAATCCTTACAAGGCAGCAATACGTGGCGTGGAACTTTGTTTTCATCTTAGATACACTCAACAAATCGAAAACAAATTGATCGACAAGGTAAGAATGTAATCTGTAAAAATAAATGGTACGGCGCACCACTAAGACTTTCTCTCTTTTATCTTAAAATAAAAACATTTACTAAAGCTTAGTATTTGTGAAACAAAATAATATACATTGTTGTAGAAACACTCTACCAAATATCATATATGAAATAATATACAATGCTACAGAAACATTGAGAAAATATCTCTGTCAACCAAAGAGCATGACAATAAATTTCATTTTCAATGAAGGAATACAAAAATATGATGTAATGTTGTATTTGAAATAGTTGCGAAGATAATCAAAATTGGAAATCTTCGCTTTTGTAAAGTATACTCAGACTTTTGGATGGAAAAATAATGTTGCCATTTTGTTTATAATGTTATATAATGCCTGGATACGAAATTTAACCAGAATTGTCAAGAGAGAATTTAGAGAAGATTACCCTTAATTTTAGGATTAGATAGTTAATTTCAATATATAAGGGGAACCGTATGAAAATCCTAGATACCAAGTTGTAGCTGGATTATAAAATAGTTCAGGCTCTAAGCCTAGATACACACACACAGAAAGGCTATAGGGTATTGCGAAAACCACTTTTTCTGTTTGAGGGGGTCATGAAACGTCAACATTTATCAAAATATTGAGGCAGATTTTTTTGATGAGAACTATACTTTTTCTTCGAGGGATCGAGAAAAAGAAAAAAGTAGTTCAATTATCTTTAATCTTTTACTTTCTCTCAAACCCTTGGATAGAGAAATATTTTTATCGTAAAAAAAATCTAACTCGAGATTTGAATAAATGTCGACGCTTAATGTGCCCTTGGAACAGAAAAAAGTAGTTTTCGCGATACCTTATGTCTGTATATTGGCATAGAAACCGAAACCATTTTACCGATTGGGCTAAAACTTGGTACCTTATCTAAGGTTTTCATTGGATTCACTATATACATTTTTTAACTATATATCTAACTCTAAAACTAAAGGTAGTTTACTGAAAGTAAATTTCCTCGAAATCCGCAATAGTGATTTTAAATTAGCTTATTATCGGGGAACTATTTAACAGTATAAACAAAAAGGCAACTTTCATTTTTCCATTAAGATGATTCCGAAGGCACTTTTCCTAAGCAGAAATTTCCAATTTTGATCATAGCTTCGTAAATATTTCAGATAATAAATTACATCATTGTTGTAGTAATATTAAAAATAAAAATCCTTTATTTGAAATATGTTTTTATAAAACCAAGAGTTTCTGAACTATAAGAATATATATATATATATATATAATATATGTTTGTGTGTGTGTGGTGTGTGTGTGTGTGTGTGTGTGTGTGTGTGTGTGTGGGTGTGGTGTGTGTGTGTGTGTGTGTGTGTAGAGAGAGAGAGAGAGCGGTGTTTGAAAATTGATTGTTATGCTCTAAGGTGGAGTGTTTCTGCAACTATTTATATTATTTCCTTTACAATTATTATGAGATTGTGTAAGTGTCTCTATTTTAAATAAAAGAGAGATCAGGTCTGTGAGGTGTACCGAACCATTTACTTTGATATCTAGCATAGTCTTATTTTTACAAAAAACCAACCAAAAGTCTATAGATGAGATAAAATTTGTGTAAATCTAGCACTTAAAAAATTAGTACCTATCTAGTCGAATTGACAAAACCACACTTAGAAACTAAGTTATATTAGGCTTCAATCAAGATAAAACCAAAGTCCCAGAGACCTGTAATAGGCCTTAAATTGGTATGAAAAGGAACGTGATTGACAAAGTAAATACATCTAGTTTAGCTAAGTATTATAATCTCGACATTTCTTGAATATCTTTCAAGAAAATGGTAACATTTAAACAGGAACATTTTAAATTATGATAAAAAGTTTTTTTCAACTTATCCCATGACCGATATTCAAAATTTGTTGAGATATTTTATGTATATGGGTAAAAATAATGTAATGAAAACCGAAAAAATGTAACTTGAATTCGCGATTATTTCCATCCCTTCTTAATTCACTTGATTATAACTTGATTGTCTTCAAATAAGTGTAAAACTATTTAGTTGTTTTTTTACTTTCAACATGATTCTATTAGTGACCTTGTTCTATGAGATAAGAATGAGGGGGCTTTAGGATGTACATCTTAACTTAGAAACAACAGCGAACATCACATATGGATAACCATTATCCTAGCACTGGATCGGGATTTGAGGCCCAACCTACCCTTAATGGTGGCCAAGAACAGTGTGAGTCTAACACATAGACTACTCAGCCATCACTTCAGGTATCTCGTAAATGTAAATTGGCTTACACCAAATTAATTTATGTCAAAACAATATAAGAAAATATTTGTTTGATACACATAATACAAACATTTAAAAAATAATTGGTAATGGTTTGAAGACAAAGGAAGACGAGAAAGTAAACTAGGGGAAGGAAAATGTTTGGTGTGAAATATATTTATCAATTCAAATAACATTATTAAGTATGTTCCCCGTTAAATAATGTCAATGGAGTCTCAATAATAACACCAGTGCTTTGAAATATAATTTATTTTCCTTTATTAAGCCACCCGGCCTGGACTTAAAGTGTAAAAGGCGCTTTTCAACCGCCACATAAAAAGCAAATAGAAGCAGATAAACCTTCAAAGAGCATTCAGAAATCTGCAGAGGTTTTTAATATAGTTGATTTCATTTTAATAGTCACGCTGTGATATTAAAAATAATTGAACCATTAAGAGCTTATTCAAATGTTTAAAAGAATAATCAGTTTTTATGGAAAAATAGTAATTCATAGATGTGCCAAGAGATTTGATTCTTCCTTGCATTCATAATAAATTTGTTCTATTATTTTCCTACGAAATTTTATTTTTAATGAGACATTTGAATGTATTTTAACTAATTGCACTTCAATGCATATGATTAAAGTGGAATTAAAACCAATTAGTGTTTTTGAAATATCTCTTCAATTTATATAATCTTCAAATGAAACATGTTTAGTTTTGATACTTAAATTGAAACAATATGTTGAATTATATTTCTACCTGAGAATGTAATTTTACTTTCTAAGTAAAAGGATTTGAGCAAGCTCACTAATTTGCTTGCTCATTTATCAAAGTGGAGAGGTATTCTCATATCATACTAAATATCGATAATGTATACGAAATTTATAGTAATAGGACAACTAAAAAAAAAAATCAAAAACACATAATTTAGATAAGCCTTTGCTTGTCGAATATTTTAAATTTTGAATCGAATCTAAATCTTTTCAGATGGACTCTAATTGATTCCTAATCTTTTATCATTATTTGAAATTATTTTGAATTAATTCCGATTCAAATATTTTATAGTAAAATGTTTCGAATCGAATTCCAATCTTATAGTTGACGGTGATTTTAAAACAAAATGTAAATATGGATACATGACCTATCGTAAATATTATGATCAGCACTATTGATTTTATTTTAATCATGAATCGATGTTGATCTCAATAAAAAATTATAAATATTCAATAATTTAATTTTTAAATACAAATTTTGAATGAAATTATGTTGAATTCGAGTTGTGAATTTATTTGGAATTGAAATTTAGAACCCTAACTGAACCTTTAAAATATTAAGATTTGGAATCTCGAAGCTACGCACAGGCTTGAATTTAAATACAATTTCGTTACAGTTAAAAAAATTAATCCATTTTCTCTTTAAAACATGTAATTTTCACCAAAGAAGGGCAGTTGTTAAATATAATAAATTTAATGAAGGAGTTATTTATTTTTCAAACATTTAAGCACATCAATAATTCCGAAATAATCATGAAAAATATTTATTTATCCAGACATTATACATATTTACTTGTTTCTATTTTATTAGTCTACCAATAAGATTTTAATATCTCAAGACCAACTAAACAATTGCTTGCAAACAAAAGTTTGTAAATAATAATCAGGGAGCAAATAGGTTTCCTATTACCATGGTAGTTCATTTGAAAATCATCTAACTTGACAGAAAATTAAAATTTAAAAATAGTAAAACTTAATAAACAAGTGAGATAAAGCAAAACAACAATTAGGATTATAATATAACTTAATTATATATATATTGTTAAAATTCAATCAAAATATGTATCTACCACAGTTAATAAATTTTTAACAATATATGTGTGGAATACATCTATTAATAGTTGACTCAACATAAACTTTTTTTGTATTTAATTGGCGAACTAGGTACGTTCATAAAGCGTTAACAAATAAAATATGGCTACATTTATAAGAAACTATATATATATATATATTTGTTTGGATTGGCCTTAGCTTTAATAATTTAACTATATCACATTTTTTATACTAGAATCAAATTGAATAATTTAAAAAGTATTTGCGATATTTTACCGTTTTCACATTTAGAGCCATTCTTAATAGTTGAACAATATCTTTTTTTTATTATTAAAATAAAAAGATAAATCAAAGATTTGTCCTGCTATGCTGGAATTCAAGACCTTAGAGCTGGATCAAAACCCTTTTTAAAAACAAATTTGTGAGACAAATGACAGTTCTATTCTTTAGAAGCGGACAGATTGAGTGGGATACCTAGCGGGAAGCAAATGTAATTAAAATCTTGTTGGTGTCTACTCCTCTCTCCATCTTCCCTTACCCCTTTCAGGTAAATGAACGCCCCATTTTACTTGCTCCAGATACTCTTGTGACAGATTGGAAAACACGAGGGGAGGGGGCCTTGCATATTACAGCTCTTGCCGGTCCTGCGTTAGTATTCAAATGGAGCCGAATTAACGCAATTCCGCATGCTTAAACAGCGTGATAAATTAGAATCTTACTCCCATAACTAATGACCACGTTGTGGAAGGGAGGGATGAAAGGGGTTTTCACATTTAGAAATTAGAAGACGTAACTTTACCTTGCCTTTGAAGGACGAACGTTGAGATACACAGATACTGGCTGAGGAAATAATCACGTATTATTTTATCTGTTGCGCTTTAGCATATGGATTAATTATAGGATTAATCAATAATATAATAATGAAGCGGGCAGTTCCAAGGATATATTCACGTGTTATTTTATTTCTTGCGTTTTAGCGCATGGATTATTTAGAGGATTAATCAATAGGATAATGAAAAGAAGAATAATTTTGAGGAAATATTCAATTGTTATCTTAAGTATTGCATTATACAGGGCTTCCACTAGTTTCTCACTATAAGATTATTTGTGTTTTCCAGATTTTCTAGCAGGAATTACCAATTTCTCAGACACTATAGAATGTAGTGAACAAAATATAAAATATAGTGGTTTTTGTTGTTGTAAAAATGGCTATTCTGAAGTCACGTGTACCCACGTCTGTGGGTGAAGTAAATGTTAAGGTTCTGACGTCGAGGAAAATATTTATATTATATTCTGGTTTAGAGCGTCGCCAGACCAATCTATGAGCTAAATTTGTTAGAATCCCTTTGGCGGCTGAGAGTCAAACGACAGCTGGTAAAAAAGAATTTACAAATAAAACTTGTAATATTGTTTCTAGGTTCAACACAAAGAGGTAGGGATTAGTGTAAATTAGAACAAATTAACTCCCATTAGCTTGAAAAGAATATGGTAGCATTTTACAACAAATATACTTAATTTTACTTTAAGAACCGGTTCTACCCCACAAGGATGCCTCCTTAAAATTTAATACAGCTTGAACCAGGTGACATGTCATGGTGCGGTTTTCTATATTCTACTTTAGAAGACAATGACTTTTTTTAAATCGATAAAATAAAACAATATCTATTTTAAAATGATGTTTTAGAATAAAAGCGCATGTATGACTCGGTGTATGGATGTTGTTGAAGCGAAGGTAGCATGCAAGGATAGGGAAGTGTGAAGAAAGTTAGCTAGGTTGGATTAAGTACGGAGTTGTTTTTGAGCTATGTGCGCAGTTTCTTGCCTACCCCGTAAGGGAATGGCGTGATTAGGTATGTATGTTGAACTGATCCCAATTTCACTGTTGTCGGGTGTAGTAATGCATAAAACAGAACTTTGATACTTTTCCTGATCTGAGCGTTATCTTGTATACAATTTCCCGGTTAATCGGCCGTGAGACTGGTGCTTAAGTAACAATATAGCTTTCTAAAATAATGTCTACCAAATTCAAACAGTGGTTACGGCGTAGAAGTAATATTTCTGTCTATAAATGTGTATGGGCGTTACTTGTCTTTTTGAAAAATCACCACAAACCGCCGCCTAGCTATCTATCTGTCAGAATAGAAATATGTACTGACCTAAAAACTTCCATTTGCGAGTGTATGCTCAAAGAAACGTGGGGAACAGTAGTTGTAGACCTACCTTGTTATCGACCGATATTAATAACTCAGTACTCGGCCTGTTGTTTACTTCTTCGGGCCCTTGTGTTCGTCGCAAACACCGCACTAGGTCTCCCTCGGCACTCTAAACCGGGAAAACGACTCTAAGGAGAGTCTACTAAGTACGAAATACAAAGACCAATATATATAACAGTCTTCGTAGCAATATCATTTATAAATAATACAAATTAAAAACTAAGACTAAATATGTTTATTACAGATAAATTTTCGTACCTAAGCGAAGAAAAAGGTTTTTTTTAACACCGCGTCTTACCACATGTTCACGTTGTACATATATATACTAAATACGCTAATGAGAAAGGTTAAATTTAGAGTAAGCGTGCCTACAATTTCGTGGAGGGAGAGTGGAAAACCATTTATGAAAAAATACCCTTAGTATAACCGACTGGGTTTTAAACCCAGATATAACCTTATCAGCAGTCTAGTCATTTTGATAGTGAAGCCTTAGACCATGCGCTCACCGAAGTGGGTCTTTAAAATGTACTGGATATATTTTCCCGTATTCATACGTTAAGTCATGCGATCTGATGCTTTCATTTTAGATATATATTATCAATACCTATAAAATAATATCTGTATGCGGAGGCATTTTTTTTCCCAAGGAGAAGCAAAGTCAAAGTGAAGCTTGAAACAGGCGAAGAAAAGTAAAATCCAAGGTCGATAAATAAGGTTTTCGTTGTCGTCGCATAACACTACTCTTAATTTTTAAATTATAAATAATGTGTCTTGGTATAGAGAAAAGTTTAAAGGAAGAAAACAAAATTTTTATAGTGACATACCTGAATGTAGAGTATCAATGCTTATGTTACAGATGTCCTTGAATCACTAGTTGGCGTCAAAAAAGTTTAGTAGATACTCTTAAACTGCTTATATCTTGAAATATGTCATATTTAGAGAAATACTTCTAATATGTTCATAAAATATCGAAGTTGTCTATTTCCTTCAAAATGTTTCGAAGATGTATGTTAAAGTCGAATCGAAGGAGATTTGGGATTCGACACTTCGAAGCGTTGCACACCCTTATAAAATAATACCAAATAATATAGTAAATGTCTTCAATGTTGACCACGAAATAAAAGTTAGTGTTTTCTAAAACAAAACAAAAATGATAGTTTCAGTGGCACGGCGTGGAGTGTTACTGGGGAAAGCAGAGTTATATCATGATGTTTATAATAAGCCCCTTTCGATTCTCAACATTGATTGAAAGTCACTAAAATTGGGCAATGTATCGATATGTTGTTCTTTTGTTTATAAACTTAAACCGTATCAAAATCTTCCAATAATATTTCCTTATGGGTTAAACCATAATTTCTCTTTACATATTTATTAATTAAACAGGACCCGCTTCGGTGGCCGCGTGGTCTAACGCGCTACTCTCGCGGTAGACTAGATCGCCGATGACTTCAAGACCGAGAATAGAATCTCAGTTGGGTGTACTGAGGCTGGTTTTTCCAAAATGGTTTTCCACTCTACACGTAAATGGGGGTAAACCTCCCCTTAATATAACCCTCCTAATCCTTAAAACCAGTAGTGTAATTAGTATATAGGCGTATAACCCTAACTATTAGTAAGACGCGGTGCTAAAATAGAATCAAACAGGATAAGAATATAATTACAATTATTATAGTATTTTTATCAACGCCATTGTGGCAACATGAGTTTCCAGTTTTCAAATAACAGACCTCCGATGAAAATCCGACTGTGGTTTAAACCGTACCTCTGATATGTTCTTGTCACTCTGTAGACCACTCATTAGCCAGATATCAACGAAAATAGAGCAGAGCCTGTGTATGATTAGTCAAATGGGAGGCCTAAATTGGGATAACATATCACAGGTACAGTTTAAACAAGCTCACGTAGTGACTTATTTGTGTGCCAATCATTCCATTACACAGATGATACATTTCTCAGTACTAGGCTGGCTGTTTAGTGTCAAGTGAGTAATTACTATAGAAACAAAAATAACAGAATTTCTCTTTGACTCCCCATAAATGCAGAACAGCGAGAAGAAGTTTTCCAATTTATATAAACTAACTTTCAGTAAAATGGTATTTTGAAAGTATCTGCAATACATTTATGCGCCAATCTAATAAAACAATTAATATTTATTATTGTTTGGGAGTAAATTATATTTGTATACCTAACTTTGGGAGAGCTTATAGTTGAAGGACCACGTAAGAAAATACATCCAGTTCGTTTGGCCAAAATAAGCTTTTCATTGGAGTTGAAAAATCTGTTGAATTACAAAATTGTTCTCAACACAAAGTACTCAGCTCAGAGAACTGTTTAAACTTCCAACAAATAAAAAAATATAAAAACAAACTTTTTGTAATAAGAATGATATATATTCGTAGACATTTCTACGATTTTCATGCAAATACAATAAGGGAAATAAGTTTAAACTGTAATATTTTGTGAAATTTTTATGTTACTATTATACAGAATGTGACATTTTACAAAAATTAGTTTTTTTAAGTATCCATTCAGTATTAATAGTTATGGCTCATATTACACACTAATTATTGAGCTTTCGTTAATACTCTAACGTATTGTTCTACAAGTTTTAATTATTTAGCACGCGTCTTACTACCCGTTCTGGTTATACGCTTAAGTACTAATTACTATAATGGATAGGAATTTGGAGAGTTGAATTAGAGAACGTGAACCCCATTTGCGTGGAGGGAAGTGGAAACCATTTAGGAAAACACCCCATTCACCCACCGAGATTCGAACCTCGATCTCCCCGTCCTCGGCGTCGAGCTCAACACGACTATCGCGTTAGCCAACTACGCCACAGAGGCGGTGAGTGTTCTACAAAGCACTTTTGCTTTTTCTCCGCATCTTAATACACATTCGGTTTATCTGCATTTGTCTACACTAATCGAATATGGATGAGAAAATATTATTTATAAGAAATGGACCCTTGTTTTCATGGGGAGAGAGTGTGAAGCAATTTAGGAAAAATCAGCTTTAGTAGATCCAGCTGGGATTCTAGCCCCTACCTTCCCATTTCTGTCAAACCAAGCTAGAAGATCTTGAAGCTCACGTGATAACCGGTGTGAGCTTTACTAAAACTTGCCTCAATATATTAAATAAACCGACTTCGGTGTCCGCATGGTCTAAAGCGCTACCATCGCAATAGACGCGTACTATTGAGAAGTCAACATAGCTGGCCGTGGCTAAACACTGGAGTAAGAAGTTAGACACCAACTATGTCAAGGGTCTGAACCTGGGTCTTATTAATTGTCATGGAAAATGACAGTCTGACTGGCAACTGTCATCAACGAAATACAAGAGGCAGGTCTGGATCGGTAAGTGCTAGATCTGTCAACGTTATAAAAGCTAGTTTACTTTGGGAGGAACTTGTGAGGATGGTTTCTGAAATTAAATTTTCAATAAACTTACTCGATTACCAAGCGAGTTCCACTACACAGATCTTTTATGGTATTCAGATTTCGTAACAACATAGATATTGCTCTTTTTTTTTTATTAATTTTTTTGTGGAGGCATATCTGAAGGATTAAGACTGTTGAGCAACTCAGTTGGATGGTTAATGGTTAGTTATCCTTTTAATTTTTGTCATCGAGATCGACAGAGTCCACATTAGAGTAACAAATTACTTTTTCCAGTAATTTTAGAGCCTCCTCGTTGAGAGACATTATATCATCGTTACTCAGACACCATATTTACATGTTTGTAAATGTAAATATATCCGCGGCTTTATGATACCAGCAAAAGGTTTTATTAAATATGTCAATAATTAATATAAGCTGGTCTGGCACTTTGATTATGTCATTTTTTTCAATCTTATTGCTACTGAGGATTTGTCTGTTTCCCAGCTGAAGAAGCCATGAACTATAATTCGGAACTTGTGAACAAAAGTTGTTGGTCAGCCTCGGAGCCACAAACTTTGACCGCTAAAGGCTATATTTTACACCTGTGTGTTTTAACATATAACATTTAACATATCATCACAGACTATTAGTTTTGTTCCTCTGATTGAAGCTGCGTAAGCCGAAGTCATCTTCACCCTTGGCGTTGACGTTTCAAGAGGCAGGTAACTTTAAATGATAATGGTATGTCTGACCTCCCTTTAAAATATAATCAGCTATAATAAATCCAGATTATATAAAATATTTTTATAACCTACTTTATTTGGTACCTTACAAATTTTAATATAACCTAAAACCATGGTTACTAGACTAGACGGTAGGGGTCACGAGCCGTATGCGCAGTAGCAAGCCCCGCCCCCTGACATCAAGAGGACACCAAGCTAACTTCAGCTGAGAGCTACTCGTCAGTCACCGAATGTGTTTACTTGCTTTATAACAGTGTAGTTTTATCAAATGTGAGCTTGTAACAATGGTGTATTGTGCGATTGTCAGTTGTTCTAATCACGATATACACCAAAAGGACATAGGAATTCATTTTAACCGGTTCCCTAAAAGCAATGAAACCAAATTAAAATATATAAATGTTTGCAAGCAGGCCGATTCATTTGCCGTTGATATCGCTCCCTTGTGCTCAATATATTTTGATGAATAATTAGACTATATGAGGGATTTAAAAAGTTAGTTATTGAATCTTCCAACTAAACGCGTTTTAAAGCCTTACTCAGTTACACTTTTAAATCTACCGATATGTAGCACTGCTGTAAATCCGACTAGACCTACTTGTAATGACCGTAAAATTTGGGCATAAAAACATGCTCACAAAGAGGTACAGCAACTTTTAACATCATTATTAGACGATGATACGGACTGCGTATGAAATGAAACTGTAGATGAAGAAATAGGCCACGAAAAAAACACAGGAAGGATCCAGAAACAGCTAGCATGTTCGGAACCCTAACCAGGGACATTTCTCCTTCATGAATGAATTGGCTTCAAACAATATCGAGGGGATCATTAGTGAAACCCACGGGAAAGTTTATAAACAGTGATAAGAAAATTGAAAAAGAATTTAATCAATTTCATGGAGACTTTATTAATCAGTGTTTCGGTGTTTAAAAAAAATTGAAGGACAGAGTAGAAAGTAAATACCCTGAAACCGACTAGTTTCGTAAGAACCCTTACGTTTATTAAAATAAAAGGCATTAATAAACGTAGGGCCAAGAAAAATCACAAGTGCAGTAAGCTTATCGCTAGTGAACAGAGAAAAAAAAAGAATTTTAGGAAAGTGGTGCGATAGTTTTAAATGTAAGTGAATTCTAAAATATTGTTCGTAATTAAAGGTTCTATTGGAAATTTTTTTAAACTTAAAATTAAATAAAAACACTGTGTGCCATAGTAGATGTCAATAAACCAAATTTAAAATAAAATATCACTTGTACACAAATATTGGCTTTATTTGCTGCGGCATTGTTTTATACTGATCTGTACAATTTAAATACATTATTATAATTTTATAAAATATGTATATGCTAGCTTTTGCCCGCGGCTTCGCTCGCGTTAATGTAGATTTTATCAATAAATTCAGGTTGTCGATTGACACAGGAAGTATGACAATAAAAACGATGAACATATTGAGGTTGTTAGTCAATAGAGGTAGAGATAAAGAAAAAACAAACTACACAATATAAATCAGGATTAAGTGTAGAAGTAGAAAAGAAGTAGCGGAATGTGTGTCAGTAGAGTCATAGGTTATGCTTTGCCACGAATTTTACTTACAGTTAATTAACATCCCTTATTTACCCCGCTTGTTCTTGACCGTTGCAATCATGGGCACAGAATAGATAATTATTTTAGGATGCTCCTATATACTATGTTGTATGTCCTTCCATTTGGCGCAAATACATACAAATTCTGGGCATTGGACACACGCGAACAGGCTACATATAGCTGGTCATGGGAAAAACATGGCATTTCCAAATGCACCCCTGCTACCTGCAATGTTTGTCCTTGCGCTTTGTTAATAGTAATAGCAAAACTAAGTTTGATTGGAAACTGGAGTCTTTTGAATTGAAATGGTAGGTCAGTGGGGATTATTGGGATTCGAGGTATGATTACACTTTCCCCTTTTCTCACACCTGTTAAAATGGTGGCACAGATTATATTTTGCCCTAATTGTGTAATTCGAAGCCTCGTACCATTACATAAAAGGGGTGCATCTAAATTTAGCATAAGCATAACTGGTACACCTAATTTCAATTGTAGTTTATGCGAGGGTACACCCGATAGCTCCAGAGAATTTAAAAACTCAGCGGGATATGAAGTTCTCTGTTCTGTGTCCATGATTGTATCTATTGACAAATACTCCTTTATTTCTCCCTGCACCTCTTTCAAAATGTCAGTGTTGATTTTGTTAACGATTTCATTTTTCGGTGCAAGAATTGCTCTTGCACACAATCAATGATCACAATTTAAATTTAGTTGTAAGTCTGGGTAAATTTTAGCAACGAGCTCCACATCATACCAAACTTCTTACGACAATTTTGTCATTTACCATAACGGGGTGAACAGACAGAGCTTAATTAGATGAATATAATCATTTTTAATCATTTTAAGATAGATGTGCCTAAAATAACTCGGGAACAGATTTTTATTCGGGATATCAGATTTTCTTCCGGGATACCGCAGGTCCCTTTTTCTGTAATCCAGGCATCATGTTGCCATTAATTTATTCATATGAGTAGGCCGAGTTGTTATGCCGGACGACCATCTAAAAGTTATTTTTTTCTATCCCTCAGGAACAGTACATTTTTTCTGGATGAAAGGTACCCTATGTCCTTTTCTATACCCATGACAACGTGTATGCGAAATTTCATGATGATCGGTCGAGTAGTTTAGGCGTGAAGGAATAACAAACAAACTCACATTCACATTTTTTCTGAATGAAAGGTACCCTATGTCCTTTTCTGTACACATGACAACGTGTATGCGAAATTTCATGATGATCGGTCGAGGTGTTTAGGCGTGAAAGCGTAACAAACAAACTCACATTCGCATTTATAATAGTTAGGATAGGATAACAATGATCACCAAACAAATATCATGAATGCTATAGCTGTTATCATATTATACTGTTTCATAAATATAACACTTAGGTAATGCAGTCTAATGCTTTTAGAACGATATTTGTTATATTTTCCATGGAATTATGTATTCTGCTGAATAAAGCTAGAATACAATATTATAATTTACTTATAAAGTGCAATTTAACAATTGTATTTGATACATTTAAAATAAATAAATTAGTTGTTAAACAATCATGAGTGTATTCTTTAATACTATATAATATACCAATGCTAGGCTTGAGTATTGCTAACGCGCCGACTTGGTTGGTGGTGTCCAGGATACGTCATCACTGGAGCAAACTTGCGCGTCTAGTCTAGTAACCGTGCTAAAACCTTAATCTCTGAAAATATCAAAAAAGTAAATCCAACAAACAGATATAGATTACATAAAATCCATGCAACAATGATATCGCAACCGCAAGGCAAAACAAACAAATAATCAGTAGTTTCAGTAGAGTTCTATAGATGACGGTGGTCTAAGCATGTTCATAAGATAAGTGAAACGAAGCATAATTGAATAATATACACTGTTACAGAAACTAAATGAAAAAATTAGCATCGTGGTTTGCCCAAGAGAATAACGGTTTACTTAGCTATATCACTAATGTTTATTTTAATATTATTCTGTCGATCCTAGATTGGCGCTGGTTTTATCGATGAATTTTATTTGTGCAATGTTAATGAACCTTCTTAAAGAATATCTTTGTTTTTATATTCGTTTATTTTTAGGGTTTTATTAGTATGTGGAGTAGCTTGTAGAATTTAGGATCGAAAAATTTGGTTGAGGCCAGAAATATTTTTTCTACCATACAGAAAACTTCCTTTTCCTATTAGTTTAGGAATTTTAGAGCTCTCTAGTTCATCCAAATCGGAATAAATTTGTAAGCTACGTCCGTAATATTGTATTTTTTGGGTTTCAGATATCTCTCATAAATACTCCATAACGTCCATACAAAATTTAAGCTCTCGAAGAATCCAATTTTATGTTTTGTCTACCATTTTGTATTTATCAAATTTGGGAATTTATTTCCTTAAAGATAGGGTGCTAAATAGCGTCCATACCAAATTTAAACTTTCTAGGATATGGGAAATGGGTGAAAAAACCCTGTAAGTATACACAACACATAGATTTTATATAATGTAAATATTATGTGAGTTTAAATGAGGATATTCATGCTTTTTATTGTTAAGATCCAAGATTCATTACGTTTTTTCTAGTTGCTAGGCGTGAATTTTATAATATTATTTATTTATCATCACAAGACTTTCAAACTAACTTAACCTAATGACAATACGCCTAGAAGGTCTACTGTATTCACAATACTAGAATCTAAGTATTTACTTATTTGATAGAAGGATGAGGTTGTTGATTCTAAATAACTAGTAGATATTTTCATCGGCTCTAGCTACAACCATTTTAAAACTTAGTTTCAGGGTTGATTAATATATATTGAACATTCATCAATTGAAGTAAAATGGTAATGGAATTTTATTATTAAGGTAAAATCAATAATAATACAATATTGAAGTGAAAATGTACTGAACTCTCCCTCCTTTCCTTTCCTTTAAAAATCCTACTCCTTTCTCCCCTTCTAAAAGAGAAACTCCTCTCTCCAGCGATAGAAGCCAACTTCTCCTCCCTTCACTTATACAAGCCAATAACCTCCCCGTCCCTCTAAAAGCCAATTTCTCTATTCCTATTCTCTCTTTCCCTCTGAAGATGTAGCTCTTCCCTCTCTTTCAAAAAGCCCAACTTATTCCTCCCTTTCTATAGCCCCAAATGCACCTTTCCATAAAAAGTTAATCTCTTCACTCCCCCTCTAACATCGCCATTTATTCGTCCCCCTCCAAAATCCCATCTTCTTTCTAACCCTCAAAAATCCAACTTCCCTCCTGCTCCTCATACCTATCTAGGTTCAACAATTCCTTCCCTTTAAAGACCAAAATCCTCCTCCTTTCTCACTCCCTTGAAACCCAAACTCCTCTTTCCTCTCCAAAAGTCCATCTTCTCTTCCTCCCTACCTCAAAATCCCAACTCTAACTCACTACTTCTATAAGTGCAACTTCTCCTTCTCCTGTACAATCACAAATCCTCCTTCCCCTCCAAAAGCATAATTATTTCTTCCTCCCCTCTAAGATCCCAACGTCCACTTCTAAAGCAAGAAGCTCCACAAGATAGGCCCGCAGCAGATTGTGTCATGCTACTTGGATCTTCCCTTCTCGACACAAGGAAGGGGGCAGTTTCTGTTTCCAATCATCTCTATGACCCTTATAACCACCCTCTGTGCACCCTTCTCAGACTCTAGTGAGCAGGTCGACCAAAGGGACTGCTACAATTCCCCTTTCATCAGGAATATTTTCCGTTGAAACTATGTTAGAGGGGAAAGATAAACACAAAGTTGTAGAAGAGAGCAGGGTGTGGTTTTGTTGTTTTTAAAACTTCTAGGGAGTTTTTTTTTAAATATTTAATACAATATTTATTTATAAATATTTCTGATTGAATTGAACACAATTATTTATATGTTTATTCTACCGTAAAGTATATAATCCACCTATTTAATAATTATTTAATAAGCTAAGAAAAACTTAACAATATCTCTAAAGAAGCTTTCTTTTTTTTTTATCTAGATTGTAAAATATTAACAGCTTATATAAATTAACATAGTCTGATAAAAGTGACAACTTCAGAGAGACGTATGAATATATTAAATTAGGTGTGGTAGTTTTTTGACGTTTTTAAATTCCAAATAAGGTACTTCCTTTACCAATCCGATTATACATTAAGTTGTATAACTTTCGTGATATTACTATGTTAGATATAATAGGTGATGTGGATTATATTAATATGAAAATAAAGGAAATTAAAATTGAAATTATTATACACTCAGGTGTCTAAAGTTCTTTCGATTGAAGGTTGAAATTTCTTATTGGAGAAGAGTTTCAATAAAAAACGAATCTATATTCAACAGCCCATAATGATAGTTAAACATATTGAATGATAAATTTACATCACAAACTGGAGATTACGTAATTAAAGTCTTCATGCGTGTAGTGTGGAAATAGGTGAAAATATTCATATTCTGCACTGTAAGTTTTTCCTTAGAATACTGAAACTTTGAATACGTGCTAAGTATATTAAATTTGTAGACACCCACACGGATGTTTACGCATTCAAAGTTGTAATACTTGCAATATAAATATAAAAATAAAAAATAAATGGCTGGGGTGCACACCCTTAATTTACCAAATTAATTATACAATATTTTGTACATATTGTAGCATTTCCTATTGACACATTATCCTCCCCTCCAAACGCCGTCCATACAAATTGTTAAACCAGCGTGCTGGAAGTAGTTCTTAATAGTGTGCATTGACACACTCCTCCATGTCTTGTTGACGAAGAATCCTGTCTTTCTTTGCTCTAACCGAGGTATGAAACTTAAGCCTGTAGGGTAGGGCGAAGTGGCTTCTGCACTCAGCCTTTCGTTGCCTTCCATTCCATACTTTCAGTCACTCTATATGTCACCAAAATAAGAACTCTGATAGAGAACAGATTTCTTCAAGTCTTCGAACAACAATAGAGATTAGTTTTCAAGCAATTACGATCTTAGAATGAACTTTTTTTATGGAAGTTTCAGTTTTTAGGTTCATTATCAACGACATTTTTAACACATACTGAAATGTATGGGAATTGGGACCAAAAAATTAGGTTAATAAAACTGGACATTCACTACATAAGAGTTCACAAAATCTAAAGTTGAGTGTATATATATGATATAAAAAAAGAAGATATGCCAGAAGGGTGAATGTTTATTTGAACACACGAGCCTACTCCAAATTAAGCTTGCTATTATTCTTGTTTTAAAGATACCCATGGCTTGGACACGTGGTCTTAGGAGTAGGGCAAGACATACGTATAAGTTTTTAAAAAAATACCCGTGTGCACATTCTAAAGTGTTCTTATTTACATATGATAATCTAGCCCTTTCTTCGTTTTCTGGTTTTTAGAGTTACCCACACAGCTCATCACGCAGTTTAATGTGTTAAACTCACAATATAAATATAACAGAAGAGATAACTGGACTGAGATGAGAACCTAAGGTTTCATTTGCCACGTTAATCTATACCAAATTAACTTTTTTTTTAGTTTTTGAATTAGTTAAATTGTTAGTCAAGCGATTGATGGTGTTAAAGCTTACAAAAGTATTCAAATAAAAATAGCGCTCAATTTCTCACAGTAAGATTTCCTACGATAAGAATGCAACGTTTCAGTTTTCTAAGTTTCTGGGTTTTATAGTTACCCACACTAGAAGTCAAGTGGCCTAAGACGTTAGGCTATGAATATAGGCAAAAGTAAAAGAATACATTTTCAGGCACCCTAAGCTATTTTATAAAGTTTATTTGTCTTGAAGTTACATTGTTAACACAAAATATGCATTAAATTTTTTATGTATGTTTATTTCCTTTACTATATTGGAGCTTATACTTTTAATGACATAAGTAATATATTTTTCTGTATATTTATCTATGTAAAACTTGAGATAAATCAAAATAAAGATAAGGAACGTTGCCTATGTGTAGTTTTTGTTTGTTAAAGATCCACGATTTTCCTTTGTATGTGAATACGAAACAATCAGCACACAATTTAGTTTATTTTTGGGTGTAAGATAAAAATATATTCTGTAATATTACTCTTTATATTTTAAGTTTATTTAGCGATCAAGATAGAAAAATAAAACTTATGATTTCTACCTTCAATAGGATAATATAACAATACATTGATATGTGTTTTAAGACATAATTTTGAAAAACTATCATTTATTGTATTTTAACAGTAATAAATATCACCTATGTCTGTCCTGAGAGTATAAGGAACACATGAGTGAAAATACTGTCATAATAATGTTTGTGGGTTTTAATTTTATCGTGAACATACAAACAAACTTCTTTACATAAGTGAGATATGCATTGATTTCGCACAAAGTCTTTATTCGTCCGGAATATTTGCATAGTTACACACATGAAGAAAGTGTAATTCATAGGAAATTTACCATCATTTATGAAAAGGGAGAGTTAGAAACATTTAGTAAAAAAATCATCAGTAATCCTGTTGAGATTCTAAACCGAAATCCAAATTACCACTAAACCAAACTAGATTATAATTTAAGTACAATAAAGATTCACAATTCTCGGTCCCGGCACAGATTTATCTGATGCAAACCCTTCCTTCACCTCTGACAAGACGTGTACTAATCACAACTTGTGAATGTGTGGAATGCCAGGCCTCCACCGTGGTTCGATTCCCACGTTAAACTGTAGGACCTCCATTTCATCTCACAATCATTCCTACCATTACATATTAGCGTAAGTTCGTATAACCCGAACGGGTAGTAAGAGGCGGTGCTAAATAATAATAATAAAGATTGCAACCACCCAGGGAAAGCTAAAATGCACCGTGTCTAATTTGCTTTCATTGTTCAAGAAATGCCCTCATACACAAACACAACAAAAATTAACGCATATAAATGTATTGCTGATTTTAATAATAGGCAACGTGGCGTCCAATTTTCATAGGAAGGGCACTTTTATCAAATATAATATTTTTGTGGACAAAATTGAGAGCGTTTAACAATATGATTAATGTTTTCACAGGTATTGATAGTAGCTATCAAAATTGTCATATGCAGGTCACACTAATTGCCTTATAAATATGTGAAATTGGATCTAGGAGATTTTATAGCTGTCACATAAGGTTCTTTCAATGAAAATTGGCCTATAATTAACACGCCTGTAACTGAACTACTAAAATTTATCAAAAATTAGTCCAAATTTCAACGATTCAAAGTGTATTCAAATGTCACAGACGCAATTAATCTTATGTAAGTTAAACTATTATACGTTTAAAATAATATAAGTTAAATGATACATTAAAAATAGCTTGATAAATCCATAGATTTAAAATAGCAAATGAATAGTCATTATTAAGAAGTTTCCCATGTGAAATATTGTAGGACGCAAAAGTGAGATTTAAAAAATAGAAGGGAGTGGGGGGGGGGGGGGGCGGATACAACTTTATCAAGAACAGCATTTATTGCTGGTGACGTACTCTACACTTACATATAGCACGTTCGTGCTGTGCCTTATTTTATGACAGACCTCCCACGTGGGAAAGAAAATAGTACCGAGCTGTAAATCTTAAAAGTCACAAATAACACCACCCCAACATTCATTACTTCATTGCAGTCACTCTTTTCATACAAATTATCTTCAATCTCGCTTTCACTACAAAATTAGAAAAAGGGGTGTGAGAGGGAGGTAGGTGGGGAATAACCCAGTCCGGAAATGTGAAACGGTTAAGGAGAATTTGTAGGGTCTTCTAACCCATTTTACGGGGTAGATTTTATAGTAGGATTCAGTTGGATTTTTTTTTTTTTAGAAAATACGATTATTTTTTAATACCGCATCTTACTACACGATAGTGTTATACTCCTAATACGATTTTTTTTGTGATGAATATTGCTATAATTTTACTTTATTACTGCTATTATTTTACTTTAATTATTATTATTTTTATTATTATTTCAAAGGTATTGATATTATTTATGAAAAATAATAACTTACATCACTTGACTTGAAGTGTAAATATGTCAAAATGTTTTATAACTTTCGTAACTGTCAAAAAGTCATTTCATATATAAATAAAACTGTAGTGGCTTTTCAACAGTGGAATATTATAGAAAAATTAACAAATAAATGTTGCCACACAATCGCACGTACAGTATATTATTTGTTTGTGACAAAATTTCCAAAAATATTTCATCAGTAGTTAACTATCCCAAATCGAGATTTTTTTTTTAGAAAAACGAACATACCTTCTTCATCATCTAAAACACTTTCCAGATACACATTTGAACAAAAGAAAGTTCTATTAATTTTTTTTTTAATTTTTGTTAAATTATTCACCAGTCAGCTACCCTAAATAAATTCCCACTCCCCCATCCCCACCCAAAAATTACAGTCTATTTTGCATTAAACACCCCTCAGATATCCATTTTAAACAAAGTCACAAAAGCCATTTTAAAAAAAATATTCTAAAATCAGTCCCTATTAAGCCGGCCGTACTATTAGGGTTAGTATTAAGATTAATTTTTTTTAAAGTATTATCATCTATTATCTAAATATAAAGTTTGAATAAAACCCACTAAAGCGTTTTGGTTGTAGTCCCAGGTGCAGAGAGACAGATAATTGCAATTATAAGTTAAGTAATCAGTTTACTCAGAAACAGGTTAATTACCCGTTTCAGTGGCTGAATGGTCTAAGGTGTCACTCTCGTGTCATACGGTACTGCAGATGACGGTGAAATCGGGCTTGAATCCCAACAGGGCTTAGTGAGAGTGGCTTTTCCTGAATGTTTTCCACTCTCCTTCCACGCGAATGTAGTTATATTACCTCTAAAATATTTTCTTCCTCATCTATACCCCATTAAAGTAAAACTGATATATGCGAATAGCCTGGACATATAGTAAGACGTGGTGATTAAAATACCAGATTAATTATCACCTTAATGCTTTATTATATTATTTTGGCCTAATTAATTATTCTCATTATTAATATAATTAAATAATATGTCTTTAAAAAAACAAGATGTAATGGCAAATTAAGGTATAATATATTTTAGTAAGTATTGGTGCTATCTTTTTAAACGTGGCAGTTGAAGATCACATGAAATGACGTGGGGGATATATTAAAGTATTTTTAGAAAATTTTGGGCCGCCACTGTGGTCCAGTGGTCTAAGTTTCAGGCCACAGAAGTTCCGGGTTCAATTCTCAGCACTTCCAGAATCAGGACACATGAGAAGTTACTTGAATAGATAGGTAACGGCACTGGTCTATAAAGCTGAGATTAATGGCCGGAGGTTTCGTTGTGCTGACCACATGACAACCTCTATTCGCAAGTGTTAGCACCATCATTGGTAACGGTGGCGGCCGTTCGGTCGGTATAGCTCGCTTGCGGATTCACAGCGTGGAGTTTCTTTCATTATTTTATTATTATTATATTATTATTATTATTATTATTATTTATTATTATTTTATTATTATTATTATTATTAGTTATTAACTTTCTGACCATCAGATACTGTTCTTTCTAACGCGCTCTTACTAAAATTAAGGAGAAAAATGGCAAGCTAGGCAAACCCCATTCTTTATAAAGATTGTGGAGCATTTGAAAATAAATGATATTAGTTCCTACACACGTTTTTTTATAGATTACTTTACACTTATATTTGTTTACATGTGGATTGACTTGTTTACCGTGAGCATTATTGCTCCACATGTCACCATTCTTGTTTGGTAAAGTTTGATTGAGCTCTCACATTGTTCATGATTTATTAATCAAGTGCTAGCTAATGAGGCCCAACCACCATTGAATAATTACTACAGAAAAGAAAGTTTTTTTCAATGTGTACATAACAATGGAACATAATATCTGAATGACATAAAGAATAAAGACATTAATTAAAATAAAAATTTTTACAAAAAAAAAAGTATTGTTTACCTCTATATTTGTATTGAGAGGGATTTTTTTAATAGTAGTTATTCAACGTAAACTTGCTGAACCGACTGAATATATTAGCACATGATTTAAAATTAAACTTAATTCTAGAACATACACAACAATCAGTCCCCCGGACGTCGATTCCTTAGTGAGGAAGAGAGGAATCCTCAAATCCACCAATGGTAAATCGTTGTTAGGCCATATAAATCAAACCAAGGTCCCTCAATCCAGTAGGAAAATGTGATACTGACTAATTCAACGTGTCAGACGGTTTTGGATCGATATCCATAAATATTAAAATATGAATAGTGTTACTGACTTGTCAATAAAAGTCAAACAAATAATGTAAATGTATTAGTATGTTGTAGAATAGTTGCTACTACCTACATCGGTGGTCTAGCACGTCATTCATGTAATAGACAGAATTGATGGTGACGGAAAGGTTGGTGTTCGAGTACCGGTTGGGTGTATTGTTTTTATATTAAATTGCTTCACACTTGCTCTCCAAGAAAATTAGGGTAAACTACCTCTAAGTTCTGGTATCTATCTCATTAGAGTAAATACGTAAATGATTATCTCGGAGGAACCATAAGAAGGCGTACAAAAAATACTAATACTAATAATATCACGCTTTAAATTACTAGTGTAATAAAAGTTTTTGCCTTTACTTAGAGAATTAAACTACATACTCTAAGAGAACCGGTTGACTAAGGTTAATTTAGTCACATCGTGGAGGACAAAAAAAACCAGCTGCAGTGCACCCAGTCAAGGAAAAAAAAAAAAGAACTCACTTTTTCACACGTGGCTAGTGAATCTCATCAATTACAACGAAGAGCGCTGATAGCGTTTTCCACTTCCGTTGCCAACCCTTTGCGTTTCACCAGCAGAAACTTTTCTGGTGCGTGCAACACAAAGTTGGCTTACCTTTCTTGGCTGTGAGGGTTGGTAGCCCTCCCTCTTCCTACCCTTCTCTATGTGCACTTGAGATGATAATTGTAAGGCTAGAAACGGTGGACTATGGCTAGCTCTGGTATTTTGTGGTGGGCAAAACTTCTCTAAATAAATTAGTTTAAGAGGAACCTACACAGTTTACAGCGGGGAGCCGGTCAAGTTATAAATGCACATGGAAATAGAGCTACTTTACTCTACATGATTAAATCAATGTTTGCGTTCATTTGCGCATAGTTACTGTGTGGTCAAAACTAAAACATGGTTTTAAATAAAACATTATTCTTTAAATGGTGATAAAAGTCTATAGTATTGATTAAAATTACTATCATTATTAAATATTATATCAGTATTAATATATAGGAAATGGTCAAATCAGCACAAACCTCTACTGTGGTTCCAAAGAAGAATGATATATTTACAGTTTAGCGAATTAGACCAACATGCTTGATTCTAACTTGGGTGGCTGAGTTTGAAATCCGATCAGGTACATTGCACACATAATAGGATTTTGATAGGAATAACCTTATTTGCTAACTAACTGTATGTGCAGAAGGTTCTTACTATTTTAACCCTACTGTTGTTTTTGTATTAGTGGTTTCCTATTCTATTTTTATTCGAATGAAGGTTAACCCCTTTGAATTCGTAGTTTTTCGTCCTGTAACCTTAATGTGGGGGTATAATGGATGCAAAAATGGTCAGTGTTTTTGCAGTTTTTATATCAAAATATTTTTTGTTCAAAATAAACAAAATATTTCTTCAGTACAAGCATGGAGTTTAATTTTCTTCACATGGTGCTATCAATATTTCTTGAATATCTGTCAAGAGTGTCCTGGAATGTAATGAAAACTTTTTCTCTGCATTTGAAAGTTTATTATCTAATGACTATGCTAGACAGAAGTCAAAAATTTGAGGTCACATGCGAGAAATTAACTAATGTACCAGTATTTTTATACTGTGCTCACGCTCAACCTTGCTACTACATATTTTAAATGGTATAGACTACAAGTAATAACTTAGATTAAATGTTCCAATTGCGTGGATGTGAGTGATAACCATTTAGAAAACCATTATAACAAAGTCTGATTCAGGGGATAAAACTCGTAACATTAGCAAACTAGACCATATACGTGCTGCACGCCTCACTACCATGTTGGCTAAGATTATTTCTTAGTTTAAACTAGGGTGTTTTGGGATAAAGGGATATACACGTAAGTAATAAATGGATCAAATAAGTTAAATGGATTTAGTCCATATAACTTAAAAAGGATATAACAAAATATGAAAAACGTATACTGATAAGACAAAGCAATTTAATTAACATATTGCACCGCGTCTTATACCTGTTGGTAACGTTAAGTACTAATTATCTAATGATTAGAATTGGAGGTTGAATTAGAGAAGGACGCATTACGTGGAGGAGAGTAAACATTAGGAAAAACCCAGTTCACCACGAGATCAACCTCGATCTCCCCGTTCGGCGATCGAGTCAACACGATGGGCGCTAGCCAATAACGCCACGAGCGTTGTAAAAGCCAATTTACGTTTGAGTAAAAAGGTATAGGTTACCTATGGCCTTTTACGTGACCTATAACTGAATATAATCTCAACTTATCTCCTTTAACACATGTAGTACCGTAATACTTAAACATTTCTGGCTGCATGAATTTAAAACTGATGGCCATATGGCGTATATTATGCGGTAGACAGCAGACCTTTTCACGAAAACACAATAAATCTATTCGTTGCTCCTTGCAACTGATTGTTTACTGTAACTCAACATTAATCTGTTTTTGTTGTACTGGGTCATAACAGATAATTTAAGTATAGAATTAGTTTATGAAATTCTAAGTTTTTATTTTACTTATTGAATAATTGAATGCATACATCTTTAAATACAATATAATGTAGAAGATGTAATCTTAATTTTTTTCCCCTAAAATGCACGGTGCAAGAACTCTGGAGAAAACAAAGTAAAGCACAAGAATCTCTAACGCAACTGGCTGAAAAAGCATACCTCGCAAAATCGCGAGACAAAGAACATACAATAAATTATGAAAGATTGGCCATTCTCGCGTTTAACTTACAACAATGTTTACCTTCACCAATGCTGAACAGTTCTGTTGCTTTATATAGGGTGATCCAAAGTCACACAACCCAAATAAAAAAACCTATATTTTGTGCGATCAATTCGGCATATTGTTGATTTATTCAGCACGCCTGATACTGGAAAACTACGCACAAACGATTGTTGGCACTCCATGTACGAGTGACCTTAAAATAATGTTCCAAAATGAATACCCGTTCTTGCTCGTGAAAAACTCACCTTACACTTTCAAATGCTGTAACTCAACTGGCTAGACCTAGTTTATGTCTCAAGATCACACGGCCTGCAGAACACCTGCCTAACATTACATTGTGACATACATATAAACAAAATGTTCATTTTTCATGTTCTTCTGCGAGAAATATCCTTGGAAAAACAGGGTTGCACGACTTTTGGATCATCCTGAATAAGTGACAAATATGGACATTTAATCTGAGCGTACATAGCTGTAAAGAAGGGCAGGCCCTGTGCTTTATGTTGAGTGAAGTTGATGGTCGTAGGGGCAAATCAGATTGCATCTTACATTTTCAAATTTTATCTATAGTCTACCTTCCTATTTGAGACATATAATAATATTATGACACATAGAAGAGCCAGTACAAAAACTCGTATGCTAGCAATGTGTGTAGCTGTTTTAAAAATCCATCCTTACATTGAAGCACTGGGCCACATATTTTTGGTACCAGGCCACATTCACACGTGATGTAATCCGACCATGCCCAAGTTGAGAGAGAGAGAAAAAAAGTGATATTGACATCTACCATCCTCATGACTAAATGGAACTTGTGCGTCTTACAGGTGAGAAGAAACATGTAATGTTATTCAAATTAATCAGCCCGACTTCCTTTAATATGTAGCCTTATTCAAAGACGATCTTCAAATGAAGAAAACCACTGAGCGCGATGAAAGATTTATCTAGGTGAATGTAACTTGACACATCAGCAGATCTCAAGATGGTGACTGTCCGATGAAGAGGGCAGATAAATAATCTACTACAGCCTCGTCTTTCATATCAGGCTCCCATAACAATCTCTTTTCCAAAAGAAGAAAGATTTATTGGACCTGCTACCACTCATTCCAAGTGAATTTCATTCCTTTTACAGGAATCTTCCAACAAAATCAACAGCAAGAGACTTCCATCCTGACACAATCCAAGGAGTCGATGAAGACGAGTAATTTAGTGTTCAAGAAGGTGTCTATGAATCCTTAACATCTGAAATGATTGAAAACGTTATTGTATTGAATGACACCTTATACACATGTAGGTATATACTTATCATTAGGAGTGCAACCTTTCTGTGTTTTTGAAAACAAAAAATTATTTCGAAATGATAGCTAGATTTTCCCCAAACATATATTTTGTTTTGTTTTGTTTATATCTCAGACATCTTTTGGTTTGGAGCTATTCTTAATTTATTGTTTTAAATTTATTTACTAGCTTTTTATGACTAAACATTTCAACACTTGGGGAATAAATGACATTCTGTGTTGTATATTATTCATATCAAGCAAGAATGTACGATAATGGAAGTTTGAATTGCAGCGGAAGCTATTCTCGCAAGGCCACTATTACTGTCCGTCGGATACGCGCTCCGTTCAGGAAGATAAATATATTACATGCAATTTTAAAGTGTCCTCTAAGTTACGTCCTTGGTAATAAAATTTACAGCTACGTAATATTGAGTACCACAGTAATTTTGGCCAGAAAATATAATTGAGGATATTTTGTAATATTAATCTCCCTCTAGTTACTTATTTTTAATAGCTACGATTTTTTTAAAATTATATACAAATAATGTCGAATAGTAACATAAAATTTATTGATTGAAGATATGATTGTATTGTTTTTAGATTCTTATTTGGCTATTTTTCCATATCGATTATGTGCTTTCACTGGGAAAACAAAAATAAATTGCAGTTTTATGCCTATATCATGAAAATATTTACAACGGGTAGTAACAAAACCTATATGAAATTTTAACATTTTTTGCTTGACATAATTGCGGTATTTTAATTAATTTTAGCTTAGTATCTTTTTTGTTTTTGTTTTTAACGAACTTCACCCCCATTTCATTTCGGGGCGTGAAGATCTTTTCTATGACTGTGGAAGTCGTTTTATAGGTCATCCCCTAGCACATTCTTGAAACGCAACACGCATACCAGCTCTCGCAACGTCCGCGTCCATTTGTGTTGTCAGCATCGCTAGGCGTCACACTATGAAGCTACTGTATTCCCAGCACGCTCGGTTTGATGTAAATGTATATAATTGTGGGGTTAAGAGGCAGAGTAGACCAACACTACCAAAGGTTCATTCTAAACATTTTAGTTTAGCTATAATAAGATTTTATTTCTTAAATTAACAATATTCTGAAACAAGTAGAAGGAATTTTCGTTTTCAAACTGCGTCTCAGTAACCATCTGAGCTATAGGAATATTTAAGCTAATTAGGATGGGATGATTTAGATGAAATGCATCCAAATTTTTGAGGGTGAGAGAGAGAATGTTATAAACCATTTACAATAAAAATAAATCACACCCTACTGAATTTCGAACCTCAACCTTGTTGCTATCAGGAATCTACTATATTACCTTAGAATCTGTATTCCAAACTCGCAGCCGTACCCATAATTTTGTGTGGTCCATGGTCCTGATGATGAACTATCATGCAATGCAATCCTATTCTTATTTTTATAAATGCAAAGTAAATACAAACTTTTGGAAAGCGATATTTAGGAAATTGTCATAATTTGGAGAATTCTGGCATGTGAGATTGGTTTACTAAATTTGTACCCCTTTTACTTGGATTAACTCCCCAAAATTGTTAAATTTTCACAACAAATTTGTGCAATATTTGGCAGCACATACAGATGCTAAAAGTTGTTTTCTCATATGAAATGAAACCAAAACCCCGAGATATTTTGACTCACGGACACAACATAAATTATAGGAAAGTAATTTTGGCATAGTATTTAAAGCCCGATGTTAAAATCATCATTACAAACATAAGGTTTGAAATTTTTGGTAAAAAAAAAGTATAGTGTTAATCTTCTGGTTTTAAATAAGGGTCCAATCTTTTATTTTTATAATAATAAGTTACAAAGGTTGAATTAAAATGATTACAATATGGAATATTATTAACGTGGTCTCTTCAAAAATTTTAACAATCAAACGAGTGTTTGACCCGCCTACCTTAGACTATCCGACCACCAATGTGGGTATGAGAAAATTAATAAAACTTTGTATTTTTATTAGTTTTTAATTAATATCTATCTAGACTTGCATTATATATTAATACGTATAGCTTTATTCTGTAAACATTAATAATGGGACATAATTAATAAACCTATTTAATGCACGTGTGTACAAAATATGTTTATATATTAAAAGAGAAGACAAATTAACAAGTACAGACGTCTAGCTAAACATAATGAAATAATTTGTTGAAAAAACCATTGTATAGTACACAATACACATTGACATAGAAAACTAAACAAAAATAAAACAGTGGCTGATTTAATTTAGAATTTTTTAGAAAAAATGTTAATGACCTTGAAAACTAGTTTTTTTAAGTTAGTGTATAAATCCAACACAAGCATATCCTCAAAATGTTTACTAACATCTGCCTTGTTTTCTTTGCATCGTACTTTCAAATTTTTTTTTTCAAAGATGGCTGCCGGATATCATCTGGACGTATCTATTTCAATTCGATGGAGGTAAATCAAAATGGTAAACTCTACTACATCGAAACCAACATTTTAAAAAAACGCTTAAAGTGTAATGTTAGTTTAGTCAATATATCAAAAATAAAATATGAAATCATCCTTTCTACGTGAAATCTGTATTCCCAGCACGCACTTGCGTTAGACATACAAAACAAAAATATTCCTGTCATTTCCTTCCTAAATCTGTATGACGTGGTGGAGAGGAAACACGACCGGAAGGAAAATCAATACTACAAGTAGTTCCCGCGATAACCACCCCTACATCGTTCACCAAGTCTACGCTCTAGTCAGAATATTGCGTTTTACGTAGAACCTTGCTTACAGCACGATTTTGGTAGAAAGAACCTTTTAGAAAATAAAACTTTCTTCGTGAAAATTGATGATATTTTACTATAACATTAGTGGAATTTGATAGGTATTCATTATATATATATAAACGTGACAGCTGTAGATTATTTGACTTGATGTATAATAACATGAAATTAGCAGCTCCTATATAATGTCAGATAAGGTTATTTCTATGAAAATTGGAGGGTACTTCTATATTGGTTGGAATATTATAAATTTACGACTCTGCGGGTGTAATCATGACGGAGAAATAAAATATACGGGTGCCAATATATTGTATTTATGCAACAGTATGTTTTGATTATTTTGATTATTACGTTTAATTCAAGATTTATTAATGACCTAATATAAGGGTGAAGAAACTAGGAGGGGGTTTAGAGGAAATTCACCTACATTTGCGTGGAGATAAAATGATAGAACACTGTTAAAATCATAATATGTATGCCCATATAATTGTATTATACATCAGTATGCTATGATTATTACTTTAATTCATGGATTATTAACGATCTAATATAAGGGAGAACAGATGAGCAGAGGTAGTTTAGAGGAAATTCACCCATATTTGCGTGGAGTTAAGATGATAAAACACTATTAAAATCATATGTACGTAGCCATATCCAATGCAACCGTCCAAGGTTTGAATCCCCAACCTCAACAAGAACAATCGAGATTAAAACACAGGACCAGTGTCTACCGTTATGGATATATTTTGGTATCAAGTATTATGGTTTATTTTTTATTAACCTTCAAGTACTCAAATGGTCATATATTACAATGAATTCATGACTTTTGATAGGTTAAAATTATAAATATTTTGAAAATGTATTCTACTTAAGAATTCGATCCTTTACTAGGACAAATTTTAAAAATACATCAGTTGCTTAAAAACCTTACTATTTTGTGTGTAAATGTCTTAGTTTATCAGCATCATTCCAAATACATATTTTTGTAAGGAATCCTCAAATAACACCACTTTTACTATTAATCATGATTGCTTTAGTAGTATATAATATAAATTTAAAATAGACAAATCGTGATAACTATGAAGTTTTTAGATTAACATGTATATATTAAGGACAATTTAATGGAATTGTTTTATTTCACACTAGTTTTCTGAAATAAAAAATTGTAAAGTGAAATTATTCTGTGGTTTAATGTGGTATTTTCCTATATATATTTTAGATTTATAATTAATTTTAACAAAAATTAGCACGAGTATAAGCTTCTACGAGGATCACTTTGATAATATCTTTATTTAGTTTTATAATTTCAATGAAATAAATGCCCAAAAGTAAAATAAAAATATGTTTGCTGTCTTATGTGACTATAAAATATAGCATATAGTAGTAAGACACATTTGAGCATATGTTAAAAAAAGAGTAAAATATGATATACAGCTTATATTTTTAAAAAGGCGTATGAGTAAGCCCTAGCAAAGCCAAGTTTTATGATCTGGTTGAAAAATAAAATAAAAAATAAAATAAAAATCCTGTGTTTTTGATACTTGGTGTAGGACTGAGTTTAGCCAATTTATAATAGAATTGATTAAAAAAACATTGTCATGCCTAACATACATTTTTATAGCAAAACTAATCTATTACACACAAAAAAACAATTATGTACTTTTAAAAAACACATTTAAAAATTACTTGGAGGCAGTAAAGATTTTTGAATATATTTTTTAAGAAAAAAGTGACAAACTCTGTAAAACACAACGTCTATTTGATCGTGGACAGACTGTACAAACGTCGTGCTTTGATATATCTGTTAATCAATTGACACTTGTGTGTTGAGGGGAGAAGAGGGTAACAAAGAGAACGTATAGAGATACCCTCCTATCCTTTTATCTACCTCCCTGTCCCTCTCAAACACAATATCAGCACATGTTCGTCATACGCGCACCGCCTTGATACCTTCATGATGCAGCCCGCCAGAAAATCACAAACTTGACCTCGCAAATAAAGAATTGTTTTAACCCTGAAACATACGTTGTAAACATATCATAAGATACTGTAGGGACGTTTTAATTGTAGGTATGACGTGGTATTTTACTAAGATAAAATAATATACAGTAGTACAGGTCTACAGTGGAGGTGTGATGTGATAATTTGTGAATATAACATATTGTACAGTAGTACAAGTCTACATTGCAGGTGTGATGGGGTAGTTTGTGAATATAACATAATGTACAGTAGTACAGGTCTACATTGTAGGTGTGATGGGGAAGTTTGTGAATATAACATAATGTACAGTAGTACAGGTCTACATTGTAGGTGTGATGGGGAAGTTTGTGAATATAACATAATGTACAGTAGTACAGGTCTACATTGTAGGCGTGATGGGGAAGTTTGTGAATATAAAATAATGTACAGTAGTACAGGTCTACATTGTAGGTGTGATGGGGTAGTTTGTGAATATAACATATTGTGCAGTAGTACAGGTCTACATTGTAGGTGTGATGGGGAAGTTTGTGAATATAACATAATGTACAGTAGTACAGGTCTACATTGTAGGTGTGATGGGGTAGTTTGTGAATATAACATATTGTGCAGTAGTACAGGACATTGGAGGTGTGATGTGGTTTAATGTGGGCTTGCTATAGCATAAAGCCCTGCATGTTAGCACTGTGTCACCCGTGATGGCGAGCAAACAAACTAACTGTCTAATTTATCCAATCTGATTCACCGGTTTCTTGGAAATAAGGGTTTGAATCCCTTCTGGGTGTACAAGAGTGGTTTTTCATAAAAGGTACTCTCCTCTCTTACTCTTTAAGCAAATTTGAGTACATTTCCTTTAAATTTTATCTTCCTTATCTCTGTTGCATTAGTATAACTACATGCAGATAGTAGAGATATACAGTAATTAGCGGTAAAAAAAACTGATGTTTTATTATTATCATTTTTAAGTTTACTCTAATGTATAATACCTCAAAACAAACAAACATGAAACAATTGTTTTAAAAGACATCGCCACCGTAAACGTTATATTTGAATAGTTTGTATTTGATAACGATGATGATATTAATAATAATAATGGCGTATCTAGGCTACATCAATCTGTATCTCATTTCACGGAAAGATTAGTCATTACTAACGTACCGTTGCCCAAGAGACGCCCAAATGTTCATCGTGCATGCTTTTCGTGGTAACACTTTAGCTATCCCGATGAGGCGAGAAGATTATGGTAGTGAATATAACGGGGGAAAGCCTATGAAGATCTTAACATAACTTAAGCATTATTAACTAAACCCTGGTGACCATGGTAATTATTCCTCTTTCAAGAAAAAAATCTCCTGGCATCAGCCGGGAATCAAGCCCGGGATCTCTAAATCAGAAGCCAGAGACTCTGACCACTATACAATTGAGCCGGTTATTTAGAATTGATATACGTTCACTAGAATACATATAGAAAGAGCTTCAAGACTGCTAAAAAAAAATAGAACTGTCCCCCTTTCAAAAATAACACGAAACAAAAAATCTTGAAAAAGAACATCTAACCGTGTAATTTATGAATCAGTGGTAGGTGGACAAAAAATATTACAAAATGGCGCGTAAGGAAAAGGTAGATTTGGTGAAGGACTCCTTACGTCAGCCCGGATTCCAATCTGCCTCAGTAAGTTGGAAAATAAACGTGTTTTTTTTTTTCTCTTTCTCTGAGTTGTGTGGTTGTGGTAAGGGGGTGAAAGGGTTAGAGGAGAGCTAGCTACACACGTACAGACTCACAGACAAATTCAACCATTTTGTAGTAACTCCCCCAAACTTTTTCCTTTTCACGAAGCTTTACCTGCCTTAAGCGGAGGTTAGTTTGAGGGAGGTGTGATGGGGAGGGAAAAAAACAACACGAAAACTGACAGGTTAGAAATAAAATAAACTATAACTTAGTTTTTTTTTAGATTTTTACAAGTTAGATTTGTATTTCGTTACTAGGGGGACTTAAACCTGCATCAAAATCAAAGCTACTTGCACCCAAAAACTTGATAATATCTTAAACACAGAACTAACGTCTATATCATTTGCACACAAAACAAACTGTTAATTTAAAACCTTTAACAACAAGGCTGCCCGCCTCGGTGGTGTAGTTAGCTAACGCGCTAGTTTTATGTTGATCTAGACTGTCGAGGACGGGGAGATCAAGGTTCAAATCTCGGTTGCGTGAACTGGGGGCGGTTTTCCTAAATGTTTTCTCCCTTCACGCAAATGCGGGTTCACTTCCTCTAAATTCAACCTTTCCCAATTCTAACCTATTAGCGTAATCGGTACTCAAGTGTAACCTGAACGGGTAGTAAGACACGGTGCTTAATGATATTATTATTATTATTATTATTATTAATAATAATAATAATATTATTATTATTATTATTATTATTATTAATAATAATAATATTATAATAATAATAATAATAACAAGGCTGATACCATCCGAAATGTTAGTGGTGTCTTAGGAGGTGAAATTAATAATCCCTCATGTTATTAATATCCAAAAATATGCTCGCGGTTTAAAGACACGTTTAATAGTTAATGCAGGGTTATCAACACCCGAAAAGTTGATGGTGACTTAAAGAAATAATCAACACCAAGATTATCCACGCAGACAGTCTCGTGGTATGAGGCGTCAGGCTCAAAATATACTTAGTGGTATGTTGCAAAGAGGTTGAATTTCGAGATGTTCCCAAGGCACATACAATAATATTTGTCCTAGGGTGTTTTTCCCCGTAGAAGATCTCAATATATTTTTAAGAGTAAGGCTTAAGTGTTTTATGAAATCGTGTTGAATTGGTTTATTTGAGGTAAAATCTCGGTCACTGTTATAATAATTATAATAATAATAATTATACCTTGACATTCAGAACTAAACTTGAAATTAGTCCAAAAATAATTATTTTTGTTTATACATTAACACCCGTTTAAATGAAGTTTTATTTTGTCAAACAGGAACTCCCCAATCGCCCACCCTCACATCTTCTTATACCAAACGTAAAACTTAAGTATAATTGCTCCACTCTGAGTTTTCCTAATGAACATAAAAATAACTTGGACTGCTTTTGCCAACTATTCTGGGGAAACTTTGCGCGCCCTCTCGGTGTCTGTGAAAGTGTTAAAAACTTGCAAAAGTCGTGTCGGATACAAGATTCTCGGAGCAGCAATTCTACACATCCCCTTGTAACAACTTTTTTCTTTCTTTGTTTCTTTTTTTTTTTCCTAGGGCTTAGGAATAACTGCGAGTTTTGGGTAACTCTGAAATTACAAGATAGACGTAAGTTTTCCCTCTCACGGGGGTTGAAGTGTAAATAGCTCGTTATTTATTAGCGACTATGTAAACCGGCTGCTACCACACGAGTGGGGGTGAGGAGAGAAAAGAGTTAAAGAGTTTTCACCTCTATTTCCAGGCAACTTTCCTCAGAAACTCATTTAGAGTTTTTTACCACCCCCAAGAAGAGTTCTTTTTTTTTACCAACGCAAAAATGACAGCCAATTTATAGCACTGCAATGGTGAACATTTTTAACGGCAGGTTTAGAGACCAATGTCGAAGAATTCAACTGGAGTGCTCAGGTTTGACTTTCAAAGTTAGATATTCTGTTCTAATCTCGGGCGAGGACACTGGCGGGGTGGGGATGGGGGGGGGGGCTCCTACCATGTGGAATTTTGTATGCGTTTTTTCCATTTTTCTCTTCAGGCAAGTAATAATATATTATCTGTTTGAGACAAGATCATTGTATTTTAGTGAGCTTAGACTATATAATATATATATAGATCATCAAGTTAAATTACCCTATATATATATATATATATAATTTTATATATATATATAATATATATAGCTTAATTTAGCTTGATGGAATTTAAATGGAATTGAAATTTAGTTAAAATTTGGTCCATGAAACAAACTAAATGCGAAAAGGTCGAGTAAAAATAGGATCTCACTCCACTTGAAAAAAATAAATAGAATTTTTGCCATAATATATTTTACTTGTATATTTTCCGGCTCACAGCTTTGTCTTCTGTTAAAACACAAACTAAATCTGATGTATAAAACATAAGGTTTCACGTGTCTGTCAAGTTGGTTTAAACTGATTAGTTCTTTGAATATGTATCTTATGCAAATAAAAGTACACATTTCCGTGACCAGTATCCAACAAAATCTTTTACCGTGTATTCCATTGCAATGCCCTCTTATTTATAAAAGACTCAAAATACTTTTTTTAGTATAAAACAGGAAGTTGCATTGAATTTACATGCGTGTGTTTATCGTAGTTGATGAACAATAGATCATTATACCAGCAGACCCATCTAACCACGCCTCAACTGAGGCATGGGAATACGAAGGGGAAAGACGCATAGTGAAACTTTTAAATATGTTGATTACAAGTGTAAAATGCAGACCAGCTTGATTTTTACCAGGGCTTCCTCAATCAGTAAGCTTTGAGTTTCCAAGTTGAATCTTTTCTATCTCACCCATGAAGCTATATTTAAAAGTATGACCACTTTTAAATATATGTTTTTTAAATTGCAGAGCTTTAGTTTCAATATTCTGATAGAGATTGGCTACTTAATCTGACCTAACAGAAGAGAATGAGTGTGGTCAATATGCTAGGAAATGTATTCACCTTAAAACAGTCTGGTAAACCAATATGGAAGGATTGAAGGTGGGGGAAGACCACTCTCCAAAACACCCAACGGTATTAACCCCCCCCTTCACGTCAAAGTATGCCAAATTAGCCTTGCTACCAACATTATCAAAAATAGGTCTTTGCGGTGAAAATAATTTTAAAAAATGCCATTTATTTATATGCACTAGAACGTGAAAATAAAATTATTGAGTCATTAAAGTGATTGGAATTTGGCTATGTATTCAGCTTTAGGTACAATATCCTGTTTTTAATTAGGTTTTAATTGAAAGCTAGGTTTTTAAAAGGGTTGGTTGGATATCTTTCACCCAAAAATATTAGAAAGTAATATAAAACAAATATAAGCCAAAATATTCTTCAAATCTTTCAGTAGACAAACAATTTGGCGTTGTTTATTTCAAATATACATATTCATAAATAATACACACATTTAACAGTATATATTGTAATAAAACGGATTTTTAAAAGTTTTTTTTCTACATCGTGGTCCTTTAAAGGGCTGTAGTTCACGTACGCACAATTAATGGGATACGGATGGGGACGTGGAGATTTTGTGCACATGAAATAATACCTCGGTTCATTGTCCAGAATAAATTACTTTTGCTTGCAAATAAATTTTAGAATAAATGTGCTCTCTTATTTTTAAAAAGAGTTTACGTGTTTGCTTAAACCAATTTTGTTTAAAAAAATTATTTAAAAAAATAATTTTTCAAAAAGTTGTCTTGTTCCAAAATATTTAAACAAATATATTCAGTTAAAGTGAATTTTAATTTAATCCACTCTTTGAAACCATACCTGTTTGTTGCATTATTTGCTGCACATTTAAAGTATTGTAAATTATAATTATTTATGATTGTTCAAGTTAATATTAAATTCAATGTAAACAACTGAATCAAATTCAAATCAATGTATAATACACATGATAGTATAGCAATAAATAATAATATTTAGGCCTACTATTTCAAAAAATTTAAAAACACTTATTTTATAAACTATCTCTTGTTTTATTCACAGGTGATGATTTTATCAATGAGTGTGATATGGATGACTCTTCGATTAATATTTGATATTTTGCTTACTTTTTTCAAGCGCTCTTTTTATCTCTCTCTGAATTCACATGTTAACTCTGGAAAGCGTGCATTCGAAATTAGGTGTACTATATTACCTTATGGGGTCGTAATTTAACTGAAACACTTTTTTGTTACCTTTTGCACAGGAGTAAAATGTAAATGAATAAAAACAGTAATGGTAACTTTAGGAACATTTTGGTGGCAAAATGTTGGCGAGCAATAGCCCCTGAGAAATTATAACACGATGCGTTGAGTAGGGGATGGTAATATATTTAGATGACCGAGGTAGGGGTGAAAAAAAATGCTGTGTGAACGTTTAGATCAGGAAAGTGGTCAGTAAAAGTGGAATTATGCAAGACATTGTTTTCAAAATGATAATGAGGTTTCTAATGAAATCAAGTGTTGGAGAAATTCTATGAAATTATGTTAGGTGAGATAGTAATATTAAAATTTTGTAAATATTTATAATTCTATGTTTGGCTTGATTAACTCTAAAAACACATCTATTAAGTTATTTTATTAGTTCATACATTAGCTTATACTACTATTTATTTACCTATATAAGCACGTAGGCCCTATATTAATTATCCTTGATCAAAATATATATGTATTTAATCCAGTCTCAAATAAAGATTTTTTTAGTATTTACATAGATTTTTACATATTTGAGACCTTTCTTTATAGTAATTTATATATATGATTATATAATAATTAAAAGATTAATTCATGTTTTACCCACTTTGGTGGTCACATATTCTAAGGTGCTACTCTTACAATATACTAGTCTGCCGAAGAAGGGGAGATTGGGGTTCGAACTCCATAGGGTGTACTGAAGGGTTTTTCCTAAATGATTTTCCAGTCTCCCTCTGCGCAAATGTGGATACACTTCCTCTAAACTCAACCTTACTAATCCCTAACATATTATTGTAATTAGTACATAGGCGTATAGCCCGAACGGGTGATAAGATGCAGTGTTTATATATATATAATATATATATATATATATAATATATATAATCCTGTCGAATGGATCAAGGGATGCTTAGGGAGGCTGACTATAAGTCTAAAAGACCTTGCTTTGATATCAGGCAAACCAATTTTAATAAATTATTTGTGTGTGGATTTTTCTTATGACGCTACCAGTATTATCCCTGGCTCTAGATTAGTTGTTTATTATTTTGTGTGTTAACTTAAATTATATTAAATCTTGGGTAAATATAGGCCCTAGCTCCATGTTTTTAAATTGTTTGTTAAATAATTCAAGTAAGGTAGTAAACACATTAAAATAATATTGATAACCAAGAATTAGTTTAAATGTAGGCTACGTAAAAAATCAAATTTGGCCAACAACTTAATATTTTTAAGACTTTATTTTTAAAGAAATAAGATTGTTTTATATTAATGGAAAAGAGATTACACCTGTATGTTATTAAGGATTTGTTTATATATGAAAACTATTATTAATTGTGATGGATTCATATTATTCTTAACAGCCCTAATTACCTTTCTGTGACGGGCCTATATATTCCACTATGCTAAGCTGGTGTTGGAAACATGAGCGTACTAAAAATGGCTGTAATCAATGCTTGAATTTTTTTGTACCAATTTTACAAGCAAGTAGGCCTACTATTGGTATTAGTTCCATGTCAATTATTATGTAACGATTCTCAAATTCCACTTAACTTTTTTAGTTAAAAATACCAACCAATTTTTAAATACAGTAATAAACATCAAGATGTCGGATAATAAATGGGAGAGCTTTGTTAATAAAGTTTCAGATATATTGATCCCAAATATAGGAGCCTTTTACATATTCCATACCCACTTTAGTGTCCACATAGTATAAGGCGTCACTCTCATGTTATACTAGACTGCCGATGACAGGGAAATCGGGGTTTTAATCCCAGTCGGGTTTACTGAGGGTGGTTTTACATAATGATTTTCCACTCTCCCTCCTCGCAAATGTGGCTACACATTTTACTAATTCAACCTTCCTCATCGTTAACTCACTAGCGTAATTATTACATATGCGTATAGCCTGAACAGGTAGTGAGACTAGGTGATAAAAAATTATTCAATTTTAATTATATTTTAAAATTTTAACTATAACTGGACAAACAAAACAATATTTTTAAATGTGTGTTTTACCATTTATTTTGTACAATTTTAGTTAAAATGTCACGTTTCTATCATATAATTCACTCGATTTCTTATAACTCAAATAGTCGTACGAGAAAAAATTACATTTAACTTGTATTATTTTGTTTGTTCTTTGGATTTATTTTTTTAGTGGTCTGTTGTGGTCAAATATGTCAAGCTGTATCTCGAAGTTCCTTATACGAATAGTAACTATCTAGTAAATGTGATTGATATCTATATACAATTCAGATGCATATTTATACCATGTGCGTGTATTCTCTCTTTTATGTAAAGTCATCTATTCATAAAACTTCATTCGGATTCAATAGCAGAGAAGGCTGGCGTCCAAAATCAATGGCCACGGAATTTGTACGAGTCGCGTGGCGATAAAAGTCAACTAATCTCTCTATTCGATTAAAACCACATTCACGAGAGTGGCAAAAGTCAGAAGCTTTAACGATCACGGCTGTACCTGAATGCAAAATTAACACTAGAAGTACGGAAGCCGATAATTAACTTAAAACCACTGTCCACGGTATTCCCTGTTGGACAGTAATAATAGCCTGTGTAAGTAATCGAATTATTCAAGTCTCGTTCGGAAGGGACTCTACCTTCCCCTCGGAGATTTCAACCTCACCCCCCTGCTCCCTTTCCCAATCCATCCCCCCTTCCCCATCTACCTTTCCTAAAACAGACTTTGAACATCTTATTATTCACGACAGTAAAGTCCTGTTTTTGTTATTATTCGACTTCTTTAGGGTAATAGGTTGGAGGTTGTAACCTTTCGCCAAGAGGCTTAGTAGGAGAGTTGTTGTAATCAAATTCTGTTAATTTTCTTACCCCTTCACCCCTAATCCCCTCTTCCTTTCCATTCTCTCTACAGGCTGGAACGATGGAACAAAGAGAACAGGAGTATTGGGTCAAAGGTGTTGCCAGCTCACCGTTATTAGCGCTGTCAGTAAGTTTCCATATTTCCTAGTGGAATGTTTGTCGGTTTACGATTTCGCACGCTTTTTTTTCAAAGGAAATATGATACACTCGAAAAGATACAATATCTAACGTTCACTTTACACACACACAACTATCAACGCACGATTACAAACCATACCTCCGAGTTTAATAGAAAGGCCGTATTAGAAAATACTAAAACTTTTTGCTGTCCTCATAAATCACTTTTTACTTTATAATTAGGGTTATTTTATAGGTATTGATAATATATATCAAAAGTGACAGATGAATATCTTTTTACTGTATGTATTAATACGTGATAGTAGATATAATAGCTGTTCTAGCTGTCAAATTAATAATGGTCTTCCTTTGAAAATCCGGGTATAGCTTGAGCTATAAAACTAGCCTAGTACTACTAGATATTTACTAAAAAAACTGATCGTACTATCCGTCTGGACAGTCTGCATTTAACTATAGTGATAGAGTAAGGATGAGAGAAATATATTTCATAGAGAATGCACCCACATCTGCATGGAGGGAGTATGGGATATTATATAGGGGGTAAAACCTTGTGATTACACCCAACTGTGTTTCGAATTGATCTTCACGTCACTTACAAAACCAGAGTAGACGAGCTCGAAGTATTCTGCGTGAACCATTATTCGAATGTTTGTTAATTGGATGGCAGGAAGGACTCGTATACAAATAGTAATTTGTAAGTGCCACCCGGAATCAAACCCGGGTCCTCTTGACTCGTGGTAGACTACTCTTACCAGATAGCCACAGGGACGTTTAATGAAAATTTATACTCTCAAAAGCATCGGTGGGTAAGTTGATTAGTTGTCAATCAGATTTAGTCAGCTTTGACGGTGACGGAGGGGTAAGGGTTTGAACCCCAGTCAAGAAAACTGAAGGTTTTTTTTTTCTAAATTGTTTCCCACTGTTCCTCCAGGCGAATTCAGGTACATTTTAAAAATTATTGCTTCCTCATCTCCACTCCATTAATGTGCATATATTTCTGACGTGGCGGAATATTTGTACTTTTTTTACGGTATCTTACCACCCTTCCACCCTTACGAACTATCCGCATTTAGCCCCCCCAATGGGGTAAGGATCAGGAAAGTAAAATTTAGAGGAAATGTACTCGCGTTTAAATGGAGAGAAAGTGGTAACCCATTTGATAAAAAAAAACCACCCTCAGTACCCCCAACCAGTATTTTAACCCAAGCTCCCCATCACCGTCAATCTAGTATATTGAGAGGGTAACGTAACGACCAATCTTCCCTTTCTTTGCCTTTCCTCACTGTTCCATGACAGTGCAGTAAAGTGGGGCGATGCAAATGAAGGCACCCCGAGGGTTATAATACAGTTTAAAATTCTTACTCTTTCAAACAGTTTTTCTTCCTGCTTAATTCTCTCCGTCTCCTTCTTCTTTATGGGTGCTACTGCCTTACTTCCGAGACTATTATTTATGAAAGCCATATATTTATGTCAGCTTTTATACAAGTCTTGAATGAGAAAGTCAGAGTAGGCCCTAATAGGATTTATGTAATTCTTGCAATCCACTTTTAAAAACCAGGCTTGAAAAGTATTTAGAAGATTTATTTGAATAGCGATTATTGTTCATAAAATTAAACTGTGTAAATTTATATCCGCCTCTAAGCCAACACATTTTCTTAGGTTTTTTTTTAGTTCTTTGTTAATGTGACGTAAAATTCGCAGATGAAGAAACTATATCTTCAAAACATTGCAATTAGAGTAAATTAAATGACCTTCAAAAATAACTGGTCATAAATTTAAATGTACTACATGTTTGAAAAAAAAAGTAGCACCGCATATTACTACCCGTTTGGACTATGCGTTTATGTAAAAATTACGCTAATGATTTTAAGGATTAGGTAGGTTATATTTATAGGAAGTGTACCCTCAATTGCCTGGAGAGACAATAGAAAACCAGTTTGAAAATACCACCCTCAATACACCCAACACCAACCGAGATTCGATATTTCCGTCATCAGCAGTCTAGTCTACTGCGAGAGTAGCGCGTTAGACCACGCGGCTACCGAAGTGGATTCGAAAAAAGATTTTACAATTAAGTTCTGGAGTCAAACCTTTATAAAAATTACTAAAACTTATTTAATGTATTATAAGAAAAGTCATATGATTTGCAGCTGTTGCTTTTGATAAATATTATTAATACCTATAAAATAACACTATTTATATATTACAGTCTATCAATGTTGGTAGCAAAAAATATGTGTTTATGTTCTCTTAGGTTCTTCCTACAGAATCCAAATATAATGTTTTGTTATATTTACGTTTAAATCTTTATTGAAGCGTTCCTACACATTTTGGCTCTCGATAACAATCCTAGTCCTTCTATCTTAGCTTAGGTAAAGTTAACACAAGTCGAGTGTAGTCCATGCTGGCACTTTTTTTTTTTCATTGTTCGGGCTATCTGCATTTAACTACACTGTCGGAAAGAGGAAGCTCGAATTTAGAAGTTATGTTGTGAAGAGAGAGGAGAAAACCGCCAAGGAAAAACCACCCTCAGTGGACGAGCCTGAATTCGAGCTATTGGCAAAAAACATTATACGAGCTTGACATTTGGTCCACATGCTCACCGATGCGGGTTTCTGGTAGTTGTGACACCACGTGTCGTAATTCACCACAGGTCCTTACTCAGGTACGTCATTACTGGGTTGGTATATGGCATTATTAGTTGCTTTATATTTGCGGGTCACTTAGTGATCGACGCTTGAGTATATGATATTGATTTCGGGCGCCAGGTAGAGCAAGTTGTTACTTTTATTGATCTGTCTCAGTCTATCTTATGGTTCTGTAGAATATGAAAATGGCAGAGAGGTATGAACGATACTAGTAACATAACATTCAATATACAGCCCCCTGCTTCGGTGGCCGCATCATTTAAGGCGTCACTCTCATGTTATACTTGCCTGCTGATGAAAGGGGGATTGGGGTTTGAATCCCGGTAACGTGCACTACGGGTGGTTTTCTAAAATGGTTTTCCACTCTCCCTCCACGAAAATGCAGGTACAATTCCTATAGATTCAATCTTTCTCATCCCTAGCTCACTAGCGTAATTAGTACACATACGTGTAACCTAAACATGTAGTAAGACGCGGTCCCTATGATGAATGGATTGAAGGTGTTGCTTGTAGGGTCCGTTGTTGGGTGCATTTCGGTGGGTTTGGCAGACTTATGTTCAATAGTGCCTTCTGGTTCAGTGAGGAAAGCAATGAGAAACTAACTCACTCCTTATTTCCCTAGTACACCCCTTCAGTGCTGCCAAGACTTTACAGATGACAGTGGAACTGTTGAAGCTACAACCAACCTTCGGGTTCATATATCATTCATTGTTTATTGAATAACTTTCTAGCTTATCTTACTATCAAAGAGAAGCTAAATGATACTGATATACAGGATTAATATCACACCTTTGTATCTCTTGACTGATAACATCATAGGTGGAGTATTTATTGCACCGCCGTACCTTTTGACGGTTGAAATCGAAGTACCCTTTCTGACTCGAGCCGTCAACTAATTAGAATCCAGCCCTACACACTTTATTTTCACAAACAACTAGAAAATTGTGTAAAAGCTGTTTTCATTTTCTCTTGCTTCCACCTGACGAAAAACAGTGTTCAGTACACAATAAAATATCGGATGTGGATTTACAGATAGCCTTAAAATCAAGCTCTTCCTAAATACCTTTTTATTTATATTCTAGAACCATAAATACACAATTGACAAGCAATTCTTAGCGTGGTTTCAAATCGACGACCGAAAGATCTTCCAAGGCGAGCGTGTGCCATATAAATTTAGAGAGTTTAATAATAAATATATCTTGCATTTTGCAAATGTACAAATGACTGGTTTAGTGTGGTCAGCGCCCCTGGCTAACGATCTAGATGTCTCAGGTTCGATTCTCTGTGGTACCACAGGTATTTTTACTGAAAGAGAAACTGTTCCTTTGGTCACCATGAAATAACTCCATAGTGTTAAGCCCGCACGCGAGATATACCACCTGTGTAGCCTAGTGGTCAGAATTCCTGGCTACAAATCCAGAGGTACCAGTGCTTTCAAAATTTACCTGCGAAGCAGTGGATCTAGAACGGGGTCACTTTCATCCTCGTGAGGCCAAATGAAGAGCTACTTGAATAAAGAAGTAAGCGTCTCCGGTTTAGAAAACGGAGATTAACGGCCAGAGGGCTCATTGCGCCGACCACACGACAACCTCTATCCGTGAATGTTGGCACTAACATTGGTAACAGTGGCGGCCGCTTGGTCTGTATAGCTATAGTCACCATGGTTTGGTTCATTAGACTCAAGCTAGGTTTAAGATTTCCACTGGCTCCACACCTTCATAATCACTATTATCACCTCATCTCATTGCGGGTATGAGGTATAAACAGCCTCCAAGGTATACCCTGGGCAGCGTTCTGTTCTCACGGAGCTGCTAAATGTCCATTCACACGGCGACCAAACCTACGCTGTTTTTTTTTTAATCTTTGGTTTCCACGTATATGTTTCATATCGTGCTTTAGGGCCTGCCCATATTTGGATGGGATTGTGTAGCGTTTTTTTTACACCAAAAGACAATAGGGTTAGATCCTCGTATACAGAAATATTCCAATAGATTGATTTGTCATATACAGTCCCTGGTTCAACACCGGATGGTCACAGACCCGATACAAGTTTAATCAAGTCGATATTCAGTTAGGGTGCTACTAAACCATAGAGGTTGATCGGATCATGTTCGGATTAATCGTATGACGCTGGTCATTATCCTCAAATTGTATACAATTGAAACATGATGAGTGTTGATCCAATATAATTGGACTTATGCCCCATACACAGGAGTGATGTTTTCATATTGAATTCAGTACTGGATTAAAATATATGTTGACTATTAGTGTTTTAACGGCCCCTCGCTTATCTAAACGATTATTATTAAAACTAGGTAAAACGTGTACGTAACATGGTACTAGCACATACCATAGTTTCCAACCATGTTTAAGTACAAACGTTTACGAACAAGAAATAATATTTATCTCACACCAGCAGTTCTTTAATTTTTTAAATTTCGGAACCCTTTACACAGCTAAAAAATTGTGGAGCCCCAAAATATTGTTGTCAATATATTTAGAATATCAATACTAATTTTGAGAAATACTGTAAATATATATTTAAAAATTAATTAGTTTAATTCAATGTTAATAATCAATAACTTGATAAATAAATAAAACAATTATTTTTAAACATAATATGTTTTTAAACAATTTTTTTTAGTGGGAATAGTGGCATTTCTTAGTATTATTATAAAATCTCTTTAAATACTGGCTTAATAGAAGAAAGCTGGAATCGCAGGTCATCTTCTGCATTCAACATGTTGAAATATTTTGTTTTAGTGGAAGTGTATTTTTTTTAAAATATTCTAGCCCTCATATATTCTAAAGTCTCGAGGAACCCCAGGGCTCCGAAGAGCACACTTTGATAAACGCTGTTTTACAACATAAAATTAATCAGTGATTCTCCTGCCTTTCAAACAAAATAAAAAATAAATATCCTTGTTTTGAAAATTAGTTTAAGAAAAACGGTTTAAATTAAATGTATCTTATAAATATTATCATAGTTTAAATCAACTTTTTTAATTTTTTTCAAGCAACGAGTCTTACTACCCGTTCGGTATTGACGGATATGCACTAATTACGCTAATGTGATAGGAATTAGTAAGGTTGAATTTAGAGGAAGTGAACCTGAATTTGCGTAGAGGTAGAGTGGAAAACTGTCTACGATAAACCACCCTCAGTCCACCCGATTGGCATTCAAATCTCTCAATCTCCCCGTCCTTGCTAATCTAGTCTTTTGCGAGAGTGACGCCTTAGACTACGCAGCCACTGAAGTGGTTGACGAGGAAAACCATAACCAAGTGAATATGCATTGCATATTTAGTAATAGCTAGTTAATTGGATTGGTTATTTCGTGACAGCTGCCACAAGTACTTCTACCAAAGTTTCTCTATTGAATTAAGTATTTAAACACGTATGCCTATAACGACACGTTAGTGGTCCACGAGTATTTTTTAAAATTAACCTTCTTTCCATTTTAAAGCTAGAGCAAAAATTTTTAGGACATTATTAAAGTTAAAAATATGTTTCCAAATATATAAACATTTTGTTTTTTCTTCAAGTTAAGGTTGGAATATTGGAAACGCGAGTTAAACGCAATGTTTTCACAGTTTTTAAAGCAAAACCCTTTTTTTTTGGACAAAATTAAAGGAATAATTGCTCTAGTAGACACATAAGAGTTTATTTTTCTTCACATGGTGATATCAACAGTTGTTTATTATCTGTCGTGAGCTAGTTGGCATTATATGAGAAACTTTTTAAATTAAGAAGAAAATCTGTCAATACATTTTAGGATGCCCTTGACAGATATTTAAGAACTGTTGATATCTTCATGTAAAGAAAATTAAACTTTATGTTTCTACACGATAATTATTTGATTTATTTTGACAAAAGAAACGTTAATTCAAAAACTGCAAAATAACTGACCTTAGCTCACGTTCCTACATTAATTTCCTCATTTAAAATATACAAGTACCAAGATGATTGTTTCAAGGGCAAGTATATCGACTTGTGTGCCCTAATTTGAAGCACGAGGGCACTATTAGACTCGATTGCGATGGATAGTAAACTTTTTGTTATAGTAATAGATAAACACTTTCAAAGTCCTTTATTACATTTTACAGTATATTAATCTATATTTTTAGTAATTTATTTTTAAATTTGGCAAATTAAGTGCTATTTTTATAACATATATACAAAATGATTTAGGGATGTTTTTCCGTTGGTCTACTTTCATTGGGTGAACATGTTACGTATTTATGATAAATTCTATTTTATTCCATTTTAGACTTGCACCAACACACACCTATTATATGTAATTATATATTAATTTAAATAAGCATATATTAATCAAAATATTGTTTTTTATTTTAATATCTACGCTTATTTAAAAATAAAATACAAACATTTTGAACACATTAAAATATTCGATAATTTGATACAATAATAATTTCCACCAGTAATATACACTCCTATTACCCTGAAAGGTAGCAGACGAACCATGGCCTTATCTTATAAGCTACACCATAGTGGAATAATATAAAGTAAGATTACTACCTTACAGGGTATACGAAGAGTACAAAATAAAACTCCATGTCGTCAGCCCTTAATCGAGTCATACCGACCAAACACCCGCCGTCTGTTGGTGAATATAGTGCCAACTTCTGCGGATAGAGGGTGCCATGTGATCAGCACAAGCCGTTAATATCAGTTTTCTAGACCGTAGCCATTTCTTTTTCATTCAAGTAGTTCCTCATTTGTACTCATGAGGCTGAGTTGACCCCGTTCCAGACCCACTGTTTCACAGAAAATTTGTAAACGTCAAGGATCTAACTCGAAACCTCTGGATATGTATCCAGGAACTCTGACCACTAGACCATAGAACGATATATTCTATATCATTTATAAAGTATTTGATGGTTTTACCCCCAAAATGATTCAACGCCACGATGACAATGGTAAAACTCGACTTGGTTTCTTTCTAAAGAAGACCTATGCTCTCTTTTTACTTTGAAGTGAAGATCTGATCATTAAAATGGGAAGTCCATAGAGCCGCTTTGAAACAAGTCACAAGTTCAGAAGAAGACTAGAGAATTTATACATCCGAGTTATTCTTCAGAACAAAGAAGTGTATTATGACGCTTTTTCGGGATTCAGAGCGTAACGGAATGGTTTGGAGTTAGCTATAAATTACATAACCTAGTAAGAAAAGAGAGTTATATCAATTGATCCGGTTTCCGACGAATAATTTTAGCGGCCATTGAAGAAATTGACAGAATATTGGCTCTTAGATCCATATAGTTTTGTGGGTAGATTGTATATGGCTCTAACTGAATGTAGATAAAGATTGATGATTTAGGTTAAATTAGCTTAAACTTTTTTATTCAGAGTTTGCAATAAAGTAGGATACCGATGAAACATATCTCAGTCGTCTTAAGTCATATAGTTTGTTTGTTTTTTGACTAGGGTCTACTGCCCGTCTAAATTATACAGATTTATACACCTACGGGCCTATAATGAAAGTAGAATCGAGAGAAAATGTACCCTTATTTGTGTTGAGGGAGAGTGGAAAATCGTTTAGTAAAAAAATATATTCTATGTGCACCCAGCTAAGATTCAAATCCTAAGGTCCATCATCCCCAGAGAACTATATTAGATTTTAAGGAGAGTTTTAAACAGATGATTAATGCCATGCACAAGTTTTACTAACACAGGACAAGTCCAGTTATAAGGCCAGTTTCATAGATTTAGTAAGCCTCAATTGCGGCGCTATAGTAAACAAAAGACGACACATACCTAGACCAAAATGGAATGGATCAATTTCATATGCAAAATTGGCCCATTCCATTCTGGTCTAGGTCTGTGTAGTCTTTTGTTTACTATAGCGCCGCAATTGAGGCTTACTAAATCTATGAAACTGGCCCTAAAACTGGACTTGTCCTGTGTAAGCCAGACGTTTCTCACCCCACGTGCACACCTAATTTATAAATTATTTTAGCACCACATCTTACTACCCGTTCGGGTGATACGTCTATATACTAATAAAACTGATGAAGGTTAAATTTAGAGAAAATGTACCCACCCTTTGCATGAAGGGAGAGTGGAAACCAATTTCGGAAAACCACCCTCAGCCCACGGATTGAGATTCAAACCTTTATTAACGTCATCGGCAGTCTAGTTTACTGCGCAAGTAGCACGTTAGACCATGTGTCCACCGAAGTGGTCATCTTGGATTGGTAGGGTTTTAATCAATGAAGAGTTTGACTAGACCAACTAAATTGTCCCAAAGGCTTATTGTAATTTTCAAATTAATAAGTCTTTGTTGTGTGTTGTGGCGGAGGTTGTGGCGACCCGACGATTATACTCCGGATCATGTATAAATGAACTTGGAACAAATTGAGTGTCAGGCTCACCACGCCAAGAGGTGAACAATAGTGAAAGTTAAGTGCGAGGGGTCTTTGACAGGGAAACAAACGAGGTTTGGTTAACACGTGGGTTGATGACACTATTGTTTCACTTAGACATTTTGATGGTTTTAGCCATTACCTTATTTGAATTAATACTATTTTTCACATTAATATTTTGTAGGTACTTAAATGTTAGCCATTCAAACTACTAATAGTCACCCGCCTCGGTGGCGTAGTTGGCTAACGCGCTAGTCGTGTTGAGCTCGACCACCGAGGACGGGGAGATCGAGGTTCGAATCTCGGTCGGCTGAACTGGGGGTGGTTTTTCCTAAATAGTTTTCCACTCTCCCTACACGCAAATGCGGGTTCACGTCCTCTAAATTCAACCCTCCCAATTCCTTAGCGTAATTAGTACTTAAGCGTATAACCCGAACGGGTAGTAAGACGCGGTGCTAAATATTATTATTACTAATAGTCTAAATTTTTTCTAATAAAAACCCATTTAAAACTACTTAAATACCCACTCCACTCCTCCTGCCTTTGCCAATCCTGAGAAGTAAGCGCCTTTAGGGGAAGAGGTATCGACACTTACTCACTTTATTCGTTCTATAATGAATGAGGGGGATTGTACCCATCATCCGTCTCATTTACGGCTTTTTATTTAAATTAACAAACTATTAATATTTACCATAGACTATATTTTTACAGACAGAAAAATACGGAGAATCAAATAATCCAATTTATTATTTAAAATTACATCATAAAAGGATTCATTCACTTATTAACTTTCGTACATATTGTTTAACGTGGCCCTGAAAGCTGGAACTTGAGATTTCACGCAAATATCCGTCCATATAAAGCATGATAATATAATAGCTAGTTGTATACGTAGGCCTACATTTACTTTCTCGAAAAGAGTTCCTTTCATTTATGTATCGGTTCTAAAACATGTTGCACACCTTGGACTAAAACGCAAACTAAATGTATCGTCTTTACGACGAAGTAGCCAAAACCATTTGCAACGACCGTACATTATAACTAAACAAATGAGCTAGTAAAAAATCTCTAAGAAACATGTATATATGACATCATGGAAATAATAGGATAATAAAATTGATATATTAATTATCATCTGATACTTTCCTAATCTAGATAAACCTAACCTTTCATGCGTTAATAACTTTTAATTATTATGGATAAAATAAACTAGGCTATTTAACATTTTTTTGAATAATTTTATGTTTTTAAATAAGTGATCACAGACAGTATATATCATCCGATGATTTCATATCAATTTTAGATCTCAGGATCATGGGTGAGTAATACGGCATCTTCAATATTCACATCCCAAAAGTGATTTGGGCGAGTCGTTGGCGAATTTTGTTTGAATGTAATATTTATTGGAAAAATTCAAAATTAATATAATTATTTTGGTGTAAATTGATTCTCCGTATTCTTGTGTATGTTATAAGTTGATTAAACTATCGAGATATTGTACCATGACAAAGAAATACAGCCTAATATGGGACAGATGGAGCGCATCATCACTGTTATTTTGACTCTTGGTCCCTCCAACACTACGGACCTTAAAAACTTTTCTAAAACTTGTTTAAACAGTTTGTCTGTGGATTCTTTCACTTATACTCGGTGACTGATTTATTTTTTACCTTCCTTTAGATTACACCTTTGAGAAGTTTAAAACTTACTCCATATAATAGTTTGCTTTATTATCGATTCAGAGACATTTTGACATCAACACATATTCCCTCGCCTATTATTATACACCAAAATAATGGGTCTTTCTGCCCGATATAACTGTCAAATCATTTTAACCGATCGTACATAGAAGTATTGTTGTTAATGATACATTTTATATCAAATAATGGTCGGCTTAGTTTAATTTAAATTCAGCTCTAGTAGAGAAAAATAGCATCAATGAGATTAATCCCGGCCTTCCGAATTAGAGTCAGGATCGCAAACTATAGGCCTATATATACACATCCCTGAAGTTATAGGCCGAATTCTATAAATCTTAATTAATTTGTTATAAGTTATGTAACAATTTCAGTTGGTTGATTTACCTTACAATTTGAAATACATTTCGGGATTCAATTTATATATACAGATTTTTTGGAACCGAAATTGATAATGCTTACATCAAAAATTAAAAAAAGTTTAAAATTACGTTGGTCATAATATTACTAATGTTTGGATAGTAATGGATTTATTTTAGCCACTTTGAGTTAATGCTTATATTAATAATAATATAAATTAAACTCACAAAAAATCAATCGCCTTTCAAAATGCATTAATTTTAATAATATTTACTAATCATCATTTGTAATAACCTTACACTTATTTAGTAAACAAATAATGTGACTCATAAGTTTTAAAATATCAGTCTTACCTTATGAGAAGCAAACGTTTTCACAACATCTTCATCAGATAATTATTATTTTATTATTTTCGCTCTTATTTTTTATTTTGCACTTATTTTTTCGTGTATAGATACACAACACTCTTTTCTTGCGTCACTCATTACAGTTTATGAATATTATAGCGATAAAAACGTTGCTACTATTATAGTACATGAACACAATCACGGAAATTCTGTAATCTTCCTCACTAAGGTCACCGAGAACCCAACAAAGAAGACGAAACGAACCAATTTAAAAGACATCACATGACAAATGACGCTCACAAATCACAGTGCTACCAACTAATAATATCTTAGCAAAGTGGCTATATTAACGCACAAAGCAGCAAAAGAACAAAGTTTTATCTAAACGAAAATTCAAACGAATAAAACTGCATCTAAATGAATCGGCGTTTGAACATCGCAATACTTGAACTTTTTGTTTATAAGTTAGAATTTATTTTTAAACCAATCATATTTAAAAGTGAAAACAGAACGAAGTGGCATCTAACTAGATAAGCATTTGAATAAAATGACTTTTATATGAACCGCCATTCGAACGATGCAACACTTGATATTTTAATACTAGGGTTTAAATTTGTTTTTAAATCAATTGTATCAGACTGAAAATAGAACGAATATGCATCAAATCTAACAAGCATTCGAATGAAGCTATATTCAAATGAAACAGCGTTTTAACGACGCAACTCTTGAACTTTTTCTACTGAGCTAAAATTGGTTTTGTAATCAATTTTATATAAAACTGAAAACAGCTAACTTTATTTTTATTCCTACCCCCGCCCCGCCCCTCATTAAATGTTGCTTCTCTAGGCAATTTACTAAACGTAAATCAGTTCCTGCTTACTAATACATTCGTGTCATAAAATGTTCAAACGAACCCCGGATTAATGTTGGGGCTAGTGTACAGTTTTCCCACTACAGAGCGCCACTGTGTTACTAGTATCAAAAACATCTGTATAGTTAGAGTGGTTTGTACCATCTATTTATGGTCTTTATCTCTATTGTAAATGCTGGTATAACTATTCAACTCTGTACTTGTGAGCTAGTTCAATTAATTCAACTTTTAAAATAGAGGAAGCATTGTCGACATGACCCAGTTATTTATAAGGGTATATGTTCATTTCAGTATTAATATGTGTATCAAGGTTGAATCTAAAAATTAAAATTTTTGTCCATGTAGGGTTCAATTATTGCTCTGCTTATTTAATTTATTGTTACTATTCTTGTTTTATAGTATAACTAGGCCTAAATCGCTAGATACGCAGTTTGCTTCAAGTATTTTCTGATATAGTGAACTCTACCAAAGAAAGAGAAACATATAATACTTTAAATTAAGTTTAGAATCAATGTTCAATCATGATTTATTTCGTATATCAAGTTGCAGTCTTCTTCTGTGGTCTAATTATCAGAGTTCCTAGCTCAGTATCCGGAAGTCTTGGGTTTGATCCCCGGTACTTATAGATATTTTTATGTGAAGCAGTGGGTCTGAAATGGGGTCGAATTCAGCCTCGTAAGGACAAATGAGAAGCTACTTAAATAAATAAGTAACAGATCCGATCTACAAAACTGATATTAGCGGTCGGAGGGTACGTTATGCTGACCACATGACACCCTCTAACAGCAAATGTTAGTACTATCATCGCTAACGCCGGGGGCCGCTTGTTCGGTAAATCTCGCTTGCTATCTCACACCATGAAGTTTTTTGATTAATATTTTTACATTTATAAAAGTTTGGGCTTTGATCACTGGGTACCTTATGATTTCAGTTCACACTGAATCATTCGTATCCTTCCTGATACATGTTCAATATTGAAGTCACCGGCTGGTATTCAAACACGATGACTATTGTAACCATCAGCATATTGTTGGCTGAGCGTAGTTAGGTCATGTTTTAACTTAACATTTTGTTGCCTGTTTGATCAATTTTCCTTGATATGTATGTAGCTAGATGTAGGTGTAGATATGTATTTATGTAGTTTACATGTTTTTTCAATCCAGACATCTGTTTAAATATGTCCCGGCACAGATTTATCTGATTGCCAAACCCTTCCTTCACCTCTGACAAGACGTGTATTAATCACAACTTGTGAATGTGAGGAATTCCAGCCTCCACCGTGGTTCGGATTCCACGTTAAACTGTAGGTCCTCCATTTCATCTAATATTCACCCTACCATTGCACATTAGCGTAAGTGCGTATAACCCGAACGGTAGTAAGACGCGGTGCTAATAATAATAATAATGTTTAAATATGTTAGCCAATCATAATATTTTTCATTTAATAGCTCATTTTTAGTATCCTACACCTTAGCTCAGTTGTTAGCGTGTCTGTCTCCTTAGTTAAGTATTCCTAGTTTGATTCCCAGCATAGACCAAAAAAAAATATCATTGGTGCAATGTGAGTTTACATTTTAACAGTGATGAATAAACGGCTTGGGACTGGATGTTGTGCCTGTCCTAGTCTTAAGTTAGATTATAAGGCATATGAAACTAAGAAAGACCTAGCCAGCCGGTAGTGAGAAATATAATATGGCTTGAATAAAAAACTGACCCAGGTCATAGGCTGGAAACAGTATGGGTGTATAAAAATCTCATCATAAGTCATTTAATTTAAACTTCTCAGCAATCGAATGAGTTTTTAAGGTGCTTTTTTAATTTGACATTTATATTGTGCGGTTGACTTCTTGAACTGCATAAACAACGATAATTCTCAATGAATATAATGTATTGTTTTTTAGCACCTCGTTTTACTATCTGTCCAGGTTATACGCATATGTACTTATATATTAGGCTAATGAATTAGGCATGAGAAAGGTTGCATTTTGAGGAAGTTAACTCGCATTTTCGTGGAGGGAGAGTGTAAAACTATTTAGAAAAAACACCCTCAGTAAGCTAATATATTTACGCTATTTAATATATTATTATTAATTTATTTTATGCTTAACTTGATCGGTAAGGAAATATATCAACTTGAAATTCAAGGAGAAATCACGGGAAATGTTCCAACTTGAAATCAAAAGAGTAATCTAAGTCTGTAGTAACGATAACAACATGAAGGGAGTGAGGGCTAATGTTCACAGAACTACACGTAATAGTGAAGTTTTTGTCAGCAAAGCAAATGTCCTTATTGTATTGACATATCTGCTAAGTAAAACTAAATATACAACTAGATAGTAATCGTTGATTAATATACATCTAACCACCACAAAATGTAATAGTACAGTACCTATATAATTCATGGTTTTATAGTGATTTTTTCCTAAATTGGTAACCAACAGGTTTACTCGTTGCTGGCTAAAATAAGGAACCAAAATACCCATGCTAAATGAAAGATTTATGATGTGATATACATTGCCGATTAATACAATAAGACTTTCACGTGATATGTTGTTTCAACTTCATACATTTTGAAGATGCTGAACATGTTTTAAAACGACTCTTCAATTCTAAAAATCTTTAATAAATAAACCAATCTCGTATATTCAAATAAATACCAAAACTACCTTGTATTTCTAAAAATATGTCAACTAATATGGTTCAAAAGGCCATTCATTAATAGTTACCTAAGTAAAAATAAATAGAGAGAAAGTAATTAATACATCCAGCCAGAATTCAAACCCCAACCTACCCGCCAATGAGAAACCATACCAGGTGAGTTCAACGCCTAGTCCGTGAGCCCACCGATGCAGAATATTTTGGAAGTAAAGCTGGATGCACAGTACAAAGCTTAGTCCTAATAGCCTGATAAATACCCTTTCGTTTCAATCCCGCATACCCCGAGGATAACGACATAATGGTGGCACTCAATTGATGTTTTCGATTTCCTCGATCTCACGCGCAACTGAGCACTTATTCCAACGTTCCGCCACGTTTAATCTCCATTGCGTTGCCATCGATAATTTCCAACCATTGAGAGATCGTCAGGTTGAAGTCCAGTAATATTGGTTGGAACGAGAAGAACTCATTTCGTGCTCTCGTCTGACGGAATAGACTGTTTTACCCTAAACATTATAATCCGGATTTATAATATGGATCGTTTCTGTGGCTCGGCTAAAAGATGTCTAAATTATTAGGTCATTTCGATTAGTGTATTGACGGTTGGCTGTATTTTTTTTTTACCAACTGCTTGTTCAGGTTATATGCATACATGATAACTACTCTAATAGAGTCGGGTTGTGGAAGGAATTATTTTAGAGTTTATCTATCCGCATTTTCGTGGAAGAAGAATAGGAAACCATTTAGAAAAAAAAACCACCCTCAATAGACTCAACTGGGATTGAACCCCAATCTTCCTGTCATCAGCAGGCTAGTTTAGCACGATATCAGGTTGGTTGTAGATTTGTATATTAAGTCTATTACTTTAGTTTACAAGCCAATAATATTTTATTTTAAATTAAAAGATAGAAATTTAGTCGATTATTTTATTTCTCGGCACCAGGTTTTACTACTCGTCAGAGCTATCCATATGCTTACACATATATGATAGGGATGAGGACGGTAAAATTAAATGAAGTGTGTTCACATTTACGTGGAGAGAGAGAAAGAAACATATTTTTTTAAGCCTCAGTACATTCAGCCATGATTCAAACCCTGATCTTCCCGTAATCGGCACATCAGAATATATTAGCTAGGCTTAGCTCGAGGGTGCTACCCATGCAGAAAGTAGTCACATAGTTCACCTAGGTTATCTGATCTAATAGAAGAGGAAGAGGTAGAATTTTAAGTTGAGTTATATTTTAAGTAGAATTATCTTAGAGAGAGGATGTAAAACCACCAGTGTGTCAATTATTACTCAACCCGAGAATTTCAATATAGAGTAAGGCGTCCTAAAGCTATGACAGCCTTTGTGAATTATAGTTAAAAATAGATTTTGATATTAGCAACCATTTGTTTGTAGAGCAATAAAATACAACTTAGTAATATATAGATTGATATAAAAAAACACTTAACCTTGATCATGAACAGCACTTTTGGGCACGAGGGAAAAGGCATCAGTCTCACCTTGTCTTATTTGCTAGTAACAGGGAGGTAGGGGCTTATATCCCTGCTGGGTGTACTGGAGTGTATTTTCCTAAATATTTTCTCACTTTCCTTCAACACACAAATTTAGTCACACTTCCTGTGCTCTAAATGACAACCTTCTCATCCTTAGCACATTAGTGCAGATGAAAGAATATCCAGGTCGTATAGTGAGACGTAAAGCACGAAAAAGTAGATTGTTTATTTATTTTTGTTGAAATTACCAGCAATGGGGATACATGGAGTAGTTTACCAGTGATGGAGAGGTCGGAATTTAAATCCCAGCAAGATGTATTGAGGTGGTTTTCCTAAATGGTTTTCCACTCTCTAGCTCACGTGGAGGCGGGCACATTTTCTTTAAACTATACCTTCCTTACTTCATTAGCCTAACAAAAAAGCGTACAGTCCGGACAGTTGATAAAGCGCGGTGAGAGAAAATAAATATAGAAATTGAAACTTCCATCATTTTCAAGAACTAGCCATTTTTGGGGTATTTTTTTTTTTTAGGGTTCTTATAGTTTAATAAAAGTTAATAACAATTTATTCGTTCTATTAGAGGTCTACCAACCCCTAAATGCTCAAATCTATTTCTCCGACCTCGGTTAGAACACCAAGCGCTGGGTTGTTATGTGAACCAATGTTTACAGCTAATGTCATACTTTGTCAAAGCGCGGCAGCTGCGCTTGACAGCCGGTGTTGCCGCACCCGACCGCCAGAGCGCTCTCAAGTCGCACACTATTGATGTGAGGGGAGGGGAGAGAAATATGTCCCCCATTGTCGATTCCCCCACCCACACACTCTATATACGATCATTTCCGCGTACGAGAAATGAAGGTAGGCGTGTATGGGCCGCAATTAAGGATGAAAGTTAGAGCACAAATAGCTTAAATTTTCAAAAGATGCTGTTAAAATTAAATCTCATTTATCTTAGCACGTATAATATTTTGTTTACCAACACGTATTAGTAAACATAGAAAGCGCGTTCTTGTAAACATCCTCAAATAATTTAAGTATAAAGTAATTTTCAAAATATGATTTATAGAAATTTTGAAATTTATCTCCATATCTGAAGAAACGTGTATTTCTTGAAAGGTTGGAAAATTATAAGAAATAAAATATAACATTTGACAGATTTAAATATTACTAACTAATTTTGTTTTGATCATTCGTGTTTTCAAAATTTGAGTACGTAACGTGAACTTTCCAACCCAAATGATAATATTAGCATACAACCTACAAACAAACTTAAATCCAAAGCGAACACAATATTCAATTCTCCGGTCATTGATTTATTAATGCTCTAAAAGGTAAAGTATAGCTCTCACTAGTGATTATTTTTTCATACATAAAGGGAATCAAGCCCACGACACTTAGAGCCGTAAGCTCAGATCAATATTTTCCATCTTCCGTCTCTCTATTCATTTATTTGGAGCCCTCAAACTATTCTCTGATAAAGTGAATGCATGAAAGAAACGGAAGAGGTAAACATATCGATCTAAACTTAGCGGATATTAGTTCAATAGGAAGACGCCAACTGAGCCAAGGTGTGGAATAATAAACTGAAATACACACTCATTATCCACGCTTATCGAATTTCTCTTTCTGAGATTATTAGAAGCTCAATTGAACCAAACTAACTTAGTTAACATTTGAGGTTTCATTGATCAGAAACAAATGATTTTATTTTTCGAACTATTTTTACTTTTGTATCTTGAGATTTTTCGTCGGGTATAAGATACGGCTTTGGGTGTAAATATAATTATAAATTGAAAAAACTGATCATCTTTTAATTTAAAACTAAACACAATCACAATGTGTTGTACTTTATCATACATTTATCACTCCTAAAAAATATTTAGCCTGAATACTTTTTTATATAGTCATATTTGGTCCTTTATGTAATAATATGTCTCCAAACTACATATATTAATTTAATTTCCTAAAAATAAACAATTTCTTTAAAAATCATTATAAGACCAACGTCTCACCTAAGTTTCAGTGAACACTTTCGAGATGAGTAACAAATTTGGGTAAAAAGTTTCATCAAATGAATTCTGATAACTTTCCTATATTTTATGGTCGATATTCCTGAGACATACTTAAGCACGTTATCATTATAGCGATTCGTTAAAAATATTCTATTCACTGATGCAAAACACTATAAAAACTCTTTTTATAAAAAATTGTTGCATAAAATTAAGAAAATTTATCATGGAATTAGTTAATTTTAACATTGATTTTATAGCTTGATTCAAATAATAAATTTATCATAAATAACTACTTTCATTAAAGGAATCCACAGGATACTTTACGTACGAACAGTTCAAAATTTACTGCACAAACACTATAATATATATAACTGTTTGTAATTTTAAGTAAAGTAACTTCAATTATTTTTTTTAAGTTTCAGGGTTCATATTAATGTTAAATCATTCTATTATAAGTGGCACCTTAATTAACATCAATTATTAAAATAACTGGTATATTCTACCAGTAAATTACTATAACTAGGTCTAGCTACTATTATTTATTCAAATAAGTTAAATATAATTTAAATTATCAAAACTTTTTGGAGAAACATATATCACTATTTAGATAACGTACCCTTAGTGTTTATTTATATAGTCTAGTTATATCTAATATTCATAGAGATAGGCTAGAAATATTTTAAAATATCATACTTAAAGAAATCTTCGATGTAATTGATGCATTAGAAATCATTTTAATAAATAATATTGGATTCTAAGAGATATATTATTTATATTATTGAACATAGCCTATAAATTATTAATTTGTATACATGTTATTATCCCTTATAAATTAGTGAAATTTAATAAAAATGTGTATTACAATTTTTTAACAATTGCGTATATTATCTTTGTTGCTTAACTTTTGTATTCTGTATTAAAATTCATCATTCACCGATATAGGATATAAACATTATTATAATGTCAAATTTGAAAACGTTTGGCCTACTTATGTTTAATTAGTAGTAAAGACATGCATACAGACAAAATCGCTTTGTGTGAATCGGATTCTCCTAAAAGTATATTTTTGTTCCAATAACAATGTCATTTTATTTTTTCAGTTATAAAATATTTCAATCTTTAATTATTGTATGAGAAATTTAAGAAAAATGTATGATGCTTTGTAAAGGCCTATATATATTATGTATAAAGTATAACATAAATAATTTGGGTGTCAAAATATTATTTATAAAAATAACCACCCTTGTATTAATATTAGAGAAATGGCGGCCAAAATATGCACCTTGACCAATGTTAAAAAAAAAGTGGAGACTATTTTGGTTGTTAGGTTTTTGCCTTTTTAAATTCCTTAAGGATTTGTGATATCTAGCAACAAAAAAAGCATTTTTAAGTTTGTTGTTTATATAAAGTGAAAATGTTATAATAAAATAACATTTATGAATAAGTGTATGGTAGTACGTATTGGAATTGTGAACAGTTTGTACTGTAAGGGAAGGTGGGATTATAGTATAAGTAGATGTAATGATATGTATTATGTATGTATGAGAGTGGTATGTATGTATGTATGTATGTATGACGTGATCGTGTATGATGTTGTATGTATTATGTATGTATGTTGTAGTATGTATGTATGTATGTATGTATGTATGTATGTATGTATGTATGTATGTTGTATGTATGTATGGTGTTGGTATGTATGTATGTATGTATGTATGTATGTATGTATGTATGTATGTTGTATGTTATGTATGTATGTATGAAATGTATGTATGTATGTTGTGTATGTATGCTGTATGTAGTTTGTATGTATGTATGTATGTATGTATGTATGTAGCGTGTATGTATGTATGTATGTATGTATGCTGTATGTAGTATGTATGTATGTATGTATGTATGTATGATGTATGCGTGTATGTATGTGTGTGTGTATGTATGTATGTATGTATGTATGTATGTATGTATGTATGTATGTATGTATTATATAATATGTATGTATCCCACAAGTTTCAGTTAAATATAGTGTTGTATATCGCGTTATGGTTATTCATAATAATAGCCTCAACTTGTCTACAATCTATCAAAGTGGTAATATTGATTTTATTATTAGAAAGGCTTGACATAAAGTAGTTTTTTTACGAACTTCTAAAGGACAGGTATTTTTGCCTTTGAAATTAATTTTCCTGTCATACCTTTGTTACCAACTATAGTGCACAAATATATTAATCACTCGTATATATTGTTGGCGGCTATCAGAAAGGTTTGCATTGCCAACTTGCTTTATACTCCCTCACTTAATATAGTAGGATTTTAGTAGAAGGAAACTTTTAGAAAATACAAACACATCTTGACTTTCTTTCGACACCTTGTAGAGAGAAGTATTGGGATCGTAAAAAAAAAAAAAAAAAAATCAAACTCGAGATTTTGATAAATGTTGACGTTTAATGACCCCGTGAAACAAAAAAAAACTTGCTCTCGTGACGCCTTCTGTGTGTCGGAATCTCTGACTAGAGCCGGAACCACTTTATTGATGGGCTAAAACTTGGTATCTAGGGTTTTCATAAGGTTTACCCGAGGAATTTTTCTGAATTTTATATCTAACTCTAAAATTAAGGGTAGTTTATTTAAAGGTAAAAAGATAAAGAATCAATTTTGATCAAATTCCGCTCTGACAATTTTGTTCAAACCATGTATACACATATTTAACATTACAAATAAAATGGCAGCTTTTATTTTCCCACGAAGGTGGAAATTTTCAATTATGATCATATCCTTACAATTATTTTAAATACTATTCGAAATACTAAATAACTTAGTATATTAAAGTTAAAAATCAAAATTATTTCATTTGGAATATTATTTTATAAAACCAATAGTCTCTTAGCTATAAGCAAATATATTAATTTTTTATGCAGATATTTGAAAAAAGAAATTGATTGTTATGTTATTTGGTGAGAGAGATGTTCCTCTATACTCAATGTTTCTGTGACAGCCTATATTAATACAGTGATGCTCTTTGGTGGAGTGCTTCACAAATCTTACGATCTTTTAGTAAATGTATCTATTCTAAGATAAAAGAGAAAGTCTGTGCGGTGCACCGTACCATTTATTTTTACGGTTAACAATGCGTTCATTATACAATATTATTAATGTTACTTTATAGCTCAGATGCAAATCACATGGTTTGTCGTATGAACACGTTAAAGTAGATATATAGTGTTTATATAAGGTTCTCCCTTTGAAAATTGGACTGTACAGTAAGATGATTTATTAAAAAACACGCTAAAGTTGTATCCGACAGTTTGATAAGTTTTTAAGACCACGTCAATTCATGTGATCTGTGGGTGTCATTTTTGATTAGAAAGTATCAATATAGATAAAATAATAATATACTCATTGATGGCCATGTGGACTATACGTTAAGCTCATATAATCTGGTTTTCGTGTGGCGTGGAGGTTGAGGTTCGAATCCCGAATATGTGTATTGAGAATAGTTTATTTCCTAAATTGTTTCTCACAATGCAAATGCTTGTGCATCTCTAAACTATTTCATTCTCAACCCTACCCGTCAGCGTTGTTAAATTTAGATAGCCCAAACGCGTAGTAGGTCGCGGGACTGTAAAAATAATGGCGTAGTAAAATGGTATCGATGTTTACCGCAATAATAATATGTTTGTGTTTTATAAAAGAACCTTTCTATATTGTTCTAATTAAAGCTCAGGGCAGCGTAAGAAAGATTATATACCATTGCTACGGTGAACAATAATGATCCATATTAAGAAATCAATAAAGTTATTTTTCAACAAATGTTATAAAGAGGTTTAGGAACAAGAATGGTTTAAGTATAAACTTGGATCTTTTACATTTAAAATTATCGATGTATTTGTTTCATATATTTGTTTTTTACGTACTCACTTCTTACTAACCATCCAAAGTATAAACATATTCACACCAATGTAGATAGAGATTATAGGAAATGTTCCCTAATTAGCGTGGAGGGAGAGAAGGAAACACATATAATGAAAACCATCCTTTAAGTAAACCCAGTGGTGTTCAAACTCCAACCACCTCCGTCATCGACAGACAAAACTAGATTAGGTTTACGCCTTTGCCCACGTGATTACAGATGCTGTTAAGTCCTTATTTTTATGTAGATGATAAAATAACGAACAGTTTTATGTATCTTATGAAGAGTATCTTGTCGTGAAGTGTTGCCAGGGTAAGCATAGTTTGTTGAGACTGTATCGTGTCTTATTTATTCGGTGTTTTCATTTTCACAGCTTTTAAAAGATATGCTTTTTTTACGCTTATATTTTTGTAAGCGAGGTTTGGTTAGGTTGAATAATACTGCTATAATCACCAGTCGTAAACAGAATAGCAAGCTAGTTATCCATATAATTCGAAGAATAACAAATTAAATAGTTTTAACCTATTACACATTATATGTTAATCATGCTAAGCATTTATTTGCCACTAAGCTTTACCAAAACATTTTCAACAGGGTGTCATATATGGTTTACTCCTTGTCACTGACCTCTGGAGGAAGCTTGTATTATTTTTAAACATCAGCTCAACGCAAGTGAGAGCAACGTTTCTATAGGCAGACCTAGTAGAAAAGGATGAGTGATGAAATAGGAAAAATTTGGAGAATATATAAACGGTGATTTTCATAAAGCGGTGAAAACGAAAGCTAATTGTAAGGAAGGAATAAGCCAGTTCTGCTTCAATTAGCTCACATAAAAATACATTTTGTTTTTACCTGGCCACAGTTTATTCTAATGAGATTTTTTTTATTTTAGCGTATGTAACAGAGTTTGTCGGCTAGACATTCCTGGTCTACTACTGGTAGAGGCGGATATAGAATATACCTCAGTTTTAGCTTCTGTGGTGCTGACTGACAGCTCACAGCTGACTTCTGACAGTCAACAGTTAGGTATATACCTAAATTTTGACTGTCAGAAGTGACAACTGCTAAATACATGTTTTTTGCAGATCATATGGTTCGGCGTAGGGATACATAATTTGGTCTGGTAGCTTTTCAAAGCCATTAGAAGTCAGCTGTGAGCTGTCAGTCAGCACCACAGAAGCTAAAACTGAGGTATATCTTCTGAGGTTGGGGCACCATGTAGGCGCGGTTACTTCGTTCCGATGAGATGTGATGATGATTATGTTTTGCCAGTAGAAGTCCTAAACCTAACCAGACCATGCCAATAATAGTAAAAATACCCATTCGAGAAAAATTACATAGAGAATCACCATGAATTGAACTCGGGACCACTAGATTAGTGGCAAGGCATACTGACCCATAGACCAATAGGCCCACCTTCCAATGAACACGTATTCAAATCACAGGGACTAGCTCTGCGTACCCTGGTAGCAAGCCAAGCCACGTAACTCCACATACAAGTTGTGTGGTTGGTTGGGTGTTTTTTTTTCAAAGTACGCTGGTAAATGAATTTCCTGTACTTATGCCACTTTTAGCCCCGCAGCTCTTTACACATCACACAGAAACCACAGGCAGTAAAACATCAGTGCGGCCGAAGCCCCCCTATCATTACCGTCAATTACGTGCATTGAAGGGGTCGTGCAAACAGACTAACTAGAGGTGTAGGCGTAGAAGAATAATAGATTAAGCATGTCCTAGAATCCTTATAGAGCCACAACCAGTGACACAGCAGCGATACAATTATTAGTGCTTACATTTATAGCGTAGACCAGGGTGAGCCAACGTTTTTTTTATTCCGAGGGCCAAATCCGATTATCAATTTTCACCATGCGCCGAAGATATATTTTAGTAATCCCATAAACTCATATAGACCAATACACTAAATAAACAATTATTTTCAAGACTGATGCATAAATTGTATTTTTGTTTGCTAGAATATTTCAAATTTTACTGCCAAAAATAAGTTTATTAATCACTCAAAAAGGTATTATGAAATATGCACACACACACATACACACACACACTTTCACAAAACAGCTTAGCATTATAAATATATATATTTATAAATATTTCTATTAATCAAATAAATGCATAACAAAATGCTATCATAATCTTTTTAAATAAATATTTATATTTGAATCAATAGCTATTTCACATCTACCCCCGAGTATTTCCCTCTTTATTTTCCTCCAGGATATGTGAGGACCACATTTTCAGTGGTCCAACTGACGTAGAATATGACTCAGTCATACAATCCAATTTTCAAAGAAAGAGACTTATTTGGCAGCTATAAAAGCTACTAGATTTATTTTCAAGTATTATTCGTAATAAGTCAAGTCATGTGATCTGCAGTTGTCACTTTTGATATATATTATCAATACTTATAAAATAACTTTAATAATATAGGTTCAAATCCGGTTGGATATTTTTTCCAAAATGATTCTACACTCTACCTACACGCAAATTTAACCTTACTCATCCGTAACCTATTAGCGAAATAAGTTTCATGTGTAACCTAAGAGGGTAGTAAAAAGCAGTGATGAAAAACCCTCTAAAAATACTAAACTTAACATTTTGCATAGAAAAATAACTGGCTTGGTTTATCAACCTGACTCTCGGTATCCAAAATATAACTTCCCATTTTAAAAGAGATTTTTTTTCATAACCGCGTTCAGGTTATACGCACAAATGATAATTACTCTAATGGGGTAGGGAGGAGGAAGGAAGCATTTTAGAGGTAATCTGCCCGCATTTGTATGGAATCAGAGTGGGAAACCGTTTAGCATAAACCACCCTTAATAGACCGGACTGGGATTCAAACCCCGATCTCCCCATCACCAGCAGGCCAGTATAACATGAAAGTGACGCCTGAGACCATTCGTCCACTGAAGCGGGTTATGGGATTTTTAATTTCACATCCTATCCTACTATTTTTTTTTTGTCTGGTTCGGGTTTCGGATTATACGCTTATCCAACTCTTAAATGTGCTTTATGTAGTGATTGCTTTCACTGCTTTTTAAATTTATAGATTTTGTTTTTGGGATTCCTTCTATGTATAACCCTATTTTATACTACTATCAGCGCCAAATCACCCATTAGGCAGACTAGGCACGTGGCTAGGGCGCGAGATTTTTGGGGGTGCAACGTTAAAAAAAAATCAAATTGCTTACAGCAGCGCCCTTTCCGAGGTACGACGTCACGGTATGTGAAACCAAAACCCTTGTCTTCAACATGAATGAACACAATTCTCACTAAAACAACACACGGACTCAGCTATAGCTGAAGCTTGCTTTTTATAAAGCGCTATTGTATTGTTAGTTATATTGTGTCTACTATTGCCATCTGTCGGATAATAATTGAGTCACTCATATGCAAAGCCGCGCCAGATATAGACGAGCACAACCATTTTGCACAGTGGTCATATAATTATCGGGGATATACTGTAAAATGTAAATAGTAGCAATAAATAGGCCTACTACATTATTATTTATGTGATATATATGATGTTTTGGTGGAATAGGTTCAGAATAAGGGGGAGGGGGCGGCGCCTGAAGCTCATGTGCCTAGGGGCACCATATTTCTAAATGCGACCCTGATTACTATAGCTATGGGCCTAACCATTTGGACTACATTTGGAAAATATAGTTATTAGAGCTATATTTAATTGTCGATCTAACACATTCAAATATATATGTTTAAGTAATACGTTTTACATTTCAATATTTTTTCCCCCCTCGATAATCATGCTATTGTTAAAACAATAAAGCTCTTTAAATCGTTTTATTGTGGCCAGCCCCCCCTCTCCCTCACCTCCCCATTAATAGCAACACACACTTCCCCGACAACGGTGGAAACAAAAGCGGACCCATTGCCTCCTAGTCGCGTTTCCGCCATTGTTATGTTTAGACAACAAATTAACATAACTGCTGTCTTTTCCCAGGTCATGAATAACCATGTTCTTCATGGTGTGGAATTAATAGTTTCTGGATGTTGAATACATTTCACAGCGATCCTACCATTTGTTAGCTTTGACCGACAGAAACTTAATGTTTCTCTACTCTCTCTATTTTTTGTTTCTATTTCGTGGTGAAATTATGTATGCAAGTCTAATCAAGTCCCGTGCGCCACTGATGTGTTTTATTATTTTTATTTTTATTTCTACACCGTGTTTTAGGAGACGTTTGGTATATACGTATATAATATAAGTAGGTTAACAGGCTAAGAATGAGGAAGGTACAACTTAAAGAAAATGTACTTACATTCGCCTGTTTTAGTTTTGTTAGCACCAAGTTTTACTACCCGTTCGAGTTAGACACTTATTTACTAATTACGCCACTGGTTTTAGGGTTCAGGAAGGCTATATTTATAGGAAGTGAACCTACATTTGCGGGGAGGAAGAGTGGAAAAATATTTTTAGGAACACCACCCTCGGTACACCTGACCGAGATTCGAACCTCGATCTTCATGTCATCGGCAGTCTAGTCTACTGCGAGAGTAGCGTGTTAGACCAAGCGGCCACCAAGCCTGTTTAGCGAGTAGGAAAACCTTTAATCAAAAATAAACACCTTTAGTACAACCTGTTGATATTCAAACTCCAACCTCCACGTCACTAGAAAATCAGAATAAATGCATTTTACATTTAGATAGAGTGCAAATGTGGATACACTTACTCTAAATTCGACCATCCTCATCTCTAAAAAAAAAGCGTAATTATGTAGTGAGACACGGTGACCAAAATAGTAATAGAATAGGTGGTGCATAGAAGCAATCTGCTTCGGTGGCCACGTGATCTATGGCGTCATTCTTACAATAGACTATACTGCCGATGATAGGGAGATAGTGGTTGTTTGAATCCCGGTCGGGTGGTTTCTCTTAAATGGTTTTCTATACTCCCTTCACGAAAATGTGGGTACACTTTCCTTAAGTTCAACCCTTCTCACCCTTAACTCATTAGCGTAATTAGTAGATATGCGTACAGCCTGAACGAGATGCTGAAAAGAAAGAAGCTATTTTCTATGCATGAGCACAAAACAACAACCACTCGTCCACGGATTAGTGTCGGCTGAGATGACGAGACATCACCATACACACAGCCATCTTGAAGATTAAAGATGACGTCTCTTCTGAAGAGATCTGTGGAGGAGTGACGTCACTCTTCAAAGAAGTGCGTGGTGGTGGGGGGGTTCTAAAACGCTAGAAGGATCTTCAAAGGAGTTGTCTAGCTAGGTTGCGTGTTCAATCCTCCATGGTAATCTCCCTCGAAGAACCTTTGATAGGGTTGTTGGTAAGGGGAGGGAGAAAGTCGGGGGCTTAATCTTAAAAGTCTCTTCTCCTTCAAGGGCTAACCTTACAGCCCTTGTAAAACTCCATTGTGGTCGTTTTACCTCCAAAAAGTTGGAGCGCCTCTTTTTTCATTAATAGTAACTTTTTGTCCATTTTTACTTTCCATCGATCCCTCTTAGAGACAAGTAGTGTTATATTTAAAAAAAAATCGAACCTTACATTTTGATAAATGTCGACGTTTCATGACATTTGATATCGAAAAACTTGTTTTCACGATGTCTGTGTGTCTGTCTGCCTGTCTGTCTGTCTCTCGGCTTGGAGCTTAAACCATTTTACCAATCAGGCTGAAACTTGGTGTCTAGAATTTTTACAGGATTACCCCAAGGAGTCTTTGAAATTAGATATCTTAACCCTAAAACTAAGAATAGTTTATTGAAGGGCAAAAAGAGATAGAATCGTTTTTCTTCAACCCACAGCGGGGTGACGCTAGCCATTTATCAGTAGTATCTAAAATAGCTTGTTTTTTTTCTTTCATTTTGTTTTTATGAAACGTTTGATCATGTTTCTAACTAGAATATGTAGATTTGACGAACTCAAAGTATTATCAAAGACCAAAACTACAGTACACACTGTTCAACACGTTTTAACAAACCGTTTCTAATGTTATTAGAATAATAATTGTGTTTTCATAGAATTTCCCCTCCCCCTTTTCGATCCCCTCCTTCCCTTTTATATCGTGCGTTTATATTGGCCATTGGTACGTCCTGCGGACATCCAATTCACCATCCAGCACTTTGTCTGGGTCCATCAAGGGTTTAATTATACACACATGGACCTGGAGAGGGGAAGGAGTAATGTAGGGAGGGAGGGGAAGAAGTTTTCGCCCTGATACATTATTTACCAGAGTAAAGGGCGAATTCCGTGCCTTCAAAAAGTGAAGTGTTAATACGCATGGACGATACGCGGAACACAGAACTGATCCATTTTACATGAGCATCCACAGCTGGTGTTGGTAGAACCAACTGCGTCGGTAGATACCCAATATCTTCCGTAACACTGATTATTATACAATATGTAGGCATGTGTGAGAGAGGAATGGTATGGAGTAGAGTCTCGTTTGGTTCGTTGGAGGAACATAGTAAATGAGTTCATACGTGCTTTCACTCTATTTATGTATATTGTAGCAGTATTGCAGACACGTATTTTAGATTCCATTTCGGAAAAACCCACTTCGGTGGTTTCATGGTCTAGAGTACTCTTGAAGTATACTAGATGCTAATGATGGGAATATCGTGGTTCAAATCTCGGTCGGGTGTATTGAGGGTGGTTTTTATAAAATAGTTTTCAAATCTCCTTCCACGCAAATGCATATACACTTCCTATAAATATAAACTTCCTCATACCTAGAAAAAACTTCAAGGTAATTAGTAGACCTACATAGGCGTCCAAAGTAGGCCTAAGACGTGGTGTTAGAAAAATAATTCTGAAATATCCAAAGTATGCATTCATACTGTTAACAAAAAAAAGACACTTTAGCTCAGTCAATAGCTAATTCGAACTTTTGATCTATCAGGTCATGGGTTTGAATCTCGGCATGGCTAATAAATATATTATTGGTGAAATTGGGGCTTCTCCTTTCACAGTGATGAAATAATTACTGGAAGGATGGGTGTTGTGTCGGTTCTAGATTTAAGTTTGTTTGTAAGTAGTGTGCTGATATAGTCATTCAGTTTAAAAAATAAACAAGTGCACGCTAAATATCCTAAATCTGGGAAAAGTCATGCGATACTTAAATTAGTACTTATTATTCTAAATGTTACTTAGCATGGAAAAAGTTGGATGCACATGACAAGCAAATGTAGATACACTTTGTTTAAATTATATTCCTAATCTTGTCGCACTTCGCTCCTTTAAACAATTTATATTTTAAACACATTTTATACATGTTATTTTCATATTGTTTTATTTATAAACTACAGAACTCATGTTTTATTTAATAGTCGAAAAAGTCTTTGTTTGAAAGTTGTATTCACTTCAGTTCGAATAGGTATTCACATTATATATAATAAAGAAATTGTCATATTGGAACACGCGTTTCTTCACACGTCTTAGCCCGAATTGACACTCAACAACTCTGTACAAAAAGAGACAAAAACAACATCAATTATCTGGCTTTAATTTAAATTTGTCACGAAGAGCTGCTGAACTCTTGCGAACACAAACAAAATTACTTTTAGAAAAAGAAAATAGAAACACTAAAGTTTACAATTGAAATATATCGCTCTCTCTCTCTCTCTCTCGCACCTACATTGCGAGGTTTGACCTTGAATTATTACGAGGGCTGGAAACAAGCAAACTGAATGTTCTTGACCCGTCGCCTGCTGCACGTGTACGGAAGTAAATCAACAACAGTAAAGTCACAGACTAATAAAATCGACACAACCTAAATTTAAATAATCCAGAAAACAAGGCTATATAGCAAGCTCATTACAATCCCTACAGCATTAGTGAAAATACTTGGATACCTTATACGTGTTTTATATTAAGGTGCTTGGGAAAGAATAGCATATTTATATATTTATTTATTGAGGTATTTAAATTGAAAATATCAGATGGACAGACAGGGTGACAAATGAATAAGTCCTAGGAAGAGTGGGTAAGAAGAGAACCATTTAGGATGTAATTCTTAAGTACAAATCAATCTGAATCGGACACATCCTTAGGAGGAACTGTCTTCTGCACGACGTCATTAAAGAAAAGGTTGAGGGAAAGAGGAGTTTAGAAAGAAGGAGGATTCCAATAATGGATGACTAGAAGGAAATAAGAAAATTATGGGTACTGAAGGAGAAGACAGAGGAAAGGGCGCATTGGCGGTCTAAGTTCACTGGCAAAAGGAATAGAACTGTCGTAAGACAGAAACCTAATAAAAATAATGATAATGATGAAAATTATTACTAGCATTGTTATTTAACGTGCACTTTTTGAACCGACTGTTATATCAGCACACAACTTATAAAATAACTTAAGCCTAGGTCTTTTTTAAATAATTTTCGAACCCGCTCCCTCCTTCCATGTAAAGGATGTTAAAACTTTCCGTCATCCTCCCCCTCCCCCCCTATCTTACGTAATTTTTCAAGATTTGGTAAATTAGTTTATTTTAATCGTTTTATTAATTTTAGACATAAGAATGGGTAACAAAGCGAGTGATAAGAAATTTTAGCGTATTTTAATAATTGCAGTAAAATTAGGTTTAACACATAAGTAAATGAAAGAGGCCTCTTATAGGTGAAATGTTATAATTAATATATTTATTTTCTGACTTTTTTTTTTAGATTTTGTCTTACCACAAATATTGATTAAAAAAACCTTTACGTTAGATGGGCTCTGACCCTCCTCTCCCCGTCTCCCTCGTAAGAAAACGTAAGAAAATACCGAACCTCCCTACTCCCAACCCAAAAAAACTTACGTAATTTAAATACAGACCCTAATCTCGCGTTACGAAATCGAGTTGCGTATAGTTTTGTTTCGCCATCTTAGAACCCATTTGGGTTTATACGCATATATTAATTACTATAAATGAATAAGGACACGAAATATAGATTATCTTAGAGGAAATGTACACTAATTTAGGCGGAGGAAGGTTGAGGAATCAGCTAGGAAAAATTACCCTTGATAAAGCCCATATGGGATTCGAACCCCAATCTCCCCGTTACCATCAATACAGTATAACATGTGAGTGACGCGTTAGAACATGCGGCCACCGATGCGCTTCTAGCTACTATCTATTTTGAGTTCACTAAAGTGAGGTGACATAAAGTGAACTTCTATAGAAGCTTAAATCCTATTTAAAAAAAAAAATATATATATATATATATCTCCAATTAGATTAAGTTTCACGTCGTTTATATTATTTATCTTACACTGCTTTCCTTCTTTATTTTTAGTTTCGTCCTTGCAAAATGCATAATACTTCCTACCCATTAAGTTTTGGGAATCCCTACCTGCGATTATCTAAATAATATTAATTCCGTGTTACCCAAAGGAAATGGAAAACAATATTCCCGCCACATGCCAGTGTTGAAACTTCTACCCAAATGCAAACGAGCCAAAGTTAAGCTAGTTGAGGAAAGTTTTCACAGAATTAGTTGGTTCTGGCTGTGTTAATTATCAAGTCCGCAGTAGCTCGCCTGCAAAACAACAATGCTTTTCTTCAAGCTGGAAGAGTTTGCTCAATGTGTACATTTGGGAGTTATTTATTTATTTTTATCTTCTTTTTTTTTAACCAAACAAGTAGAGCCGTCAGAACGCTCGTTTCCAAGTTAACTTGAATTAATTAAGGAACCGGAACTATTGTTAACTTGTATATTTGCGGGTACATCCACACCATTAGTTGTTTCTAACGAGAAACTAAATTATTGGACAAGTTTGTAAACATTTAATTATTATTATTATTATTATTATTATATTATTATTATTATTATTATTATTAGCACCGCGTCTTACTACCCGTTCGGGTTATACGCACTTACGCTAATATGCAATAGTAGGGTGATTGTGAGATGAAATGGAGGACCTACAGTTTAACGTGGAATCCGAACCACGGTGGAGGCCTGGCATTCCTCACATTCACAAGTTGTGATTAATACACATCTTGTCAGAGGTGAAGGAAGGGTTTGGCAATCGGATAAATCCGTGCCGGGACCGAGGAGCATTTAATTAAATACCTACGGAGCTAAGGGCCTTGGGTTCATGACCGAAAAATGTATAATTGGTGAAATGTGAGTTTACCGTTTCACAGTGATGAATTAACTGCAGGGGGGCTGGATGTTGTGTCTGTCCTAGATTTAAGATTAGCGTAATTAGTACATAGGCGTACAACCTGAACAGGCGCGGTGCTAAAAAAAATTAACCAAAAAAATTACATATTTTTCATGTCAGTGTTTTATTATTATGTTGAGCCCAGTGCTTTAATAATAACCGTTCGGGTCTTTAGATCTAATTATAAGGTCGGCGAAAATAAATATCTTCTTATATTAATAAAATGTAGAGTCTGTGTGTCTGTCATGAGCGCGCAGAGATCTGAAATTTAAAGAAACTAGTAGATCTTGTGCACGAACATAATAAATGCACTTCGAATCCAGAATTTTAAAATTTGATTTGATTTTTTTAAATTAATTTAAAAACAGAAAACATGAATATATTATTAACACCGCGAGGTAGATTTAGTAATACAGTTTATACAGTTGTGCAATGCGGATAATGGCAGACATAGTGCACGAGCATGTGCACCTGGAAGACGGAATTTTAAAATTGTGTCTATATTCACTTTTTATCATATTGACCCATTTAACCCTATTAACCCAGCTTATCGATTTTACCTATTTCACCCATTTTAACCTGTTACCCTTTTTTCCCTTTCCAACCCTCTTTTCTCTCTTAACGCTTTGGATCCTTTTTATTCTTTTATTTTCACATTTTTTAACCTTTTTTACAATAGGCCTATCCTTTTGACTATTTTTCTAAAATAAATAGGCCTAGATTAGATTTATTGTGTTACTCATTTTACTTTTTGCACTTTTTATACCTTTTCACCTTCTTATCCTATAATATGTCTCTGGGACTAAGCCAGTTAGCAACTGTAAAAAGGTGTAAAACCACAAAAAGGGAAAAAAGTTTAAAAATGGTAAAAAGTAAATTTAGTCAAAAATGGCCATAAGACTAAAATGGGAAAAATATTAAAAAGGGCACAATAGAACAAAAATGGTAACAAGGGGAAAAAGGGTAATAATAGTGAAAAGGGCAAAAATTAAAACTAATAGAAATAAACAGGATTAAAGATTTAAAGGGGTCAAATAAATAAAAAGAGTAAAAGTGGCAAAAGGGGCAAAAATTGTAAAGAGGACAAAAAATGGTGAAAAAGGGTAAATGGGGTAGAAAGAGTCAAAAGAGTAAAATACGTCAAAACGGTAAAAAGGTTAAATGGAGTAAACCCAAGAAAAAAATGCTAATTTTTTGTTCCTAATACAGCCCTTTATCCTTTTTGCACTTTTTACACTAAAATAAAACCCTGTTTTCCCTTTTAATCCTTTCTACACCTTTTACTCATTATACTTAGGTACCCTTTTTACTTAACTGGTCCATCCTTTTTTTATGAAATTTATTTTTTTGCTCTTTAGTTCTTTTTGCACGTTTATATACCTTTTTAACCTTTTTATTCCATAATATTGTCCCAGGCAACTATAAAATAATATAACAGAGTAAAAAATTCACTTTATTTACGTTACTGATAGTTTTTTAAAAGCACCGCGTCTTACTTCCCGTTCTGGCTATACGGCCTATGTGCTAATCATGCTCAATTATTTAAGGATGATAAAGGGCGAGTTTAAATAAAGTGTACCCGCATTTTCGTGAGAGGAGACAGAAAAATCATTTAGGTAAAACATCCTCAGTACACCTAACCAGAATTTGGACCCCGATATCTACCTCACTATAAGTCTAGTATATTGAGAAAGTGACGCCTAAAGGGCCACCAAAGCAGGTATGGATGTTGTTGTTATGGTTGCCTGTATACAGGTTAATTCAGATCTCCAGGTAAAATATACAGGTTGTAAGGTGTGACATGTCAAGTATTTCCGCGTAATTAGCTTGGGGTTAGCGACGTCAAATGGAGGCGCTATGAGACGTCAAAGCTCTGTATGTACCTGGGGGGGAAGCCAGCTCATCAATCTTCAGCACATATCAACATGGCTAGTACTAGGTATCAAATTGCCTGGCAACAGGTGCCCATGAAGAATTGTTGATTCTTTCAAAGATACGGTCATTGGCCCTGACAAGGGTTGTTATTGAGAGTACGGAGGGATCTGGACTGAAGAAGTGGATTCACTTTTTATTGGGTGATAAGCAATGGCAGAATAACGTCCATATGGAGATATATTCAAAACTATTTAACCGCAACTGTTTAAAGTGGCGATCACCCGTGTTGATACAAAAGTTGCAACAACAGACCGCTGAATGTCTGACCCACTCAAAACTATGAGGCGTTTCGCGAATTGTGGCACAGGCATCGGCAATCCGTGGGTGGGGATGCCTGTGTTGGTTTGTGTGACATTCTGCATGTGCTGCCTATACCCTAGGGGCATACAGCGCCAACTTTGACCTCTCGTAGAGCCAGCATTTGACGTTGCTAACCCCAAGTTCATTTTGTGGAAATACTTGTCTTGTCGCCCCCTGCAACCTGTATGATATTTTTACCTTGATATCTGAATTATTTATTATTATTATTATTATTATTTAGCACCGCGTCTTACAACCCTTACGGGTTATACGCTTAAGTACTAATTACATTAATGGATTAGGAATTGGTAAGGTTGAATTTAGAGGAAGTAAACCCACATTTGCGTGGAGGGAGAGTGGAAAACCTTTTAGGAAACCCCCCCCCAGTTCACCCAACCGAGATTCGAACCTCGATATCCCGTCCTCGGCAATTTAGCTGAACACGACTAGCGCGTTAGCTAACTACGCCACTGAGGTGGGTGATATCTGAATATCCATGTACATATAAATGTATATTAAGAATCTATAAAAGAGCCATCTGGTAACCAATAAACATATGCTAACAAATGTGTATAAAAAGCCATTAGAAGCCATCTTGTAGCCAATAAAAGTAATGTATTTTAATATATACAATATGAATTTGTGTATTGCTTTACTATAGTAAATACCCCAAAAAATTTGTTTGAGGTAATCAACATGTACTTTCTAAATCAATTAATTACACCAGCACATGACTTACAATCTAACTTAATCCTATATCAGACGTGATGCACAGTCATCCCCCAAATAAGAACACTCTCTTTTCACCATGCCATGCCAGGGGATCAAAATTGGGACACTTCGTTCAGACTAAATACGCTCTACCGAGTGATAGTAAGTACGCTTTCGATAAGTTTCTAAAAAGTTAAGCCCAGCCTTAATAGCTATTTAGTACGTTTCCCCTTTCATTGCTCTTCTGATGATTCAGAGTGGAGATTACTAAAAACCTCAGTGTCCCCCCCTCCCTTTTTCTCTCTTACCTCGACTTTCGTCCATAGTGCTATTTCGTGAAAGGCTGTGTAGAAAATGTCATGACCTTTACCCATGCAAACCTGGGGTAATCAAGAAAGTCAGTGAATGAACAGAACCAGGCGGGCCGACCATGTAAAGAGGAGAGAGAATATCAAAGAGTATGCACTAACCTCCGCGCTGCGAAGCGGATACATATTTCAACTGAAACGCAGACTAGTGGTTCATACCTTTACTTTCTTTTATCCACCGCACTCTATATTCCCCCACCATTATCCTAGTCAAACACAACGGCTGATGGCAACACTGTCGTCTTCGTCATTTTCTCATTTTATTTGTTTAAACATTTATTTATTTTTGTCGAGAGGGTTGGGGGTGAGGGGTGGGGGAGTATTAGTACTTTATGACAAGAGAAGAGTTGTTCAGTTTTATTTGCTCTTCCCGTCATCCAAGCTTTTCTGTTTGCCACAAAACAAGAACAAAGTTTTGCCGGGGTACTTTGATGAGTTCTATATGAACGCACAGTTGTACAAAACGCAATTAATTTGTTTTTTTTGTGGATGGGAATAATAATAATAAGAAGAAGAATTCAAGTTAACTGTTTTAATCGACAGTGATATTTTATTTCGTTTGTTTATTAGTATTTTGTGAAAGGGTTTAAAACCCTATCACTAGATTAAAAATAAAATATAAAATAAAAACTATCTAGCTTTCAATAAATCAAATCATTATAGAACGCATTGTTTTACTAGATAATTAACATATGTTATTATTATTAATACTATTACTATTTGGTGTTCTATCTTACGACAGATCCGTTTCTTTAGTCAGTGAACTTAGACAGCCAATGCACCCTATCCTCTGCCTCCTCCTTTAGCTTCCAGAACTTTCTTCTTTCCTTCAAGTTATCCAATATTTGAGTTCTCCTTAACCTAAGATCCTATTTTCCTCAACCTTTCCTTCTATGACGTCGTGCGAAAGACAGTTCCTATCAAGGATTTGCCCGATCCAGTTTGCTTTGCACCGAAGAATAACATCCTAAATGGTTCTATTCTCCCCCGCTCTTCTTATGACTTCTTCATTTGTCACCCTGTCTGCCCATCTGATCTTCTCAAGTTTTCTCCAGCATCACATTTCAAAGCTCTCTAAGTATTTCTTTTCCATCTTTCTAAGAGTCCCAGTTCTCCTCCATACAGCGCGATGTTTCAAATGTAGCATTTAATCAATATCTTCCTCAGTCCCAAATTCAACTTGGTGGTCAACAGTAACCTCTTCTTGTTGAACGCTTCCTTTTCCAGGGTGATCCTCGACCTAATTTCTTTGGTGTAGTAGGCATCCTTTGTCAGCGATTTTCCCATGTACTTGGACTGCTCTATGTTTTCCACCTCCTGGTTTCCAATTTTGATTTTCAGTAGCTCTTAATCTATTTTAAATCACCATCACTTTTGACTTCTCACTGTTAATCTCCATGCCATATCTTCTCCCTATCTCCACCAGCTGGCCTATCATTTCCTGCAACTCTTCTTTATATTTTAGCCAGCAATGCTAGATCATCTGCGTATTTTATTGTGTTGATGACACGTCGCCTATCCTGAAATTGCCACGTCCCTCTAGTGCTTCCCTGACCAGCCACTCTCCATACAAGTTGCACAGACTGTTAGTTTATACTAGTTTGTAGATGTTCCCGTTAATTTATTTTAAAACTGAAATAAAAGTAGTAATTGTATTTGCTACGAGTGCACAAACACATTCAACAATATTTTATTCAGTGTTTTGTTTTTAGTAGCAGTATATACTTATATTCTTGGCACTGTGTCTCACTACCCATTTGGTTGCACACACATGTACTAATTACGCTATTGTATTAGGGATGAGGGAGGTTGAATTTAGAAAAATGTACCCAAATTTGCGTATAGTAAAAATTGGGAAGACCATTTGGAAAAAACCTAATTACAGATGGCTAATATTTGAATCCCAACCTCCGCGATCAAAGGCCAATTTTATCAGACCAGACGATGTTGATGCCTTCACCCACGCGTGGGTGGTTCCATCTTCAAGTTCGTGGCACTGATATGTTCATCAAAAATAGTTATCTTGCTAACATCAACAACTGTTAAAACCTGTCTCTTCACTTGGTGAAACTGAGGACTGGTAAAGTGCTAGGAGCTTCACGCGAAATTTCATCATCTAATTAGAAAAGCCTTGGAAAAGCGCTCGAAGGGAAATCATCTTGCCACAGTCTTAAAAGTTTCAAGAGATCAACTTCATCAGAGTGAGTATACTTCCTCCTCTGACTTTCAAATGAAATGATCCATCCAGATTTTTAACTAAATTTTAATGAAAGGGTAGGTTTCGTTTTAAAATAGCGCAGCGCGCCACTGATTTCAGGCGTAGCGTCGAGAAAAGTTTATCGATTATATTTCTGAATAAATTAGAAACTCCGCAGCTGTGCCCGAGTGGATTTAAACGTTAGACTAGAATTTTACTTGGTTTCTACTTACTAGGAAGTCAGGGTTTCGATTCCCGTTCGAGTGCACAAGGGGTAGCTTTCAAAATGTATTTTCATAGTGGTTTTCAAGAGTAACTGGGTCAGAGACATCCGCAGCAGTTTATTCTGGGACAGAGGGGAGGAGTTAAATAAAAAATTATTGTTATATGTACTGGTAGATTCAGTTTTATATATAACATGAAAGTCATAGATATAATTCTGGAAATTAAATAATAAGCAAACTAGGTTTTTATAATTATGCTCTTCTTTTTTAAATTAAATCTTGAATTCCATATTTAATGGTAGCTTCGCTAAATCTTCGAGTAGCTTTTGTCATCTAGAGTAACTTAAATATATATGAATGTCATCTAAAACTTTTAGGAGTGGTAGAGGGGTAAACCACCCCTCTCTGGCCCTCCAAGTACCAAGTATAAGTGCAAACTCTTTCATAAATACTCAATCCTAGGAGTACATATCACTCGAAGGATAACCAACCCCATGGTGTAGTGGTCAGTGCACCTGGCTACGAACTTAGGGATCCCGGGTTCGATTCCTGGCTGGTACCTTTGTAATTTTTCCCTTAAGGGGGATAATCCAAGGAATCACCTGGGTTTGGTTGATTAGGCTTAAGTTAAGTTAAGGCTCACCACGGCTTCATAATAACTATCATTACATAATCTCATTGCGGGTAAGACGTGTAGACAACCTCCATAGGTGTACCCTGGGCAATATTCTGTGCCACCAGAGCGGCTAATAATCTACATACAGGTGACCGAACCCGACATCAAGGTCCTTCCTGGTCATATATGCCATACGGTAAAAAAAAATTAACGATAATACCTAATTTAGGTAGGTAATATGATCAGACGTATCATCGTGGTGGGGTTTTCCGTATTCTTATTTAGAAAACAGTCACAATGATACAAAGGAAGCCATTAATTAGATTTTAAAAATTTATTAAAAAGATCCTGGGTCGTTTTCCAAGTTAAGGTTGCATAAAATACACACATTAATACATTCACCAGTTATAACGTATCTTTTATTTAATATCCTGGTTAATCAGTTGTTAAAATGGCTCTTAAGGCGGTTATGTTGGGAACTCGAGCTAAGGACATTAATGTTATGATTTTTATATCAAAACTTGTTTGATCAAAGTTAATCAAGTATTTCTCCAGTAGAAACATAGAATTTAATTTTTTTTCAAATGGTGATATCAACAGTTATTGAATATCTGTCAAGGGCATCCTGGTTAAATCACAACTTTTTATCTTCATTTAAAAAGTTTGTCATCTAATGCCGCTATGCTACAGTAGCCCCATGGCTTCTTTGGTGCTGACTGACAGTTCACAGCTGACTTCTGACAGTCAACATTTAGGTATATACCTACATTTTGACTGTCAGAAGTGACAGCTGCTAAACACATGTTTTTTGCAAATCATATGGTTCGGCGTAGGGATACATAATTTGGTCTGGTAGCTTTTCAAAGCCATCAGAAGTCAGCTGTGAGCTGTCAGTCAGCACCACAGAAGCTAAAACTGAGGTATAATAACAGATATTCAACAACTGTTGAGGTCACAATGTGTAGAAAATTAAACTCTATGTTTGTACTGGAGTAACATTTTATTTATGTTAGCAAAAAAAAAGTTTTGCTGTACAGATTGCAAAACCACTGACCTTTTCTCGCGTTCCCTACACTCCTACTTTAAGCACATGCACTCTCCTGGGTTATATTCCTGGCAGTCGACCGTTCTGGTCCCTCTGGGATGGAATATTTGTTCGTCTGCGGCAGTGGTGTCCTCCCGACGCCCACTAAATAAGTCCTCCTAGCCTGATTTAACGTCGACTGTCCAACTAATCGTGTGAGGGGGGATAGGGGTGGGAATACTCGCATGAGGCAAGTAGTGCAAACTAATACGGCTACCTGCAGTCTCATGTGATGTCACCTGTGTTTCCTCTCACGTCACCCTACCCCCCCAGACCACCAATCCGGGTAATTAGAGCGTCCACGCTTGTGTTTGTGTGGTTCTGCCTATCCTCCTCGGGGCAGGTAAATACTGTGTATAGTACCTCTTGCAACCAACACAAACACTGGAACCGGTTCAAGTGTGCTCTGTGGTGGGGAGGGAGGGGGTACAGACTAATTGTTTCAAGCTGTAGTTTTTTATTTACTTTTAATTCAGGTGTTTAACAAAAGAGCTACCCGATCGGTGGCCGCATGGTCTAAGTTACTACTCTCACAATGGAATATACTGCCAAATACGAGGAGATCGGGGTTCGATCCCGGTCGGATATACCAAGGTGTTTTCCCTAAATGTTTTTCTACTCTCCATACATGCAAATGCGGGTACACTTCATCTAAATTCAACCATCCTAATACCTAACACATTAGTTTAAATAGTACATAGGCGTATAACCCGAACGGGTATTAAGGCGCGGGACTAAAAAAAATGCAAAAGGTGGTTTAACAGAGATAGGGATAACATAAGTGCTTACTAAGAATTTCATCCTTATTAGCGTGAACAAATAACGATAAAATATCACAGCGGCGAACCACACGTGAAAAAAACCCCACCTCCAGCACCACCTTTATGGGATTCGAGCCCCGATATCCCCGTCGAACGGTGAAACCAGGGGAGATTAGGTTAGTACAGGCCAACCTAGTTTAATTTGAGATAAAGTTAAATTCAAGTTGATTCTGAATTAATCTCTAATACTTGTGATCACCTATATTTCACCGCCAGCACTCCAAACTGTCCCCGAGTCATCTTAAGATCAGATTCACAGATTCTCAGAGAATGCATCCTTTTCAAATATTCAGATAAAGACCCTCCCAGCGGTATGTCATGATTCAGCGCTTACTTTGGGAGGGCAAGGGGGCGGCCAGACTGAGAGAGCGAGCGAATAAAATATAAAATAGAACACATTGGTTGTAATGAGAGGTGGCCAGACTGGAGCGCGCAAGCTCGACCCGGCACAGTCTAGTTTACAGGCGCTAGGCAATATTATTGTATGTTGGTTCATTGAGTGCTAGGAAAACTTCTCATTTTGACATTTTTATTAATATAGATAGGTTTAGCACACTTGCTACTAACAGTCTAATTTAATTGGTAAGATCATAAACCATACTTATATATATATGGGTGTGTGTGTGTGTGTGTGTGTGTGTGTGTGTGTGTGTGTGTGTGTGTGTGTGTAAAACTGATATGTTAAAATACTTCAATATTATCAAAGTAGGCCTTTACAAATAAGAATCACCATTAGCGTGGAGTGATAACGGCGATTCGAACGTCAGCCAATATCCCATTTGACCTAGTCTGCTTGTTATTCGTACACTGGAAAACCTAGACAAGACTATAAATAATACCCTAAATGTCTTGAGCTTACGGATATTAATGTCAAACGCCCATCCCTCGGGGTAAGTTTTCAAAGTCATTGACCACGAAATTTGTAGTCTCTGGTTCAATTATGAGTGACACCAGCTAAGATATTTACTAATTTTATGCTATTGATTTAGTAGGTATTTGGGTGCTATTGTTAAAGTTTTTGTATGAATTATACTGATATTGGGTTAAGTTAGTTTGTAAGTAGAGTTCTTACATAAGATGTGTATTTATAGAAAGCAGCCTACGTTAGATGCTCCAATGAGAAAACAAAGAAAATTAAATGTCATACGATGTATTCGTCCTCTCCCGCATCGTGAACTACGCTAGGGTACAACTTTTACCGCCCATAACACGTCACATCTCTCACACCGACCGTGGGCGTGCATACCTCGCGCAGGCAGCCAGAATCACCCCTAATCTTTTCTCCACCCCCTTCCCCACCCCGACTCTATGAGCCAGGAAGCCAAAGTCACTGGTGTGACCCCCCCCCCCCCCTCCGTGCACGCCCATCCTCAGATCAACACCACGCTAAGAAACGTGCCCTACTTTGTAGATATATGGGCGTGCGTGAGTTGCCTTCAAGTTACGTCGTACCGCCCTCACCCTTATAGCGTAGCTTCTTCGCTTGGTCTACAATGCTAGCCACGGTTCATGGACCTTCGAGAATCATGGTGTCCTCGCTTGCTACCAGCTTTTCTACACCCCTAGCTTTGGCTCATAGACCCTCGAGGTTCATGGTTTCCTTGATTGCTACTCTTTTTATCTAAGTTTCTAGCCATGGCTTTTGAAACTTGAATACTTGTAGCATCCTCGCTTGCTTCTCATTTAATCTACACAGCTAGCCATGGCTTGTGAAACTTCAAGGCTTGTAGCTCCCTCGCTTTATGTTAAATTGACTGAGGCTGATATCTATGGCTTGTGAAACATTAAGACGTGTAACTTATGTGTAACATTATTTATTAGCAAAAATGTTATTCAACATATTCCTGCCAATAACATATTTAGCCTTTTTTTATTTCAAGAAAGTGGCATAAGAAAATAATTCTAAAGGAAGAAATATACATATACTCATACTTTACATAAACACTTGCCACTGACCATACAAATGACCAACTCTTTGTCAAATAAAATATTTTTAAAAAATGTGAAGTAATTTTTTTACAGGCCATAACAAATTTCCACACTCTTTCATTCACAATTTCTCTGCGTCATCTCTGCTAACTTATTCCCCTCATATTTTCTTCTTCAACCGCTCCGTCTTCCCCCACTCGTCACTACCATTCTTCATCTTCTTAGCCAAGTGGATTTTTTGGATTTAAAATAACCGCTCAACCACGTACTGGGCGTGAAGAGGAATAAAATAATTCCACGCCAGAAAATGTTTTTTTACCCACACCTTATGTCGAGAGTAATTTACGAAAATAAGCTACTTAACAGCGCGTTACTTTTTTACAACATAGTTATGAATTATTTCTAAAAATAAAAATAAATAACAATAACTCTTCCCTCCAGACTGTTTATCTGATAAGTAGATCAAGTTTGTACAGTGAAGAAGCAAACGCATGATTTTTAATAAAATTGTAAACGTTCTAAAAGCTCTGTACAACACACTATATTCAAATTCGACTAAATTACTGTAAACACGTCATATAGAATTTCAATAGTAAGTTTTCTCTCTCGCTTGGCTTCATACTACCCGTCCAGGCTATCCGCATGGGTTTGGAATGAGGAAGAAAGAATCTTTATTTTTATTTTTATTATGTTGTATGAAAACATTTAGGAAAAAAAACTTTAGTAGATATATCCGGGACTTGAGCTCCAAGCTCCCCATTTAATTTATTACATAGCTAATTTCATTCTGACCTCGAAAGTGAGTACAGTGGGTCACTGAAAGTTTACGCTTTTTCTTCAGCCAGAGATTCAATTGTAAACCTAGTGTTTGTCTTATTATTTAAGTAGTTAGTAAAACAATGTTGAAATTTTATAGATATATAAAACACAAAAAAAGGATAGATTTAGTAATTTAAAAAAAAGCAAAGTACAGTATTACAATAAAATATCTATTGTACTCTTTGTTTACCTAAAAAAGTATGTCTTACCTCGACGGATTACACTATGGCCCTATCTTATAATCTGCGCCATAGTGGAAACATGCTAGGTAAGCTTACTGTCTTTCAGTGTAGACAGAGGGTACTGTACATTGTAACGGTAAAATTTGGTGCAGGGTCCGGATTAAACTTTATATTATCGTTTAAAACTGTCAGCTGTTAGTTCGGTAAATCATACAAGACGAAACTTACAACTTTGTCCGCGTGCGTGTTATGCTTTTAACATGCTTACTTTAGATATAAACAATTTAAAAGAATACTAGAACTTTAAAATTCTCTCTAGATTTTAAAGTATAAATCATAATACTCTGTGAATTATTTTTACCTCTGATTTTTTTAAAGTGCATCAGACATTAAATACGACTACAGTTTTAGATGTTGAAACGTAATTCATTATGTATATAGTGTAATGTATTTAGTATCCGAGAGACCGACCTATAAACATTACCAACAAAAACAAAACTCAAAGGATTTTTTTTATCATATAGTAGGTATTATATTATTTTATTGAATTATTGTTGATATTTCTGAAAGTTTATTTCCACAAACCCTTAAGGTATATAAAATATACAGAACTCCTGCATTTTGGTGGCGTGTAACAGGCGCTCATTCAATCGCGAACATTACTTCCCACTCGCCTCTTCTGATGTTCGCGGATGTTTCGTCACCTCACGATTTGGCACTAATGTCATGGATCAAGGAACGAAGTATGTTATCAATAAACGCATAATTTTCTGTGTTTTACTTTTTTATTTTTTTATCTTGCTACTTTATTTTTTACGTTTTAACAAATATCAATTGGGTAGTTTTTAGAAAGGAACTCGCATTTGCGTGGAGAGAGTATTGTAAAACTACAGTGACAAATTAACACACTCAGTGTACCCAACCGAGATTCTAACACAGACCTCCCAGTCACTGTACATTTATTGTGATTCTGACGTGAAGTTTCGTATGGATACAAGTCCAAATACAGGTAGAGCGCCGATAAAATAATAAATATAGTATTCGCACTACACCAACAATATTATATATCCTCAACTAAAACCCTGTTTTTTTACAATCTTTATCCAAATCCACGAGTATTATTTTAACTACTGTACTGGATATCATTGCAGAGGTAACTGTATGATTACTATTGAGAAACAGCGTTGCCATTCTCTCGTTTTATTGTGGTCAATCTCCCCTCAACTATAAGACAAGTTTCGCAACGCTGGTTAGTCGAGGTTTCCAGTAGCTCCTTCTTAACACGGCACACCACCCTCCGACATAACTGAGAGCGAGGAGATTTGGCAACAGTTAACTGAGAGAGAGAGAGCGAAGATAAAGCTTTACCCCATAAGATCTTCAGTTCTCTCAGCAATGATATTGGGTGTAGCCAACATATCATGTTATAAAATTTAATCAGCAGGACAGTCTAACACTAGAGTGATGTTTAAGGCGTCACTTTCGTGTTAGACTGTCCTGATGATGATGGGAAGTTCGGCGTTGGCATCCTGGTTAGGTCTACTGAGGGGGTTTTCCCTAAATGGTCTCCCACTTTCCTTCAATTAAAAGGCAGGTAGATAATCAGTGACATAGCAAGGATTTCATATTTTGGGGGCTGGGGGGTTTAAAGGAAAGTTTATCCTCCCCCTTTCCCCCCGTACAACCAGTGTAATTACATATTGAAATTATGTTAGATCACGGCTCAATTACTCAAGCAATAATTTCATGGTACTGATAGACTTTAGATTGTAGAATATATTTTAAATCTTGATACCGTAGAAAAATGCAGAAAAATTATTTATTCAAACTGTACACCCCTGGCTACGTCACTGGGTAGAGTACCTCTCTACTTCCTCATCCCTAGCCCATTAACGTAATGATCATATATGGCTACAGTCCGAACAGATAGGAAGACATGAATATAAAAAAATTAAAATAATATTTCTATAAGATTGTTTAGAAATTCTGAAATGTAACTTTCGACAATAAACTATTTTTTTTTTAATTATGACACGTAGTAAATTAATGGTTAAAATAATCTTTCATTTTTATATGAAAATACAAAATTACACTGACAACTCTTTACAAGATTGTTCTTATAAAGTTTTAATTTACGTGATTTCCTTAGCCTAGGGTTCCCCAAACACAACTGAAGTTGTCATTCCTCCCTGACATAACGTGGAACCCTGAAGCCGAACAAAAGAGACGTGTGCTATCCAGAAGCTATCTAGGAGATCCCCCACCCCAATCTCCCCACAAAGTTTACCACCAAACCGCCCCGCTCCCTCCTCCAATACTCCATACTCACTTCTTAGCTAGGACTTCGACTTCGTCAACTTCCCCCGGCATGCAGTGCGAACATCTCCCTAGTGAGACGGCGAGTTGGTGGGAAGGGTAAGAGAGAATGGTTCTTTTCTTTCTCGCAATTCTCAGCCAGATCGATATCCAAGAGGAACTGACGGAAGACTTCCCACCCCCTTTGCTCGCTCTGGTATTCTGCGAGACTCAACCTCGGTTCAAGATATCCTCGTATTTAGATATTGGGGAAACGTTTTGTGGTAGTGCTCATTGGAGGGGCCATAAACTAATAAGCATGAAAATTTGTCATAGTTTTAAGGTGGGATGGAAGGGGATGCGAGAAAAGGTAGGGTTTTTTTTTGCATTTCTTTATGGCAAAACATTTATTTATCCAAAATAAATCTAATTTTGCTCCAGTACAAACATATAATTTAATTTTCTTCACATGTTGATATCAACAGTTCCTGAATATCTGTCATGAGGATGGTGGCATTATCCAACAAGCTTTTTAAATGAAGATAAAAAGTTATCATTAAATTCCAGGACACCCTTCAGAGATGTTGAAGAAATTTTGAGATCATGTGAAGAAAATTAAGATCTAGGTTTGTATTGGAGAAATATATTATTTATTTTGGCAAAAAAAAAGTTTTGCCATAAAAACTGCAAAAACACTGGTCCTTTTCTCGCGTCCCCTTTCATTCCACCTTAAGTGTTCAAATACAGGATGAGATTTGAGCAGTGCACACATCACATATCAATAAACCTACATTATGCATGCACACATACTCAAGCAGACACACATAAACATACATATAAATGTAAATCCCCACATATAACTACACATACTGACAAGAAACACATACACATATAATATATTTGTTACATTTCATTCGTGAATTTTCCCTGTTCATGAATCGGGCAAATTTCTTCTCATTCCATGAACTGTCCTTTCCTTCTGACCATTTCACAAAATGGGTAAAAAAATATTCCAGTTCATAAATTGTACAACGCTTGTGCTGCTCAGTTCATGAGCTGAGATGTTCCAATATTGACCCAATTCATGAACTGGACGAGTTTTTTTTTTTTCCGGTTAGTGAAATTGACACGCGAATAACAGGTTTGGTCTTTAAGTTAATATAGCCTTTAATCGTTTAGAATGGAAAGTTAGGTTAATTTAGGTTGGTTTAGTTTAATGTAATAACTTAAAATGAATTTCAGTTAAGCTTATAGGAGATAGTATTAATAGAAGTTCCATTTCATTAAATGAACAAGAGTTAGTGCAATGTTTGCCCAGTTTGAGAAATTGTCATCTGTGAGGGGTAAAATATATATATAAAATACATACACACACACAAAACCATACATTTAAAAATATACATTTTGCTCAAATTTATTCTTTCTTAACCAAATTTAAGACATATATGTTATCATTTTCTTTCTGAACATTTTATCAAAACAAAAGATATTAAAATATTTTCTTGAACAAAAAAAAATTCCTTTACCTAAAAAATCCAATATAGAAAATATATTTTATGTTTATAAATGAGCATAATAAAATAGAGCACATCTGGGAGTAAAAAGTAAAGTGAAATATTCATATAAATATATATTCATCCAGAGCAGCGTCAGGAAAATGAGGGTTTCTGTCTGTATGTTCAGCTAAGCACGTCTGCAGTTCTCAATCGATTTGGACCAAATTCTCTCCAATTGTAAAGTTTACCAAGGAGAAAGTTTAAATAAAATTACCAGGAAATCTATATAAATGCAAAAATTCCTGACGTTGCTTTGGATAAATATGTTCTAAATATATCTCTACTTTCCATTGTAAGCTCGGAAACAGGAGACATAAAGTTGGCCGTAAGAGAAGATAAATTTAACGTGTTTATTTATCCAGAGCTAGCCTAGAACTCTCACTGGCAAGTATATATCTCTAAAATGAATAACTAGAGAGTAATAAATGTAACACCTGTTAGGAAAGTTTGTTTCGAAGCAATGTGTATTTTGTTTGGAATGTTTTACAAGTTTTTGTTTAAAACCCTAACATCCGTAACAAGCGCACCAGAATAAATGAAAGTAGTCACAATGCCTGGAATAAAGGGAACCCAAGTAGATCTTCCTCAAAAGGAAGTGTGTGTGTTTTTTTTAAACTAAATAATAATAAATGTGAAAGTATTATTTTCAAGCGCCTGAAGACGGGACTATAGAGAAAGAATAGGACAAATTACTGCAACAACGACCGTTCTTTCTTTTAGAAATGGTATCTCGTAGGATCGGATGAACGGAGCAGAACGAAATGCTAAAGAAGAGAAAATACAGAGAGTCTGGTTAGGATAAAGAAAGGGAAAGATGTTGAGGAGAGCCCCGGGTGGGGAGGTAAGGGAGTTTAAGGGGGAAGGAGAAAAAGGAAGGCGCATGTGAACATGTCAGCTGCCGTCTCACAAAGTACGCTTCACATATGTGTACATAATGTATGAAAGTAGAAAGGAAATGCGGATAAATAAATCGCGAGCCCTGAAAAGACGGTAGGTGTTAGGGGATGGAATGTATGAGGCGGGGATGGAAGCCTCAAGGTCTTTGAGTAGAGTATATTCTAAGGGAATATATTCCTATCAAAAAGCGACGGTATCTCGCGGCGGACCTTTTGTTGTGGTTTGAACACGGATTAAAGTTTACACAGATGTAATATCGGGAATTTGTTCATAAACGTGTGTAGATCACGCTATTGTGAAGAACTGCGGAGATCCCTAAATAAGATGTCCTGGGCGTGGGGACCTCCTGAACTGGAGTACTGTTAATCTAGAGCAACGTTTTTCAACAGGTGTGCCGTGAAGTGTCATCAGTTGTGCCGTAAGAGTCTGGAGAAAAATAAAATAATAATCATGAAAAAACTTGAGAAATAAAATTTTAGAGCTTTTAAAATCCACGATCAACATCATTAACAAAAGTATTATAATTTCTATCATTGAACTATTATACATAGTTCTTACTGCTAGTTTTTCATTGATCAAATCTCTCATTAAAAAACTAACGGTGTGCCTTAACAATTTTAGCAACTTGATCCAGTGTGACGTGAGCTTTATAATGTCTAGAATCGCGGATCCACTTTGCTATTTTAAATACCTAGCCTAATTAAGTCATCATCTAACGGTATTTATTTCCTATAGCGGAGTCCGGACCAATACTAGCTTGACTACTAATTCCATTCTCGACAAGGAACTGAACTCAAAACCCTTGAATGCGCAAAGAAATTCCAAGAAAAAACTTGAGAATTACGTCCCAAGCTCTCGGCCAGCGCTGTCGGAGGTGCTGCCATAATAGTGGTGGCAGGAGGAATATGGATTTATTGCGAGCCGGCCATTGGTGGCAGTTGCCCTATTTTTTCAAAATGAGTGCTGAAACAAGTAGCTTTGAAACTGAAACGTTCATACTGGAAGTCCAATCAAGGATTGATTATCGTCCTGTGGTATACTGTCTCTCATTTTGGTGTCCACACCAGTTAGTTTTTCTTCTAAGCACGGCAACGACTCTTTTAAACACCACAACAACTCATCAAAAGATTGCAGTATTCATGCGCGTAGAAAAGGAAAAACTTGCCAGGATTCTGTCGAAGGTCACTGTTCAAAGTGTATAAAATACCTCTCGTTGATCTATCACGTAAGGTTGGGTATATCCAAATCTCGGCTTTACACGGCGTTCACGTAGACGTAAACGTAATAACATAAAACACAGACACCTGCTTCTTCCAACTCATTTTGAAACTGACTGTTGCTGCTGGCCTAACAAAAGAATTCACGCTTTCAGAAGAAGCACCACTAAACTAAGCGGTGGCGCGACCATGTGTGTAAGAAACCTAAACAATCAACTCTTTTCCAGCCTACTTCGGTGGCCGCATGGTCTAAGGCTTCACTTTTGCAATAGACTGGATTGGTGATGACGTGTTGATGTCGTGGTTCAATCTCGGTCAGGCATACTGAGGGTGGTTTTTCCTAGATCATTTTCCTCACACAAACAATCTTTCTTCACGCGAAAGCGGGTACACGTCCTCTAAATAAAGCCTCTCACATCCCTAACTCATTAGCGTAATTAATACGTAAGCGTATAGCACGAATGGGTAGTATGGGTGCTAAAACAATTATTTTCTAAGAACCAATAGCGTTTACTCAATGCTATCCTATTAGACTTTTACCCGGAAGATTGGAGCTTAAATAGTTTGATTCCTGGTTGGGTTCCCTAGATATAACTTTTCGTCACGGTGTTTTGTTTAATTCCTTAATCAAGGCGAATATTTTTTATTTTTTGTCTTGATTATCTTAATCACAGCTATCAGAGTGCATACGGTATATTTTGGTTAGTGACATCTTATTTGAGATAAAAGATAAATAATTGTCTTAATTTCTGAGAAAAATAATTGTTTACAGAATCTGCAATAGATCTAGACGAATTAATTTCTTAATCTCAAATTTGGTGAGGTCCTTCCCGTGTCTATCATACACACCCTGTTTGTTCCACATTATACCCTGAACTCAGAAATACCACCTTATTCACACTTAATCCGACCTCATAGCGATTTGAATCAGTCTCATTCAGAAGCAAGTGACCAGTGTATTATTCCCAACGCCTTGGCGCTTTCGTCTACGGCTGGGATATTATAAAGGTGCAATAGAGATAACTTATACAAATAGCAGTGTATTAAAACTTTTAATCTTCGGAAGGAGGTGTAATTGACTGGAGGCCAGGGTTTGATATCCCGATTACTTGCAATAGAATGGTTGGTAGCTCCATTAGAATGATGATAAATATCCTTAACAATTCACCCTCCCACTATCCCGAAGATTTGGTTGTCACTGAGGGTCAATAGCTGTAATATAAAAAGAAGGCCTGCTGAAAATACACTAATTCTCGCATTTATTATGTGGATTGTTTTATTTTTACGATTTTGTACTTTCATATAATTCCTGGACTTTGAACTAAATAACTACACTTGTTTGGTTATGAATGCTCTACGGTGAAGTATCCTAGTCTCCTTATTCCGTGCACCAAGGATCAGGTGGTAGTGGAGACTGAACACTGGAGTCAGTCACGTTTTGTGCACCACAGAAAGACTTGCGGTAGCGTCGGTTTTCCATCCGGGTGATGCGCAGTGCTTATGGGACAAGCGTTTCAGTAAGCCATAATTCTCAAAGACCAACTCAGAAAACAACCAATATTTTAAAGGAAAAAAAACTGGTTTTAAAGTTGTTGGTTTTATTTTACTAAGAAATGAATTTATTTTATTTTTTTTCAATTAAAAAACTATAAAGTGGACAAAACACCTTGGACTATTAACTGTGTGCTTGTGTGTGTGTTTTTGCGTGTGTGTATTTGTGTTGTACTGCGTCTTGAATATATCATTTTTGAAAACATTCTAAACACGTTAAAAGTAAGGAGTGGATATAAATTAGAAGTTAGGACTTAGAAATATTGTTCAAAATATATATAGAAAGAGTTTATAAATAAATTAGTTATGTTAGTTGATGTGATGTAATCAATTGAAATTTTAAATCAAAATGTATAATTAGGTTTAATTATGGTAAAAACATATTGTCAGATTATGAACATTTAACACATAATGAATAATTCATCATACATTTAGTTATATATAATATATATATATATATATATATATATATATATATATATATATATAATATATAATATCAGTGATGATACGTCTAAAATACATGAAAACACGTTAAAAGGTTGTTGTATAACTTACAGATAGCAAAGTATGTTAGACAAAACAATGTTTAAGTTAAAGTAAGTTAAGAAATCAAATTATAAAATTTAAGTTAAGAGGTTAACATCTGCGAAATAGTTTATAGTGAAATAATTGAGTATTTTCATACAACGACTTGAGAAGATACCTTTTATAATGAAAAATGTTTTAAGTTTGAATTAAAGTTGACAAGTATAAAATTTAATTTATAGGTTAACAAATGTGAAACAAGTTTGAATGAAGTAGAGAATGCAGTATAATATTCTAATTCATGTAGAAATTTGAGTAATTGTACAAGGATTTGCGTGGGAAGACAGTAGGAAGACATTTAGGTAAAAAAAAATCCTCAAATACCCGACTAAGATTAAACCCCTGACCCCCATCTACTACCCTTTCGGGTTATATACTTATGTACTAATAATTACACTGATGGTTTTGAGAGACCAAGAAGGCTATATTTAGAGGAAGTGTAACAGTATTTTCGTGGAGAAAGAGTGGACAAAATTTTAGGGAAAACCACCCTTAGTGCACCCGACCGAGATTCGAACCTCAATCTCCCCGTCATCGGCAGTCTAATCTACTACAAGAGAAGCGCTTTAAACCATGCGGCCATTGAAGTAGGTGATTGTTAATTCCGTCTGTATTCAGCAAAACTTTATACCCCCCTTAAAAAGATTCGGAATACTTCCCTGTCATATCTACATTTGAATACTATCAACTCAACAGCCGATTACTCCATAGTGTAAAAAATAACATCCTTTTGCTAAGATAATGTCAAACGCAATACACCCCATTCCATCAGAAAACATGATGGGCTAAAGATAGTAGACACGTTTCCACTCTCTTAGAAGTGAAATGAAGCCGCTACTAAGTCCTTAACTCAATTTGCGATTCGAGTTGTGTAATTACATCTCGAGTCTAACTTAGGGAAACGGGTCACGGTCTACCCAGAAGGTAAAGAGTTCGAACTCTGAGACAGGTACTTATCGGAGATCTGGTTGGTTCGTTCTCTAAGAAACTAAATTGTCTCTTTCTGTGTGTGTGTGTGTGTGTGTGTGTGTGTGTGTATGTGTGTGTGTGTGTGTGTGTGTTATATTTGCTCTTTGTCTCAACAGCCTCCAGTCGAGCTTGATACGTCAAAACAAGGCAAGATACAAGATTATAATATCTGGAAAATTATAAAGTGAAAGTTTTGGTATATTTAATAATAATAATAGTAATATTTAGCACCGCGTCTTACTACCCGTTCGGGTTATACGCTTAAGTACTAATTACTCTAATGAATTAGGAATTGGAAGGTTGAAATTAGAGGAAGTGAACCCGCATTTGCGTGGAAGGAGAGTGGAAAACCATTTAGGAACCCCCCCCCCCCCCCAGTTCACCCGACCGAGATTCGAACCTCGATCTCCCCGTCCTCGGTGGTCTGACTCAACACGACTAGCGCGTTAGCCAACTACGCCACTGAGGCGGGTTTTGGTATATTTGTTTTAAAAATAAACAGCTTAAGTACACACGACCAGGATTCGAGCACCCAATTTCCGCGTAACAAAAAAAAAACAGGCCATAGGAGCTTGGCACTTAGTACGCCTGTCACAGGTAGTCATGATTAAAATAAAATAGGCCTACTTTCATCGATGCTAGGTCAGCACTTCGAAGTTGTTGATCTCAAAATAGCTCGTCTTTTTTCATAGTTAATTTTCAAAGATAGATTGTATCTATAAAATAAGGTAGAATTAACTATACACTAAATAAAACGTAAGTCTGTTCTGGGAAATGGTTTCCTTCTTTCTCCAAGTTTAAAGTTACCCCCTCCCCCCTTCTCGAACTGTTGCAAAATAAAACTTTATTGCAATTCCTACTCTTCTGAGCTTCTCCAACTCCCTAAACTCGACGATTCGTGTATCCACATTTACATAACCAAATTTCCGCCATTTTAAGTCTCGGGATGAATATATTACCCTTTCGTTGTTGTTTTATTTTCCTTGCTTCAATGTCACAGTAAATGAAAGGGTAGTAAAATTAAGCATCCCTTTGTATCTATGTTGTTATTTAAATAATAAATATATCTAGCTCATTAACTATAATGTATTAATAAGGTTATCAGGATCTTCAAGCTAGCATAATATTGACATTCGTAATAAGAAAGCGTAAGAAATAAAAATCAAATAAAAACATTTATAGTATATTATTAATTCTAAATATATTCTTTTGCCATTTATATTTCAAAAACTATGTCAGGTCTATTAAAATTATTCACTTTTTCCACTAAGCCAATATATTGCCGTAGCAATATAACAACTCTCCTTTCCAGCAAATGTGGGTAGATTTCCTCTAGAATGCTTCCTTCCTCATCCCTACCCCATTAGAGTAATTATCATAAATATGTATAACCTGAACAGGTAGGAGACGCAGAGATAAAAACATATATATAACCAAACAGATTTTTTTAAATACTGTATTTAATCATATATTTAAAAAAAAGTCAGTGGTTCTGAGAAGATATTTATAAACAGATCCCCGTTTCCTAACCACATCTTACTACCCATCTAAACTATCCAGATTTTATTACAGTTAAGGAATAAGTATGATAAAGGTGTTATTTAAAGGAAAAGCGCCTGTTTTTGCATGGAGGAGAGAGTGAAAAACCATCATGGAATTAAATACCTTTTTAAAACCGACCTGGTTTCAAACCCCGAACTCCCCATAGCCTGCAAACCAGACTGTAGGAGCGTGACATTTAGTCCAATTAGGCAAAGAAACGAACTGAACTGAAATTAAGGGCCAGTTTCATAGTCAAATTTAGTACGCCTCAAGTGCAGCGCTATACTAAATACAAGACGACACCTACCTAGACCAAAATGGAATGGGCCAGTTTCGCATATGAAACTGGCCCATTCCATTCAATTTCAGGTAGGTGACGTCTTGTATTTAGTATAGCGCCGCACTTAAGGCGTACTAAATCTGACTATGAAACTGGCCCTAAGTCTAACAAGATCGTTTATACGAGAGATATTTTACAAAACGTAAAATTCTCTCTACTAATCTCCTTTTCTTAGAGTAAATAACTTTAGGGCCCATTTGACGGCCGCTTAAACGGCGAATAATATTTTTTTTTAATTACGACCAAACCAGAAATAGTATTGAAATGTGGTTTTCTGTATTGTGCACTTGAAAACCGTTAAATTGGGATCCGTGAAATAGTTTTTTGACTTACGAACAATTATTTTTCAATTTCATATAACATTTTAAAATATGGCGAAACGGTTTCACCTGTTTCAACTGGTTTTTTTTAAATGGAATAGATAAAAACAAATCACGATGTGGATTCTGGTTCGAGCTGCACTACCTACATTTTAGGTTAGTTGTTAATCATAGAGTGAGAGGGCTTCTTAAGCTTATAATAGCCAATATACTACCATTAAGGCATATTAAATAAAATAGCATTCCTTAAGTTGCAACGTTATTTTAAATAGTATAATTATTGATATATATTTAATTGAGTGTAGGAAAAAGGCATAAATATAATTAATGATAGGCAAAAATCAAAACAATGTAAGACAAATTAAATGTGACACATTATTGCATTCACAATTAACAATTTTTAGAGAACAGTAAATATTTAAACCGATCAAACTATGGTGTTTATTATTTGTACAATAAAGTCAAATCCTTTCATGGATGAAATGTTCTCAGACATTTACCTCTCAGCATGAAAGCCATTTAACCGTGTTTCCGAACGTTTCAAACCAATCCATCCCAGAGATTCCTTGAATAAAGTATCACTTAAAGTGATTGCATGTTTCTATCGCATTCAAACTCCCCCTTTAAGCAAGTTTACTAACAACCTTTCAGCTGTCCTCAACCCCGCAAACCATGTTCCTAAACACAAATAAGTCCGCAACGTTCCCGCGACAAAAACGTTCAATCCTTTACTAGTTTTCAACGAGGCGTTATAAAGAACGTTGGAAATAAGCGTAAGAGAAATCGTGAGTATTCGTATATTCGTATATATTTGTATATTTTTATTCTATCATAAAATAAAAACATTAAACTTATTCAAATACTTTTATTGTAAGTTTTTTAGCTAGTAATTTTATTGAAATAATATCCAAAGTGTATGTTTAATCGTGTTCTTTTTTAAAATTATCTTCGGGCGCAGTGTTTACTCTGACTCAAAAATGTTTGTAAGGGTTTGTGAGGCTGGTTTTTTTGTTGTTGTTTTTTTGCCTAGATATTTAGGTGGGAGGTTGGTTCACAGACTTCGAGAGAAGATATTTGATAGGCCAGAATAAATGATTAAACGAGATGGCACAGGATCATTCCCGTATAAATTGCTGCTAACCTCAGACTTTGATCTGTTATCTAAGTATACATACACTTATAGTACATGTTTAAATATTTAGGAGAGTAATTACATATTTAAAAAGAAGTGTACCCTACGTTTGCGCTAAAAGATAGCATTATTACCCTAAATTAATGTACTATAGGACTGTGGCCACATCTAAGGAGAACCAATCAGTTTAAACCTTTCTTGATAAATGGAGAGTTCAAAGGTGGAATATTTATGTGAGAATTTGTAAAATAAAATAGTTTTATTAAATAAATATTAAAATCTTCCAAGTTAATGACACACGCGAGTATGTGACACGGCCACAGGATGATTACTTGTCTGTGGAATTGGCCAAGAAAAATGGAAGATATTTCCATTCATATTCATATTTCTATTTATAACTGACCTAAATATGAGTCTAGTACAAATTTCGACGATCACGTGGATGCATACAATACCATCGGACAGTAATTGTTAACAGCACACTCTGCATAATTAAAGTGATGTGGTAAGGATTAGCAAGGGGGGGATATGTGGCAAATATCAAACTGACCGCCGCACTTCAAATCCGTCATCTGAGCCGGGAAGTTGCAACGTGGTCTGGTTCTTAATCACATCAGGTTCATCGGCATTGCACTGCGTAACGTAAACAGCTGAACGATGTTCAGCATTTCCAGTTGGTAAATTACTTTACCAAAACATAAACACTGGGTTCAAAACCTTGTCATGCGCACTAACTTAAAACACGACCACACGTGGTAGGATTCTATAAATAACAACCCAAAACCCGACTCACAAACAAAAAGCCGTGAGTTCCAACGGGTTTTGAATCGGCTGCATTCTAATTAGGTCCTGTTAAATGTGGTTGGGAAGGCAGTATTTCGGAGTTCGGCCCCATGTTGGTGTACTAGCTTGCCCCGACTGTTGTGACGCTCCGATTAGGATGGGTGTAAGTTTATTCTCAATCTGAACGAAAAACAAAAAGCTATGAATAGTAAAATATAGCAAAATCCTTAACCTAAGCTGGCCTAACACAATCTAACTCTAACTTAACCTATGACAAAACGCAATACTAAACTAATCTAACCTATGTGTCAACATGATCATAACCTAAGCAATCCTAACCTAATATAAGACACAACAAAATCCTAAGTCGTGTAAAATTAAAATGGAAGTTCCTGGCCTGTTCCTGAGGCCGAATTTGTACGCTCTATGGGGCCGAATCAGTATTATGGCTGGAGCCGAAATAGTAGTGCTAATGAGGTGGTGTGGCTGAATTTGTAAATCCCCTTTGAATATGCGTGCACAAGAAAATACCAGCAAGTCCTCAAAAATATAGTAACTATAATAAACAAGCTGCCTTATGGAATAAAAGGAGGAAGAGAGAATGACCTATCTACAGAAATAATGAGGGCAGACCCAATATTTAGATTCTTGCGCCAAATTCATTGATGGTGTAATACTAGCTTATTTGTCTCTTTTCGTCCATTTTCGTGATACATTGATGATGTCGTGACAATTGCTTGTTATGGAACGATAACGACCATGGAAGGCAGGAATGAGATGTTGAGTGAGAGAGAAAACATTATTTCAAGGTTACTACACAAGTGTATGTTCTTGGTCTTGCGTTAGAAAAGAGTGTATCTAGGAGATGAGCTTTGAGAAGTAGGAAGCTGGACCATTAGAGAGCAGGATGAGCAACTTTCAGGGGATAAAGCCTTGGTACGAGTAGGATGTAGTCTGCTGGAGAAGATAGTTTGATTTGGAAGTAGACGCACTATGGATGAAATTTTATTAATAATAATAATAATAATATTTAGCACCGCGTCTTACTACCCGTTCGGGTTATACGCCTAAGTACTAATTACGCTAATGGATTAGGAATTGGGAAGGTTGAATTTAGAGGAAGTGAACCCGCATTTGCGTGGAAGGAGAGTGGAAAACCATTTAGGAAAAACCACCCCCAGTTCACCCGACCGAGATTCGAACCTCGATCTCCCCGTCCTCGGCGGTAGAGCTCAACACGACTGGCGCGTTAGCCAACTACGCCACCGAGGCGGGTGAAATTTTATTGTAGTGTGAAAATATATCTGGAGGTATGTCATGTTGATATAATCATGGGGTAGTAATGTCAATATCTCACGTGAACTTGTTGAAAAAACCTTTTTGGCGTTTTCTTGATTGTCAAAAGAACTAGTTATGGAATTTTAGGACGACATAATCTAAGAGATTTACAGGAGATGTCAGGAATTTTAGGTGTTAAGGGATGGATTTGAAATGTGGACGGGAATGGTGCGTTTTCTTGCGATGGCTTAGAATTTTGAATCTGCTTTAATAGTTTCGGTAGGATATATTTTACCCTCATGTGTTATTGGTTTGTTCTGTTGATCTGCAGGGACAATACTTTATTAATTTATGTTTTCTAATCGCAGTCTCGAAACGAACACGCATTAGCTCACCTTGGAAACTTGACAAGGACGTTCGTTAGAAGAGCTTGATATATGACATCCCTGCAAATGTGCTGTGATAGACCCACCATACTCGAACTGCACAAGATGTTGCTTGAACTTTGTAACAGCCCCGCACTTGATGAGCTTGTCGATAATGATGGGGTTTATGGAGAGGCCCTTCACCAGCCTGACCTTATTATAAAGGTCGGGCCCAAGTTCTGGTTAAATGCACCAACCACGGGTGACATTATTCTGAGCTTAAATGAGGGCTTATCACAATTTACCAAATACATAATTGAGTCAAGACATCCGAATATCAAACTAATATCCTAAATATGACTATTAATAATTTGCTAATTTTTTGCCTCCTTTTTTCACTCTATTAAGCTTGGTACACAGGACATAACTTCTTGTACACAAAGTTGTATAATAAGTTGCAGCCTGAATATAGCGTCATGTGAACAACAAGGATTGTACAAGATCTACTTTGCTCTGTAATATCTTGTACGTTGTGTGGGATAGAACGCGTCCTATATCGGCCATTTTTATTGTACAAATTTTGGGTTGCAAACATAGATAACATTTTCTTCTAGACAGAAAATTTGTTTGAATATATTACAGATTACTTATTATGCATGAAATTTATAATATTATAAACATGTAACTTTAAAACTTTATATATTAATATAATCACACATCTAAATATATATATAAAGTTGTAAACTTTATATGTTTTAAATATTACATATATATTATATGTTTATATTATTGTATATAAAATTATGTATATTTAACGAGTTTTTACTATTTGTGATTACTCACAGATTATGCTCAAGATCTTGTGTGCAATCGATTATGTCTTGTGAACAGCCCATAGGTAAAACTTGTATGCAATATATGTGAATAAAATATTATACAAAATCTTGCACAACTTTTTGTACAATAAGTTGTGTCGTGTGTACTTAGCCTTAGGCCAAACATTATTTCAGTAATATTTAAAATCCATTCTACTATCGATATTTAATCAAGTGTCACCCTGCCTATAAATGTATTTATGATTGGCTTAATATATCTGCTTTCATAGAAACCCGCAGTTGCGGTGATCGAGAAGTTTAATACCAGTGTTCCCAAACTTTTTATACTGAAGGAGCCCTTTTATTAGAAAATATACATTATAGAGCCCTCGTAACATTTTATACACTAATAATATGAACATTCAATAATGACAGTTAAATTTTACAATAATAAAAGAAACGTAAAATGTTTTGGTTGTTCTTTATTCAGATTTGAAAAAAAAAAAATTGACTTTGTTTTTGTTTTATCACCGCATCTTACTACCTGTTCAGGTTATACACATATATAATTATTCTAACGGAGTAGGGATGATAAAGGAAGTATTTTAGAGGTATTATACCCACATTTGCGTTGAAGTAAAGTGGTAAACCATTTAGGGTACCTTCAGTAGACCCGACCGGGATTAGGACCCTGATCTCCCAGTATTCAGAAGACCAGTATGAATTTGATGCCTTAGACCACTCTGCCACTGAAGCAGGTGACAACCCTAATTACAGATGATATTTTATAGTGTGAAAAACAAATAAATAAAATCCTAAAATCGCCTCATGGAGCCTGGGATTACCATGCTGGAGCTCTATGTCCTCGTGGAACTAAAAAAAAACATGCTCTAAGACACTATAACCGCATCGGCAGGCTTGGGTGAGAGTATAATTAACAAAACTCTAACACAAGGTGCTTCTTAAGGCTCAATCTCAACGGCTACACTGATGATTGTATTTCACGACAAATTTTAACCAGTCCTTTTCCAGGCGAATGTTACTTTACTTCCATTTAAACTTCGCATCTTGTTAATTTTTGTTAGTTGGCTTTAAAAATTGTTGATAACCAATGTTGGTGCGAGAGACTACAATTAAATAACTTCAGGGGTCATCGAATAAAGCTAAATAATTGGCTGGTTATTAAATATCGCCGAATTTAATTATGGTGACGTGACAATAAACGTTCTTTATGCTGGCTTTGTTTTCTCCTCTGGCATGCGCCAAATTGTCCGATTATACTCTACTACTAGAGCCACCACCATCAAAAGAAAAGCATGCTGGGTAGCAATCTGTCTCCCTTTTACCATGACGTGGCTTCCAATCCCACCGTTCTAAGTCCCTCTCATCCACTTTCTCTCTCTCTGGACCTCCCTGCCTCCCTGCCCACCCCACACCACTGAGTAGCATCGATCTAGGCCCAGAGTTGCCAACTGCGACGACAGATTTATACCACGTGCGCACTGGCCAGCCTGTGGCCGACAGAGCTCTTGTTTTATAACAAAATATCATGGCTGGACTGCAGTGTTTCGTCGTCGGCATTTGAGGCGGTCACAACGAAATTAGGACATTAAAAACAACACTGTGTAAAGTGTATGTGTATTTGTGTGTGTATATATACACACAGACTCACAAACTTTGCAAACTAGTGTGCTTTAATGTGCTTTTATTTTTCATTGGAATTCCCCCTTCCTTTTCAAACAATGAACACGCTTGCAACCACCTGACGTTTAACGACTACAAATCAACAAACCACGGCCGAAACTCGAAGGTAATACCTTCAGAGATGAGATTCCAGCACTCTAACGACTTCATAGCACTTGATAGTAGCGAAGTTAATTATAAAATCTGTAAATATGAAAAAAATCACAGATTTTAAAAAGGTTCCTTTTTTAAATGTGGTTGTAACTGTGAACTGAGCAGGGGGGGGGATGGGGGGATTGTACTAGATTAAATTTAAATAATTTTAAAATGCCAAAGTTTAATTTAAATTAAATGTTGTTGAAATTTAAGTTATTTAAAATAAATACAAATAATACCAATATATATATATTTTTTAAATTTATGAGAAAAACTATTTTTTTAATGTCTTATTTACAAACCTTTAATCAACTAGTGATACACTTTGTACTGCATTATAGGCTCCCTAATGGTAATACTTGCATAAAAGAGGTGACAAAATATTTAAACATTTACTATACAGGTATTTCTACGTGTACAAAATATTGAAGGAAGCATTTTATTGAAATTATGTCCGCATTTGCGCAGAAGTAATTTTGGGAAACATTTAGGAAGAGGCCACCCTCAGCAGACCCTACCGGGATTCTATCCCCGATCTCCCTTTCTTCAGAAGGCCAGTCTAACACGAGAGTGACGCCTTAGATCATTCAGCCACTGAAACGAATTTTACAAAATGTTGAAATATTATTAGCCCATTTTACCTCTAGATAAATGTCGATATATTTTCTCATTGACTAGAATTTAGTCAGAAAATATTTTTACTCATTTTTTACAACATTTTTCTTTTATTTATTTTTTGAAATGAGCAAAAAAAAACATAATCCTTTCTTTTAAACTCGTCATTGGCCAAACGAGGTTTTAAGTCAATATTTACATCGTAAAAAATACTGCGGCAGTGGGAAAGATTAAAAGAGTAGACGGCAGCAAGGCAAGTAATTGCCTGTTTGAGCGCGTAATCCAATAATTACTCCCGATTGGGCGCACTAATACTAGTTTACTTTATTTGGTATAAACAGATACAAAGAAGGTATATACACATCCTGATATCTCTATAGAGTAGCAATTCGTCTCAAAAACAAGATCAAAGAGCCCCTGAAAAATTAGAGTAGACTGCCGATGAAAGGGAGATCGGGGTTCAAATCCCGGTCGGGTTTGCTGAGGGTCGTTTTCCGAAATGGTTTTATAGGCTTTCTCCACGCAAATCCGGTTACACTTCCTCTAAATTTGATCTCCCTCATCCATAGCCCATTATTATAATTAGTACATATACGTACAGCCTGACCAAGCAGTAAGACGCGGTGCTAAAATATATGTATTGGATAAATTTTTGTATTCACTTCCTATCAAATGAAAGTTTGAAATCGTTGATCATATCTTACGAAGAAAATTTTAATTTTTCCTGTCCATAATTATTCGTTTGTATTGTAAAACAATTATTTTACCATACTATTAATGAAATTTGGTTTGGACGTTTTGATGTTAAGAACGTAAAACTAAATTTCTTTCTTTCAAGTATATTTTAGCTGTGTTTTAATTCGACGTATTCCCCTACTCCTTGTTTTATAGATTCTCTCTTTGACAAAGAGCCATAATTTTCATAATCACCATCATCTTCAACAGAACCTTGATTTGTACTTGAAGAAGTTTATAAGTCTACGCACAGTTCCTAAACGTTATAATTTGACTATATAGAGTCAAATATGTTTATATAAAAATCACATCAAAATTGTTATGTTGTCCAAGAAACTTTTAGTTTTTATTTTCATCACATTATTAATAGAATGAATAGAAAAAGATATTGTATGAACAAAATATAAATGGGAGTACAACCTATCAATAAATAATGAGACATGTTCATGTTGGTGTAATAATACTTTACAACATTTTTGATCTCGTTTTTGCTCGTAGACTTTGCCTGCTGTAGACTATATTACCTTAAGTGTGTTAACGTTTCACTAGGATCGAGTTTCTAATAAATTTCTGTCCTATGCACACGTAAAAACTATTTCATCATCATCTCCCCGTGTTATTCTTTGTATTTAGAAATTAGGCATTATCAATAACGATATAATTTTAATATTATACTTTGTTTAAAAGTTTTATTATTTTAAATTGTTTTGTTGCCTAAACTATTAATGATCTTTAAATTTTACCAGCATGGGTGAGCACGTGGACTTAACGTCAATCTCGTCTAATCTGATTTTACAGTGACGGGGGATTCGGGGCTCGAATAATGGCTAGGTTTACTTAGAGTATTTTTTCCCCTAATTGGTTGCTTTTTTTTTTTTTTGCTCAAATGAAGGCACAGCTCTTCTAAATTCTACCTTCTTTAATTTATCCCAATGTAATTTAAAGTGGATACTCTGGAAATTTAGTAGTACTGTGTGATCAAATATAATATTAAATTAAAATAACCAATAACTTGTATTGAAGGATAAAGAATAACCTTTTTTTTCAGTTGACTATTATTTTGAAATAAATGTAACCATTCCAAAATTACAAATAACAATATATATATATATATTTAAACATGTATTTAGAATTTAAGTCAAAGTAACAAAATTTGTACATTTGTACATTGATGTGTAAAGGGAAGTTTATGTGTATAATATGCGTAGGCCTCCCGGATTAGGGGCAAGAATAACGTATTTGTGTAATAAGTTTGGTCTAAATTAGTTTAAGGCTGAAATATTAAGGATACCCATTTATTTACTCCAGCATAGAGCACAGAGACACTATAGCTATATTAGTATGTTTACATCACATGTGAAAAGTGCTAAAACGTAATAAATATTAAGCCAACACAACAAATATAATTCTCATATTGTCAGTATCTCTTGTCTGATTTTATTTTTGTGGGTATACGCAGTATATAAAGTAATTATATGTAAACAAAAGCAAACAAAGTTTTATGATATAATTGCTTCCTTCTATCTTTATTTGCAAGATAGCATTTCTTCTTTGTAGACTATATTTCAAAAGATATAATTAATGTAGGCTATGTTTTAAAATTAATATTTTATTTTATTTTATTTACCCTTGCACTCGCGATTCGAAAAGTAGCTTGCAAATTTCAGCTATAAAGTTAAGAATGGCTTAGTTCGTGTTGAAATTTGAATTGCAAACTAGTAAGCACCAATGAAATAGCCGCCTTCTAAACAGTCGGTGTTATGTCAGGGCAGTTTACGGGAAGCAGTTTCGCCGGGTTGTTATTAAGTGATTAATACCATTAAGAGCATTTAGTTCAGATTATTTTACTAAACAGAACGGTATATACGTTTTATCACCTTACAATAAAACCTTAACGGTCTATATTACCAGCACATTTATATTCTTGTTGCACAAAAGCAATTCCATATCTTTTCTATGAACTACGATTTTAAAAATGTGAACTTTCGTACCATAAAGAGACGAGCGATTTTTTATTATTATTTCGTACCACGTAACCGTATGAGTTATCCATATTTAATAACACTAATGGATCCGCTTCGGTGGCCGCATGGTCTAACGCGTTACTCTCGTGTTAAACTAGACTGCCGATGATAGGGGTTTTCCACTCTCCTTCCAAGCAAATGTGGGTAAACTTCCTCTAAATATAACCTTCTTAATCCCTAAAACCATTAGTGTAATTAGTTCATAAAAAAGTATAACCAGAACGGGTAGTAAGACATGGTGCTAAAAAGAGAGACACTGATGGGCTAGTAGCGAGGATGGTATAATTTAGAGGAAATGTATTGGGAGAATTGTGGAAGGAGAGGTGAGAACTATTTAGGTAAGACACCGTTGGTACGATGGGCTGGGATTCTAAGCCTTACCGACAAATCATATCTTGACGTTTAGTCCGCCTGCCCACTGACCCGGTATTATGTAATAATTTGGTCCAAAAAGGGATGAAGACGATGTAGATTGGAGGAGGCTACTTAATGTAATCACAAAACACTGTTAAGGTAATCACATCTCGTAGACTACGGTGGGCTAGTTGAAGACACAAGAACCATGTTTAAGTTATTAACTAGCTGACCTATTGGGAAGACCTATGTGCATGGAGAATAACATAGAATGTACCTGAAATAGATAAGGTGTATTGAGGTGGACTGGATAGAATTAGCTCAAACTAGGGATATGTGGAGTACTTTTGTAGTGCGTCAATGAGCTTTCGAGTTCCTAATGCCAAATATGGACTAAGTATTGAAATAACTAAAATATACATATCTTGTTGCATTTTTTGACAATTTCCCTAACAAAATATAGGCTATAAAATTGATTTGCTCAGTTTTTAAGGGTTGTCCGCAGTGTTTCGGTAAAATATTAAGGCATTCTGCGAATAACAAAAGTTGTGAATTGCCGACAAGTCCATTCAATAAATATATTTCGAACTTGGAATAGTTCTACGCTTGTCCGCAACAAATTAAGTCACACAGGAAAATATACAGAACAAATGGCAAACCCATTAAAGCAAGTGTTTCTTTAAACTAAAGTAGAGTGCGTACTTACATTGGATTGATCGTGATATAGCATGAAACATGAGATCAAGATAATTTTGAGTCGCTCAGCTCATTTAGTCACCCCCCCCCCCTTAACCCCTTGTTTCTCTTCACTACTCTCCCCCCACTCCTCTCCTCACACGCTCACTCAATAACATCATATCACGCTCAAGGTTTCCATTCATAGAAAGATCGAGTCACGTGATATTGATGGAAGAGTATTTGCTATCAAGGAGTGTGGAGACCAAACTGGGTCACACACGGAATCTGAGTCTTTAAACCGGGGTGTCGAGTTCCTCCACGCAGATAATTAGTCCGATAGCAATGGTCGAGTCCCTTCACGACACCTAAAGGAGGAGATTATAAGTAGTCGGAATGTAATAGCCTTGTTCCTTCCCTTCTATGGGGTAAGGGAGGTCGAGGATTAACCCCCTCTACTTTGCATATAGGTCCATGGGAACAGAAGGAGTTTCGCACAATAAATGACAAAATTAAATAAAAACTAAATTTACTAACGCATGAAAGGTTAGGTTAGGTTAGGTTGGGTAGGAGCCATAACTATATGTAGAAATTATGGGAGGTTTATAATTTACACTTCTTTCTGATATTAGTACTCCTATCATGAACCAATTATTCATTAACGCATGAAAGGTTAGGTTAAGTTAGGTTGGGTAGGAGCCATAATTATATATAGGCCTATGAACTATGTAAGGTTTGAAGGTTAGGTTTTTACTAGGCTATTGCATTCGGACTAATTATAATTGCTTCTTTGAGTTGATGTAGAGGAACTCGATCATACCTTACCCTCCTCCCCAATGGAGGAAATCGACCTCCCCTCCCCCACCCCCACCCTGTGGGGGAACTCAACCGTGCCCCTTTAAACTGGGTTTAGGAGGGATAAAGGGGGATGAGGGCATTTTTCTTGAATTACATTTTGTGTTAGTGAATACTTACCAAATGATCAATAAGAACACATGTAACAAGTTGATATTATATAGTAGTTGTGGGTTAGTTTTTCATTAGTATATAAATATGGTATCATTAATACAAATAAATGGTACCACACAGTCGTATATACTTTCTCATATAGTTTATTGTAGTTAATGATCAAATTTTCAAAAATCAACTATTCGTAAACTAACTTTAGTAAATTTTCCTAAGAAAAACAAACAAAATAAAACAAAAGTTTTGAACAAAATGTATATAATGGATTGAAGAGCCAAGCTGTTGTAGGTTGTTAGTTACGATTCTAGCTGCATTTCAATATAAAATTCTTTAAGTTTAAAAACAATACCTAGACGCAGGAATCGAAACTAGGACCTTTGGTTTAGTACACCAATACACTTACCACTAAGCTATCCGTGTAGCTGACGATTTATGCGCGTCCATCACAGACTCTGCCTTAGATATGAGTGATGAATGACTTATGGCATGGGACGACACCTGGATAGATCGGCGATAAGAACATTGGCATACTCAGCCAAAGATCCTGGGTTCGATTCCCGTGTCCAGGGATCATTTTTCAATAAAAAGAATAAAATATGTATAGACACTTTTTTTAGTTACAAAATTTAAAAACTCACTCTTTAGTAAACTATTTGCAATATATATATATATATATATATATATATATATATATATATTTAGAAATACGAAAACACATTCTTATTTATTTTATGAAACTAGCAGAAGAGCCCGGCGTTATCCGGGGTAACCAAGCAATGAATTGCGTGGTTACACCTAGTTATGCCTTTCTTTGCTTCAAACAGACCGAAAAATCTTCATTCTGTTTCTTCGGAAACATTTTTTAATTAATTTAAAAAATCTAATCCGAATTTTATAATTACTGCTTCAAGGTTCGCATATTCGTGCACAGGGGCTACTAAATTTTTAGATTTCAGGACCTCTACTTGCGATAGATATCAAGAAATGCCCATCACAGACACACAAACTCTTCATTTTATAAATATAAATACTCCCAAAATACTAACTTTGATATAGATCAGAATAGTACGAGGAAAATTGTTTTAAAACCCTGCAATTAGTTTTGACTAACCAATTCGGTGGACCATCGATCCCAAAATGGAAGTGTTACTATAGGCAGAATATACAGAATGAGTCAAAAGTCTGGAAACATGGGGAGTAAAATGTATACACACGTATAATGTTTTCGTGCAGATTTGGGTGATATATGATGCATTTACATCTTCTTAAATGCAGGTAGTGACAGTTTCCAACAAAATGCACAGGAATTCAACCACCGATACTCCTCACGATCCCCTGGAAACACAAATAAAATGCACTATGCGTGATAGGTGCTCGTGACGGATGTTGGTAATTGAAGTCCTCTGAAATGTGTTGGAAATTACCTCTAGCAGGCTTTTAAATTATGTCAACACGCTCTTTATCTGACAATGTCATCATATATGTCACCCAAACCTGCAAGAAAACATTATACGTTTACAGAAATTTTACTCCTAGTGTTTCTAGACTTTTGACTCACCCCGTATATATTTGTTCATGTTATTGTTGTTCGAGCAGTGATGCCAATAGTGTTGCTTCAATTACTCTATTGTTCGTTTAAAGGGTTGGTTATTGATTTGAAATCGCCACACACTTCTGATTAATGCTAATGTTGATAGGTTTTAATATTTGATTTATTGTTTTAGTTTCGCTGGCACTGTCGAATACTGCTTTACGGTAATTATAATATAGAATTGTCAATTTCATTAACATAATTTAAAAATTAACAAAAATCTGACATCTAATGTTAAGGGTGCAACATGGGAGAGCCTTGAGAAGCGTTGCAGACGTTTAGAAATCCAGGATTATTTACGAACTAGTTTGATATTTTGTAATATTGTTTTTACCAAAATTCATGCAAAGGTTCTGACCCGTTATAACTAGTTTAAAGTGTTTTTTAATGTGATAACTTACATTAAACCCTATAAAACAATTCCACATTATCTTAAAATGTTATTTTGTGACTCTATCAAAATATGACTTTATTTGATAGAGAATGGATATAGATAGCTAGGTTTCTAACATTTTGCTTTAATCTCAAAATTACAAATTTTCATTTGAATTGTTGATTTTTAAAAATTTAAAACTCAAAATTTAAATTTTTTAAACAGCCAGATATCTGCTGATAATTTTCACTTATATTTTGTTGAAAACTATATCATAACGTATAACACATCTTCTTGAATAATACGGGATATCTAAACGTCTGGAAAGCATCTTCAGTGTTCTATCATGTAGAACCCTTTTAACATTTTACTACTTCAAGCTCATGTGAGGGGGATATAAAATACTTGTTGAGCATCGTTATTAGAAAGTTAGATAGTACATCTTCCTTCCCATGCATGTTAATATTTTCAGATGAACAGCACCTACATTGCGTTTCTTAAGAGTTTGGCAGGTAGTGCCTCAATTCTCAAGGATAGAGTACCCGCTTAGCAGATATGTTAGAAAGATAGACTATCTTAGACTCCTATTAATAATAGATAAATAGCGAAGCTTTAGTAGTGAACAATAAAATAGATTTATTTTAGCACCACGTTTTACTACCCGCTCGGGTTGAACGCTTTTGTACTAAACACGCTAGTGGTTTTAGGGATTAGGAAGGTTATATTTAGCAGAATTGTACCCGCATTTCAGTGGAGGGAAAGTGGAAGAGCATTTTGAAAATAACTCAGTACACCCGACCTAGTTTCGAGCCTCAATCTCCCCGTAATTGGCAGTCTAGTCTACTGTGAGAGTATTGCCTTAGAGTTTTTTTTAGACCATTCTATCACCAAAGCGGGTCTTTATAAAATATATTCATAGCTACTATTTTGTTGTGTTTTTTGTTTTGTTTTTGTCACCGCGTCCCACTACCCGTTTAGGTTGTATACATATGAATATATTAGACTAGTGTGTTAAGGGTGAGGAAGTTGAATTTAGAAGAAATGTACTAAAATTTGCATACAGGCAAAGTCTAAAACCATTTAGTAAAAATCATTATCAGTACACACAACCGAAATTCGTAACCTTATATCCTCATCCACGGAAATCCCGTCTACCGAGAGAGTGTCTACCACCAACGAATCAGGTTGATTATTCTGTAAAATTTGTTAATAATAATATTTAGCACCGCGTCTTACTACCCGTTCGGGTTATACGCTTAAGTACTAATTACGCTAATGGATTAGGAATTGGGAAGGTTGAATTTAGATGTAGTGAACCCGCATTTGCGTGGAGGGAGAGTGGAAAACCATTTAGGAAAAACCACCCCCAGTTCACCCGACCGAGATTCGAACCTCGATCTCCCCGTCCTCGGCGGCCGAGCTCAACACAATTAGCGCGTTAGCTAACTACGCCACCGAGGCGGGTGTAAAGTTTGTTGATAAGGGAGATGTTTAAGTAAGTTGGCAAGGTAATCTTTGGATCCACGTTATTAAATTTAAAAGCTAAGTGCAAGTAAATATATATGCTTATTCCTTATCAAATTTTTTCCATGCATTCTTAATTAAGTTGGCAGATGGTCCGTTGAATTGACTAGTATAGGTGCATTACGCCATCATCAGTAACTTAAAAACGTTGGACGTATTACAGTTGGGCCACGAGCTCACCTGCGTTTAAAAGGGTATCGTTAATTCCACATTACAGATGGGCCACGAGTTCCTTTTTAGGAATCGTAAACAAGGTGTATTGGTGTTGTGGCGGTTGTGGCGCTCCATTTAAGATGATTGTAAATGTTTTCTCAAGCTGAGTGAAAAACAGTAAGTTCTGGATAGTAAGACACAACAAAATGCTTAGCTAATCTAACATAGACTAACTTAACCTAACATAAACAAGCCTAACCTAATAAAAGACAAAAGATTGGTGGAGTCGGATTCATATCTACCCACAGGTCTATTATCTATCATACTCCTCCAAGTAGGTGACTGTGGCCCAACTAAGCTATGATGATAATCCTCTTGTTCAGTGATGGTGGCCCAACTCAGCTATGACGATAATCCTCCTGGTCAGTGATCGTGGCCCAACTCAGCTATGATGATAATCCTCTTGTTCAGTGATGGTGGCCCAACTCAGCTATGACGATAATCCTCCTGGTCAGTGATCGTGGCCCAACTCAGCTATGATGATAATCCTCCTGGTCAGTGATCGTGGCCCAACTCAGCTATGACGATAATCCTCCTGGTCAGTGATCGTGGCCCAACTCAGCTATGACGATAATCCTCCTGGTCAGTGATCGTGGCCCAACTCAGCTATGACGATAATCCTCTTGTTCAGTGATGGTGGCCCAACTAAGCTATGACGATAATCCTCCTGGTCAGTGATCGTGGCCCAACTCAGCTATGACGATAATCCTCCTGGTCAGTGATCGTGGCCCAACTCAGCTATGATGATAATCCTCCTGGTCAGTGATCGTGGCCCAACTCAGCTATGATGATAATCCTCTTGTTCAGTGATGGTGGCCCAACTCAGCTATGACGATAATCCTCTTGTTCAGTGATCGTGGCCCAACTCAGCTATGACGATAATCCTCTTGGTCAGTGATCGTGGCCTAACTCAGCTATGAAATTTTGGTACAAGGGCCCAACTGTAATGTGCCGAAGACGTTGTATAGAAGGTGTTTACTCTCATTTATCAACGGTTAAGAGTTATGGTTTACTTGCTCAGCAGAAATGTTAGAGAGGTAGCCAGTGAATCTATCTCACGGCTCATTTTGATTGGCTTGGGTAGTGCCTGTATGGTGAGGTATAGCTTACCTGCTTCTCAGAACTGTTGGGAAGGTAGTCCATAAATATATCTCAAGGTGCATCTTATGTGTGTGTCTGTGTGTGTGTGTGTGTGTGTGCGCGCGTGTGCGTGTGTGTGTGTACGCGCGTGTGCGTGTGTGCGTCTGTCTCAGGAAGTGCCTGTACTGTGAAGTATAGTTCACCTGCATAGCAGAACTGATGAAAGGGTAGCCTATGAATCTATCTCACGGCACCATTTATTTATATCAGGCGATGACAGTAGACCGTCTCATGTAGTACCACCGCAAATCAAACCCGGAACCTCTAAATGAGTAGCCAGGAATGCTGACCATTAGACCAAGAGGCTAGTAGTAATCTTTATTCCACTGGTATTTAAATTAGAATACAGAAAAATGCACCACTATTCGAAGTCTGTTTTGAGCTATAGTACTTTGCTAAGAAAGGTGTTATCCGAGGGTGGGTGAGATGGATGTTTAACATAATAATAATAATAATAATAATATGTTTGCGCATGAGCTATATTATAAGGAAACTCTTGAATTCAGAAACTTCCAATTTTTTTTTTAAATCCCCATATATTACTTAAAAGTAAAGATAAGTAGGTAGCTGACGTGGAACCACCTACATGTCTACAAGGAGATAGCTGTCAGAAACGTCAGGTGAAAACTTTCTCCCATCCGGAAGACTGCCAACGGTTGAAGGGGCAAGAGGGCTAGTTATGCGGAACTGTCAGTATAATGCCAGCATCTAAAAAATTAATTCGCTTTACATTTATAACAGCATCGTTCTGTACACGACAACTTCCGCTATGTTGAGTGCACGAATAAATAATAAATTCACTAAGGGCAATAAGGAAATGGGTGATTGCATTCCCCATGTCAGTGAGTTATTCCGTTCAATTCTATGGGGAGTGATAGGATCTTCAAATATTGTTTTAATTATATATTAATATCAATGTATTAATTTGTGGTTTGGATTAGTTATCTAAGTTTATTTTTACTCGGAGGAAATTTTAAATCACTTGTCGAGTTTTTATGCATAATGCGCATACAGTTTTTTTTTAATTTGGAGCAAAAGACAAATGGTAAGGTGCCCCACACCGACTTTGTCTCTCTTTTATTTTAAAATAAAGACATTTACTAAAAACTCGTAATATTTGTGAAACGAAAAAATATACATTGTTGCAGAAACATTCCATGAAAGGACATAAATTAAATAATATAAACTGTTACAGAAATATTAAGAAAAATGTAACCTCTCTAACTACCGAAGAGCGTAACAATCAATTTCTGTATTCAAAGAGCTCTATAAAATAATATATTTACTTATAGCAAAGAAATTATTGGTTTTTAAAAATATATTCAAAATAAGACTTTTTAATAGTACACCAACATTTTAATGTAAAGTTATTTCATACCTCAATTAGTTGCATAGATATTATCAAAATTGGAAAGTTCGATGTGTAAATTGCCGTTAAAGTGATTTTCGTGGAAAAACGAAATTCGCATTTTGTTTATAATCCTAAACAATGCCTGGATAAAAAATTTAAACAAAATGTTTAAAGGATATTTTGATAAAATTAATATTTTTCTAGTTTAACTCTTAGGTAAACTAACCTTAATTCCATACACCCCTTGGGGCAACCTTATCAAAACACTAAATATAAAATTAACCCGATTGGTAAAATGGTTTCAGCTCTAGGCAAAGATACAATCACAAAGACAAACAAATGGCATCATGAAAAAAAAACCTTTTAGGTTTCAGAGGGTCATGAAACGTCGACATTTATCAAAATTTTTACGACAAAATAGCTACTTCTATCTCTGAGGGGTGTAGAGAAAGTAAAAAACATAAAGTAAAATAATTTTATTACTACTTCACATCTTATTGGCTATCATCATATTTAATATATCAGGGTGTGTAGAATTTAGAAGAAGTGTAACCACAATTTCGTGTATATACCCTTTAGTACAGTGGTTCCCAACCTTTTGTGGCCCATCTCCCCTTTCTGGAGGTTGACTAACACCTATCGCTCCCTTTTCATTTTCATTGTATGCCTAATTTTAATTTGAAGTAAAGTGTAAATAATAAAGCAGTTTTATTATTTTAAACAATTTTACTACCGTGTATAAAAACAACCAAAGCAGTTTTATCCGGTCACTCTTAAATAAAATAGAAAAAAAATTAAAATGTTAATTTTTTACAGATTTTTTTTAAGAACAAAGAAGTGAAATAATTAACTAAGATCATTGACGTACATTTAAAAAACAGGAGTACATGTTTTCATTTTAAAATTGGAATCTGGAAAAAATTAAGTTGACAGTAACTTCTACTGTACAGTACTATTTTAATTTTTCCCCCTTTGAATACTCATCGCCCCCAAATCGCCCCCCACTTATTTATTGCCCCCCTGATAACCCAAATCGCCCACTTGGGGGCGATCGCCCCCAGGTTGGGAACCACTGCTTTAGTACATTCAGCTGGAATTTGAAACTTTGACCTCCCCGTCACCGAACAATAAGTTAAATATCTTTCACGTAATATTTCTTGGTCTTGTGAAGTAAACTCCCACCGATGGACCCACGGACTAAATGTCAAACTCATATATTCTGATTTTACCAGTGGTGGGGAGTTAGGGTTTTTTATACCAGATGGGTTTATTGAGGTGGGATTTAAAAAAATTACTTCTACATATAAATGTAATCGCGACTACACTTTCTCTAAATTCTACTTCCTCATCTCTATCCCGATTAATGTAATTAAATGAGTACTACCCGGATGAATAGTTAAACGTAGATCAACTTAAATATTGCTGCGGGACGATGGCACACCCAGAAATGTATTCGGTGTGGGAGGTAAGAGGGCAAATAATTAATGACATTATAGAATTAAGTTTCAAGGTATATGAGGATTTAGGGTGTACTTCTAAACGCTGGGGTTGGGAGAAAGTTTATGAATATTTAATGCCGTTAGAAACTATTTTGAGTTATTTTTGCGATAGTTACAGTATTTACAAAATGAAAGTTCTGTAAAATAAAAAAATATATATTAGGTAAGTAGATTGAAGAAATTCACTCAAATGTACAAAACGAATTTACTTCCCTTGAGTTCAGGAATAGTGGCTGAATAAAATGTATAGCATATTTAATTCAAAATTTAAAAAATATTTTCTCTTTATATTATATTATCTAATAACGGTTCCCAAATGTGTAGGATTTTCTCAATTTCCCAGAAATTAAAGTGTGTAGGATTTTTTATTTACCTCCTTAGTGGTTATTAATCACTATTGTTTGAACTAAAGTTTAATTCAACACAAGCTCCATGCTGTAGTCAAGACATCTAAGGCGATGTATGCCTCAATAGAATAGGGTGGGGGTGTAGAGGTCTTAATAAAAGATAAGCGTTTCTGCAGTTTTTATAGCAAAACCTTTTTTCGTCAAAATAAATAAAATATTGCATCAGTCCAAACATAAAGTTTAATTTTCTTCACTTGGTGATATCAACAGTTGAATATCTGTCAAGTGTATCCTGGAATTTAATAACAGATTTTCTCTTCATTTAAAAAGTTTCTCATCTAACGCCGCTATGCTCATTACATAAATTCAAGAACTGTTGATATCACCATGTGAAGAAAATTAAATTTTAAGTTTCTAATCAAGCAATATCTTATCTATTTTGACAAAAATGTTTTGCTATAAGAACTGTAAAAATACCTTTACTCGCGTTCGTTATATCCCCACTTTAACTAGCCAGTTTAGGAAGATTTGTCATTTCAAATTTGATTGTTATTAACTTTATTTGAAATTGAGTGCGGTACTAGGGATTCTAAAGTTTATAAAGGGGTGGTCCCAGTTGTTAATAAGCCTTAATTTGTGTTGAGACCCTTGAATATAGTAATGTACTGTAATTGAACATCAGAATGTTGGCCCCTAATCATATATATTTGCATGTACCTTAATTTTGTTATTGTTCAAGGATCTATGACTGCAGGAAAATTCAAAATAGGATTTCCAATGTGAGATAGTGAATTTACGTTTTATTCAGTGAATTTTAAAGATATAATGTTGAAATAAACACCATGAATTCCTAAATAATTCTAAAAATAGTCCTACAGTGTCACAAAATTATTATTTTTATCTTGAAGTAGTTTTTTTAACATATATATTTTAATCCTCTACAACTTAGGTTATTTGACTTGGTCACGAAAAGGACCTGCCAGGATGTAGATTAAAAAGGCCAATGGAAGCATACGTCTATCTAGAATAGTAAAAAATACAAAAGTATTTTTTTACAGAAGTCGATATTTCAAGGCCTATAGTGACTGTGTGAACCTGTCAGACGAATATGGGAAGTGTTATCAGTAGATAAACTAAAGCCCTCGTAAAGTGTGAATTACTCAGTTGCCCCCCTCACCCCCCACCCCCGTTTATATTTCATACATTAGTGTCTAAGTGTGATAGTGCTTAGACTGCTTAGGTGCGTCAAGTTAAGATGCAACCCGTTTCACAAAATAGTTTCCAAATCTCCAAGTAGTCAACGTCGTTAAACAAAAAATAAGACAATGTAAATTAAAATGTTAAATGACTTTGACATTATATAAGCTAATATTTTGTTTGTGAATTTTACAATCAGCAATTATTAGTGGAATTTTAATGTTTATAGCTCTAAACCTATTTAAAATTAAGTCATAAAACTGGGCTGAAAATGTAACTTATTTTATTTTATTCCTCTTCAGTGCTCTTTATTTTAGTTGTTATACATATAATTTAAATTTTTACTAAAATTATTTTAAAATTTTGGGGAAGGAGTCAAATGTCCCGTTTACCCTTCTTTGGGTGCACCATTGCTGCCAGAAGCTTTAAAGTATTTTTTTTTAAACATAGTTGCTTAAATATTTAAAAACATTTCTAATATATATATATATATATTTCCATATATATATATATATATATATATATATATTTCCATTTGAATTCTTGCCACTTGATGTTACAGATGATGTTATCGAACCAACTAAAATTAGATTTTGTTAACTTGACGTGGCAATATAATGTCATTTACAGTCTACACCAACCAACTTTCAGTATAGTGGAAGAGAGGAATTTACAACGCTTCTCTTTCCGAATGATTAAACAATTCGTACAATTTGAGAGAAAATTTAAACATATTATTTTGATATGCCATGTGTAGTGACTCAACAGTTAACCGGAGGAGTTGGAGAGATGTTTTAAAAAGTGATATATGTGAAAGCCTGTTATCTTTTTCAATAATCGTCTGTAATGCAACGCTGACATATTTATTTATTAGTGTCAACTGTATGGATTTAATAGTTTTCATGAAGTGTTGACATCTTTATTGGTTTGATTAATCTTTATTTAATATTTGATTAGCTGTTGGCGTGAAAGTAAAATAATAGCGTTGTGTCAATGGTAGTATAATTAATTATATTATATGCCTATTTTCAAGTATAATTTATTTTTTAAATTTATTCGTATTGGGGGAGTTAAATTTACAGTGATCTTATTTTTTTTAATTATCACCGCGCCTTACTTCCTGTTCATGTTATACGCATAAGTTATATGATAAATTACTCTAATGGGGTAGGGATGCGGGAGGAATCATTTTAAAGGTAATCAACCATCATTTTCGTAGAAGAAGAGTAGAAAAAACATTTAGGGGAAACCACCCTCATTAAAGTTGACCGAGATTTGAACCCCTATCTACCCGTCCTCAGTAGGCCAATCTAACACAAGGGTGACGCCTTAGACCATTAGGCCACTGAAGCGGATCATAATAATTATTATAAATTTTAAAAAGAATCGTGATAATATGCTTGTTGCTGTGTGATAGCACCTCCTTGTTGTAATCTGGTAACGTTGCTTCCTTGGGCAATACGTACCAGGAGAGCCACGCGCATCACCCAAAAACCTCCACCTAGCTACCTTAATCTTAGCCCAAACACTACCCAACCCCTCCAAACTTTTATTCATCCATGTGAAAGGGAAAATACAATTTCAACAATGGTAAATTTTTTGACTGTGATAGGGAATAAAACACAGAACTAAGGCTCAGCTCAAAAATAAATCAAATCTGTTGAATTTTAAAGTTTATAATTCCCTTTATTCTGTAGTATTAATTAGAGATCTTGTAAATAGTAAAATTGTATGTTTCTGTAGACCATGTTGAAGGTTTTGTTTTAAAACCCACTGTGTTCCTGAATTCTTGGATTCATCTACTCTACTAATTACACTCTATGATTTGTTAAGCTTTTATCTTATTTTCACTACGGACAAAGAGCTTATACCTTTTCCTTGTCAATATGCTTTCTCTTTGTTGTTCCTAAGTATCATACCTGGCAGAGGATTTATTGTATTAATCTTCCTTGGTAGAGAGAGTTTGGTGTACCAGCCAAAAATCCTCTTCTTATGCTCCATATTTCAAAATTAAATTAATTTTGTGAGAAAAAATATTGACAGTGATATAAGTGAAGCTATATAGAAAATGGAAACGAGAAGTTTATCCTAAATTAAATATGATAAAGAATGGTAAGAAAGGAATTTGAGAATAAGTAAATATAATTAAATAATTATACTAGAATATAATGTAAGTAAAAGTAGGAGTGCCAGAAGTCCATAATAAATCGAGTGTAAATTATTTATTAAAATAAAGTGCATTTGTGAACACGTGGACTAAATGTCAAGCTGATATATGTAGGCCTAATGAGGATAGCTTTTAATAATAAATATTTCACACTCTCCTTATATGCAAATTAGGGTGCATTTTCTCTCAATTCTACCTTCTTCAATCCTACCTCTCTATCAGGTTTTTTTTAGCGCCGGGTTTTATTAACTGTTCAAACTATACGGATATGTTCTAACTAAGCTAGTTAGCTAGGGGTGAGGAAGGTTGAATTTAAAATAAGTATGCGCGCATTTGCGTGGAAGAAGAGTGGTAAACCATTTATGAAAAACCACACTCAATACACCCAACCAGGATTCGAATCCAGATATTCCTGTCATCGGCAGTTTAGTATAGCACGAATGACATCTTAAAGCTTAGATCATGCAGCCACCGTAACAGGTCTACAGCGTAGATAAATGCGGGCAGGCCATTAGGTTAGTAAGATTTAGTTGGGTATATATATTATTAATATGCCCAATTAGATATTTCAACAAACTGTTAAAAAGCACCTAACAATAAACAATATGCAAATATTAAAAACTATAAACCTTTTGAAAATAGATTTTTATTGCTCCTACAATTTATCATAGTTTTATTTCTGGAGCAATAAAAGAAAACGTATAATACCGTTGTATATAAATATGCATATATTAACAAATGTTCCATCCATACCATCCTCCCTATATGAATACAATACAAAACAAGGCCTGTAGCACACGATATGATCGGGTTTTAACAAAATGATACATGTGACATTTAATTAGTGCGGGTGTGAAGCTTAATCTTGGATCCAGAGTCTGGTGCATTGTTCTCTGGGATATGATTAATGACCCCCTGTGTAAAGTAGAGCACAAGAATAAATAAACTCTGTGCTTGCCACTAGGGAGGCTACGCAAATACCAACGCCACTCTATTCATTATGCAGCTTATATGCTCTCATATAAAATATTTCCGTTCGAAATAAAGGCTTATGATTTTTTTTTCTCTAGTGCCGAGGGTGGGTGAGTAGCGTTTATATAATAAAAAGTCTCCATTCCCACCTGGAATTCATGGTTTAAAATACGACTATATATATATTTTTTAAACATTATAATAGATCATTAAAAATTATAGTTTTAATTCAAACACCGGCCGCGAAAGCTCTTCAAAGGTATAATAGTACAAACTTATAAAAATCTAAATAATATATGTATTAATGACATAATGACATATTTTTGGGAAAGCTTGACCTTTCTGTGGGCTTCGTTGGCGAAGTTATGAGGTTGATAGGGCAGATTAGGGGGTTAAGGTGTTTACACCCCTCATTTTATTCTCAAAAGCTATAATTTTTATTCTATGCTGGTTTTCTATGCCAATATGATTTATTTTTCATTTTTGTTTTATTTTTTGAGAAAATATCATGCTATTTGCATAATTATTCTCACTATGATATTGACCTCCAATTTCTCTATCAATTCTGTACTTTCTCCAAGTTGTGAATAGGACGGTAAAGAAGGCAAGACATTTGGGTTTTTTCATTTAACAGAACTTGAAAGTAGATCCTTTACTTTAGAAACTGACCTCGTTATCTTAGTCAGCTAACGCACTGGTTTCATATTGAGCTGGACTGCCGAGGACGGGGAGATCGTGGTTTGAGTCTCGGTCGGGTGAACTGGGGGGGGGGGAGGGTTCCCTAAATGACTTTCCACTCTCCCTCCAAGCAGATGCGGGTTCACTTCGTATTAATTCAACCTTTTCAGTCACTAAACCATTAGCGTAATTAGTACTTAAGCGTATAGTCCGAACTGGTAGTAAGACATGGTGGTAAATTAATTTACTGTAGACGAAAACATAGTGAAGTATTTTAGCTTGCTTTGTAAAGTTTTTAACTATTTTATTCTCTTGAAGCAATATATAATTCAAATATTATATCTTATACAATGGTTATAATTAGACTAGATTAAGACTTTGTTTGATTAGTACAATTTAATGAGTGGGCTTACTAACACAAAGCATCACAATTGATATCACTTCACTCTAATATAATATATCATATCCAAGCCAGTGAATATCATCGAACCCATGGCCCTCTCTTTCTAGGAATTTCCAGTTCAGATTCCGGCTGATGGAAGACACTGAGACTTTGAATCTCAATAAAATTTATAATTGTTAATAGATGTTAACAAGCTGCAACTAAAAGAAAAACAATAAAAAAGACTCAACTCTGAGCTAATATTTAGTAGGATTATTTTGTTTTCGTGTTTTACTTGGTCTATAACATGTGGTTTTGCTATAAAATTGCAATTATTTTTATACTAATTTTATAAAAATTTATTCTTATTTACTCTTAAAAATAAAATTTAGTATTACCCATACCGGGGGACCTAGGTTTCAGGCTCATATAATCAAATTTGCCGCTGAATTAGAGGTCGTAGTTTTGATCCCAATTATATGTACTGAGGTTGTTTTATTTTTTACTAAAGCGTTTCCCATTCTACTTCGACGCAAATTCGGTCGAATTTCCTATAAGTTCTACCGTCCTCATCTCTAATTAATTAATTAATTTTAGTACCGCGTCTTACTACCCGTTCGGGTTATACGCTTAAGTACTAATTACACTGATGGATTAGTAATTGGGAAGGGTGAATTTTTAGAGGAAGTGAACCCGCATTTGCGTGGAGGGAGAGTGGAAAACCATTTAGGAAAAACCACCCTCAGTTCATCCGACCTAGATTCGAACCTCGATCTCCCCGTCCTCGGTGATCTGGCTCAACACGACTGGTGCGTTAGCCAACTACGCCACCGAGGCGGGTCTCATCTCTAATACATCAGCTTAACTAATATGTGTGAGTATGACCCTAATAGTTAGCGTGGGCGTGGTTGGGAAAAAAAGGTACCATAAAAAAGAGGGTAGTGTTTTAATCTACCTCCATAGTAATAAAGGCCGATTATTACATATTATAGCGTCACAATGGGATTTGATTTTTATAAAACGTGTTTGCATCATCGGATATTTCTATTAACCTGATTGATTAAACCCATACACAAGTTAACTAAATGTGAAAACACACATCTTCCGGTAATACCAGCATGTGTTGTACTTGTTAGCCACGTCAATAATCTCTTTAATAACATGACAAAAACATGAAGTGCTATAAATGTAAAAAAAATGACAAAATTTTTTTTAATTAATTTAAGCAATAAATATAAATTTTGTGATTCATATCAATAGCAAAGAATGCACCATATTCTAATTGACTCCTTGTGCTTCAGATACCATTTAAGTATAAAAACAATCCATGCCATTTATTTTGTTCACTCATGGTCAATTTAACTTCAATATTATAAAAAGCCTCCTTTTCATTAGATGAAAAAAAACTTGTCTTACTATCCGTTCAGGCTATATGCATTAAATTATACTAATACGATAGGAATTGGGAGGTATAATTTAGTGAAAAAGTACCCACATTTTCGTGGAGGGAGAGTTCATTAAGGACAAAACTATTCTCAGTACACTCAACTGGAATTCAAACCCCAATCTTCCCATCATCAGTAAACGAGACTATATTTCGTTTTAAACCACTTTAGGATTGAGTTCAGCGCAGCCGGAGTGGGGAAAGGAGGCTCGTCACATGATCTACCAATCCGTGAAGGGTAGTTGTCATAGCAACCGATTCACGTTGCCAGATTTCTTGACAGTCACTGAGTATGCTTGCATAGTAGTAACACGCAAACTCCCGCTATGTGGCAACTGTGTTCCCCGGCCTACCCACCACGCGGATCCTAAAGCAGTGTAAATCGGAGTTTAGATGACTCTGAGATGTATTCAAAGTACTCATCGATGCGGGTAAAGTTTCAGTAACTATAGGTACTATATATCTATTAGATAAGTCAAATTTTACTCGCATAGTTTTTTTTTGTTATTTTTATATTATTATTTGAGGTATTTAAGCGATTGATTATAGCAAACGACTTGTAAACTCATTTAAACCTAGAACTGATAGACACAACACCCATTCCTTAGCCGTTAATTTAGCATTGTAAAAGGGGATATCTACATTTCACTAACGATAAATTTCTTGGCATTGCCGGTGATCAAACCCGGGACTCTTAGCTCAGTAGGCACACATGTTACCGAGTGAGGTGTTGGACCTGCTCGTATTGTTATTCGTGCATAGAGCTTAGATTTTTCCCCACAATACTGGTGCAATTTATACAAATTTATTTATTTGAGCTATCTAATTTGCACTTTCTGACCCTACTGATTATATCAGCACACTAGAATTTCTATGATTGAGAGTGAAAGGGCCTACCAATTTTGCGGGGAAAGGCATTTTCACATATACCTTCCAGTGCTTTTACATGTCGCAATCAACATGGGACAGACGGCTTTACTTTCCCTCACAAAGGAAGTTGTGCAAGGGATTTTTACCACTCAAGAAAAATCCTGGCGACTAACCCAAGCGGGTAGTAAGACGCGGTGCTAAAAAAAAAAGTTGACTACGTATGGGTTTGAACCCACTAACTGATGGTCTTGAAGTGAACACTTTACCCTATGACCCTATACAAATTTATTTTCCTCATTCTCTCTCTTTGTTTTGAATATGATGCCATGTTACTGAATAATAGTTTTAAAGCGTAGGGATCCAGAAGTCTAAAGTTGACTCAAATGCACAACTCTGCGTCAAAACTGCGGCAACATTTCCCATGGTGGAAGCAACTGTACAATACGTTAACTGAACTGGTCATTTGAAGAGCTAAACAAACACGAGTTGGGAGAATGTCTGGCCGCAATAATGACGCTAGTATCTGGGAGGGCGTACTATTTCCCCGGTATTTATACACTAGACGTTACTTATTTAATGTTTTTTATGACCATCTGGCCGGTAAAATGTTGATAGGTAATTAAAGGGTACGTAGGAACCTGAATGTTTCGGAATCAACTTAAAGATTGATATGTAATTAGTGCTTGCATTTATAAAACCTTTGCATGTATTATTCTCGTAGGCGACGACTACCTGCTGCTCAAAAGTACAATAGAATTCCAATCATCCGAATCGCCAACTAACCGGATCACCACAACCTCAAAGCGTGACTCTTGACCTCCAAGCCTCCATAAAATAATACTAAACGAGCTTGGCGTTTAGTTAGTGGGTCCACCTATGTGGATCCAACTATGAAAATGTTCAAAGATAATATTATTAGTCTAGTATGTATCATAGAAGACTTGTGTTGGTAAATATGAGATGAATATCTTTAAAATAGTTTCCAATTAATTATCCAAACTTTAACAAATAGTATTTATCTATACAATTTATGAATATTGTTTAAATAATTAAAAAGTACATTATTAGGTGTAAAAATTTAATTTATATCCAGACACAAATATAGAACTCTTTTAGGGTTAAAATATTCAATAAATATAATTTTTTCACGTCAACTGGCGATGTATAGCTGGCATGTATATTAAAGCAAGTGTTTCACAAACAATTAAAAATATTTTGTTCGATTTTTTACCTATTCACTCTGCAAAATATGATCACTAACAATTATTGGCTACAATAGTATTTCGGGGAATTATAACTCAAAACACATTCCTAACCCAACTCTTTTTTTTTTCAAATCACCACAATCGCACAATCCCTCTACCCCCCCCCCCTTTATTCCCCTAAACCTCCTCTCGTATAAAATACTGCAGTATTTTTGTAGCAATGGCATTTAAACGAGGGCCTCATCAGACAATAATTGAACTATGAATCATATCGGCCTGCCAGTACGATGCCAGGAAAATTATCGATACTCGCAATTTATCGACAGGCCAACTTTTGTGAACTGCGCGTCTGATAATAAAACCGTTGCCCCATACGATTTCTAAACCATTGTGAGAAAAAGGATGGAGGTGTGTAATCTCCACTGACGATTCATCCATATATTAAACATTGATGTTTTAGAGGTATCAGTGTAAAATAAAAAAAATCATGTTTGCTTTTGTTTAGAAAAGACTTCGTCTGTCGTGAAAACTAGGAAATTCACAGTCTACTAAAATAAACGTAGAAAAAAATAATTTATAAGCCTATTTATTATGGAGTCAAACCGAAATTGATATCGGTTTCGTTCTGGTTAGCAAATACTTATTTTAACGACTTAGTTTCTAGTTCTCGAAATATAGTTGTTGTTTTTTTCAAAGAAAAGGTTACCTTTTTCGAAAGACCAAAGAACATACTTATTTTACAGGTTTTGATTTTGGTTCTAAATATAATATTGGCAGGTTTCTATTTTCAACTCTGCCTTATTTTTTTTTAGCACCGCTTCATACTACCTGTTCGGATTATATATTTATTACTAATTACACAGTGGACTAGGGATAGTGAAGGTTGAATTAAAGGAACGGTACCCACATTTTCATGGAGAGAGAGTCGGAAACAATTTAAGAAGAAACTTCAGTACACCCGACCGGGATCGAACCACGATATACCTCTTAGACCTGCTTTTTGATGAAGGAGGATTGGGGTTTGAATCTCGGTAAGGTCTAACTGAGGGGTTATTTTATCTATGTTTTTCCATTTTACTTCCGCGCAAATGCGGGTGTATAACTTCTAAAATGTTTTTTTTCCTCATCTATATCCCATTAGAGTAAATTATATATACGTACAGCCCAAACCGGTAGTAAGATGAGGTGATAAAATAAATAAATTAATGGTTACTTTTACTGTTCGACTCTATGCTCTTTTCAACGAAAAATGTTTTGATTTAAGGTTGTGTTTTAGCTACAGTGTTCTAATTATAGACTAATTACATATTTAGTGAGACGCACCAAGTGGAGTGAAATCAATAATTAGAAGTGAAGTGGACCGCTGTGTTAATTTTCAATCGAGGTAGAATCAATGTGTTGAGAGAAAACAGTGTACTAGAACCCAAACAACACGTGTTCCCGTCATAAGTAGACAGGTATTCCTTTTTAAGTTCCCAGAGTAGACTTAGCTATTCGGATATAATAACCAATTAAAATAATTGTTTGGCCTTTACTTATTAGATCAATAAAATATGCATTAAACAACGTTAAAAATAAAGTTTTGTTAATAAAAATATAATTATTTATCTCGAACAGGTTTTTTTTTCAAACAATCTGCATCTGTTCGGCTAGTGCGGAAACATTAATTACGCTAGTGGAATAAAGATGAGAAAGATATAGTTTGAGAAGGATTGTACCCGAATTGGCTTGAAGGGAGAGTAGGGGAAACCATTTAGGAAAAAAACACCCTCAGTACATCCGACCGGGATTCAAAGTCCAATCTCCCAGTCACCGTCAATACAATCTAAGGGCGGATTCATGGTCAGACTTAGTGCGCCTTAAGTACAGCTCGAAATTAATCCCAAGACATATTTCTAAACTCGAATGGAGTGGGCCAATTTTGCTTATGAAACTGGCCCTAATCCATTCTGGTTTAGGTAGGTGTCTCTTGTGTTTGGTATCGAGTCTGACCATGAATCTGGCCCTTTAAACGCTAAATTGACAAGTTATACCAGAAGGGGGCATCATATTTTTCGATGTAGCCACAGATGTGGCGAATAAGAAGAGAAACCCGCCACAGCATGTACAAGTTGAGAGATTAGTTTACTTAATATAACTACAATATACATTGTTTGAAGAATTTTATTTAAAACAAGTACACTTTGGCTACTCAGTTAAAACTGCCTCGTACACAAATAATGAAAATTGTTCAAATTGAAAATGTAAGGCAATTTAATGCAAAATTCACTAAGGCCCAGTTTCATAGTCAGAATTAATACGTCTCAAGTGCAGTGCTAAATTAAATATATGACGACACCTGCCTAGACCATAATGGGTCAGTTTCATAGTCGGACTTCGTACGTTGTTTATTTGTATTAACTACGTCGATTTTTGTTCTATTTTTATTAAACTTGTCTTATTCAAAGAGCTAAATAAAACATTAAAAATTGAAAGGCGACCAAGAATATAATTACAGGAGAGCGGCGATTTTAATTTAATAAGAATATCGTAGCTTTCGATATACACGTTGTGATGTATCAATTAATGATAGATATATCGATATATTACGGAAAACTTCCATTCTAGTCTACGTATTATATTTCAATTGTTTGTTTAGAATCGATTAATATATTCTGACAGTCTCACTTAACTTTTACTTTAAGAAAAAAGTGTGTCAAAGTTGTTACGTTTTTACCTCTTGATACTGTCATAATGTCGGGTCGTATTATATTCGAGACAATTTATTTTTCACTTAGATCACCTCAAGATGTTAGGGTTGTATTATATTCGGGCCATTATGGTAGGGGCCTATTTACAATTTGCCGGTATTTAAGTGAAACGGCAACCAAACTAATGAGATATAATCGATTATTACCTATTTTGAATGTTGCCGTTTTGTTTATTTACCAATCTTATCGAGAACTAAGAATCGAGTAGCGATAATCGTAATATAATGATTGATTTTCGATTCTTTCGATACCAGTAAGAATCGAAGGTATCGAGGTATCGGGGAATCGAGTTTGACAGCCCTAATATTATCTCAATAAAATAATGTATTTTTAGTCAAAATGTCAACGACATTTTCAATTGCACTTTTAGGTTAAATATAATTTTATAATCCGAATTTTGTGACATTATATATTAGAGTACCGGTATTGCATTGTATGAGAAATATAAAATTACTAAATGCGTTTCTAAAATAAAATATGATCAACATCAATTTCTCAGTCACACGCCCCATTTCAAAAGAAAATAGATAGTCTAGTTTGTAGTTAATAATAATAATAATAATATTTAGCACCGCGTCTTACTACCCGTTCGGGTTATACGCTTAAGTACTAATTACTCTAATGGATTAGGAATTGGGAGGGTTGAATTTAGAGGAAGTGAACCCGCATTTGCGTGGAGGGAGAGTGGAAAACCATTTAGGAAAAACCACCCCCAGTTCACCCGACCGAGATTCGAACCTCGATCTCCCCGTCCTCGGCGGTCGAGCTCAACACGACAAGCGCGTTAGCCAACTACGCCACCGAGGCGGGTTAGTTTGTAGTTAAGTGTATGACAAAAAATGAATAGGAATGCTTTGTTGTAACCTCTTCCCTCAAAACTACCATATTTACATTTTTCCAGATGATGTATGTGACCAAACAAGGGGCAGACAAATGTAGACATATTCAAGATCTTTTTTTTTTTTACATAAAGGCTACCCGTAATCGGTGGCCGAGTGTTCTAAATAGTTAAACTAGTATTGAATGTGATTGTCATCAATGGTGGGTGGAGGGGTGAATAAACACAGGGTGAAGGTGGTCCTACAAATGTTATTGTAGGTTTATCCACCTCTTTACATATTAATGTGGGTACATTTCCTCTACTACATCTTTCATGCTATTAACTTTTAGAACAACTTTCCAGTAACTCTTGCATTAAAACTATTCTTTAACAATAGATTTTTTAATTTTTTTGGAATTATAAATCTGTACTTTAAGAAACTTATTTTTACCTGAGAAATTTTTTTACGCTGGAATTATCATTTTACCTTTATCCAAAATATGAAATCAGTACAAATATTGTTTATCTGCCATTTTTATAATTTTATTAATATTAAAATTGGTTCCTTGATTTTAAAAAACCTGAATATTAGTTTGTGGTTTGTGTCCTTTTCAAGTGTAGATATTTTCAAAAGAAGCAAACAAATATGTTATATTAAATACGATCTTAAACTCATCTCAAGTATTTATCTCTTAGGCTCAAATTCAAATTTTGATTTGCCAAAAATATCTATGACAACACATTTTTATGGTAATTATTTAAATTTTAAATGCTTATTTTTCTTCTAGAAAAGTTTGTGTAGAATTTAAGGCGTTTTGATTGACAATGGAAATCACTCAAGCTCTTAACATTTAGAGTGGAATCTTCCCCCTTGTTTTGAGTCTACTTTGGTTTAATATCGATATATTTTCATCATAATGTTTACAGCTATTTCTCACTGCCAATCAACTCTAACATTATGATAATCGATTATCGATTATACCCTTCGGATGAACGACCGCCAGAACTCAACGGGTGCAATCAGAACACCAGATAAGTTGGCGCTAATGGCAAATCGATGTTCGGTGGTGCCCTTGGATGAGGGTGAAGCCCTCCTGCACCCGGTGACAACGTAACAAACGAGGTATTTGTAATAATTGAACGAGCGCTGAAAATTCCTCCTTTAGAGAGAAAGAGAGAGAGAGAGCAGGAAATTTTGGTCGGAGCCGTCGTACGCACTCTCTCAGATGAGGCGACTGTAACTTGGACGATGGTTGAAGGGCGGGTAGGAGGGGGGTTTCAAGAGAGATGAAGGTGAGAGGGAGCTACAATCAGTTATGCCAACTATAATCATACCTACCAACTGTGAAACTCATTCAAATAAAACGTAGTTGGTTTTTGTTCGGCGTTTTTTCTACCCGTCCGTGATAAATGCATTTAATTACAATGATGGGGTGGTGATAAGGAAGATAAAGTTTAGAGGAGAAGTAACCATATTTACATAGAAGGATGCAGGAAAGCCATTTAGGAAGATATCATCCTTAGTATCCCAGCAGGGATAGGAACCCTGACCTATCCATCACTGTCAAATCAGACTAGATGAACTTGACGTTCAATTCACTTGACCACTGGTAAGGGTCTAAAACGTAGCTCTATCTTGATCAGTTGTCTTCTTCATTTTTTTTTAATGCATTGTTTTAATTACAATACAATCTAACCTGGTAAAACTCGCATTTGTGGGCAAGCGGACTAAAGAGCCAAGTTCGTATAATCTAGTTTGCCACTGACAGGGAGGTCAGGATTGTATTCTCAGCAGGGTTTAGTGAGGCTGGTTTCTTCCAAATGGTTTTCCACTCTTCTTCCAAGCAAATGTGGGTACATATAATTTAAACTTTACCTTCCTCACTCCTACCCCATTACTTTAATTATGTGAATAGCCTGGAAAGGTAGTAAAACAAGGTGCACAGACAAACCAACAAGTATTTTTTTAGCACCACGTCTTACTAACCTATTCAGGTTATTATTAAGTATTGTTAGGGGGAAAGAAGTAATAAATGTCCCTGTTTTAGCGATAGAATTCTTTGGAATGGTCCAGAGTCAGATACATGAGTTTGTTACCATGTCACGTTAGTGTATGTGTGGGATATGTTTTTATATTTGTTGTTTTAAATGTTTACAATAGGTAAGAGGTGTGTAAAAATGAGCATAGTCACTCAAAAACTAAGGGTTGGAACATAAAAACGCTATTATCTAGAAAATGTAACAAAAAAAAGTTTAATAATATAAATTTAACAAATGTAGGCCTACTCAAATTTGGTGCATGACATTTAGATTCTGTAAATTTTAGTTTAAACTGTTATTCTATTCACAGTATAAACATAATTTAATACCGTATCTGGTCTAAGGCGTCACTATAGTGTTATACTGGACTGTTGATGACAGGGAGCTCGGGGTTCATGTCCTATTTGGGTCTACTGAGAGTGATTTTTCCTTAATGTTTTCCCACTCTCCTTCCATGAAAATGCTGGTAGATTACCCCTAAAATGCTTCCTTCCTCAACCTTACGCCATTAGAGTAATGTATAGTATATGCGTATAGCCTGAACAGATAGTAAGACGTGGTGATTATATATAAAGGGTGTCCGCCATGAAACTCCTCCACTTTATTTAACTGTATTTGCTTAAAATATTGGTGTTTCATGGTAGACATCCTGTTTAACCGTATTTGACCCAATGGTAGCCCCCGACAAATATTAACAACTTAAGAGTTTCTACCCCAGCAACAAGAGTCCTCGACTACTCTTAGGTCTAATACTAGCTATCAATGTTTGACTTTTTAATTTTTAATTTGTATGAGTTCCTTAGAGACACTTGTATTAAAAACAAGCTCAACACAGATGAAACCATAGGCACCCATATTGGTGGATTGGTGGAAGGGCAGGGGCGGACAAAGAGGGGATCTTCAATCCACCCCTGTAAATTTAGTCTAATAGCTATAATTTATATGCTAGTGCTATAGCTATAAAGTCTAAATTTGCTTGGGTTCAAATTAAATATTTATTTTCTTACCCTCATATTTTTATCATGGCATATTACTACCCGTTTGGGTTGTACTCAAATGAATTAATTATGCTAATGTGATAGGTATGAAAAAGGTCAGATGAAGTTTACCCTCATTTGCATGGAGGGAGAGAGGAAAATCATTTAGTTAAAACCCTCGGTATATTCGACCTAAATTCTAACCCCGATCTCCCCATAATCGGCAGTTTAATCTATTGCCAGGGTGACGCCTTAGACTATTCGACCAACGAAGTGTCCTGACCTTTTAATTCCACAGTCGCAAGCTTGCCTGACCTTAGCGTTGATTATTTAGCTTATCGACTCATGAATTTCCAAATTTTAAGTTGTTATTTTATTAATATTGTGTATTTTAGTTCACTATAGAGGTTGAATTCAAACGTTTATAATCTGATGTTGATTCACAGGTTATAAAACAATAAACACAATTATATATTGTTTGTTTTATATTATATTTACAAAGCATTGGCTACAGAATCCCCACGGCCGCCATGGATCAAACTCGATGTACAGACTATTTTGTCTAATTTATTGGCTGTCGGGGTATTTCATTAGTTCCTATTTAACGTCTCCGTTAAACGTTGGTAGACAATTTTCTACCCGGTGAACAACGTCTGCACGTATTGTCTTCCCAAAGGGCTCTTCTCGCCGGCATTGTTTACTCGGCAATACAGACCAACCTCCTTCATGAGGAGTCGGGAAACACTTGTCATCAAACCAAAACCCAGAGGGTCGCCCCCTATCTCTTCAAACCATTAATAACGCCCAGCTCAAAAACCCGGGTTAATCCAGTCCAGCATGTTGACAATTTCCCTCTGAGTCGTCGTCCCTCCCACGTCCTAGCGACGGAAGGAAGAGGGAGAGAAGTCCTGGCCCATAGCTTAGACACAAATAGTAGATTGCACTACTCTACAATCAGTTATTTCAAGGTCCATCTATCGTAAAAGGTATAATCACGGTAGCCATTGTGGCATAAATTTGATAATTCAATTTTCCCATATCGATAACGGTGACACACTCTAAATAAATCCTAGTATAAAAGGTTATAAGCCGATTTTTAAAATAATCATCAGCTTATTTATGATCAAAAATTAACGTGTTTTACATTAAAAAAGGTTTTAAAAAACATATTAAAAACATTTAATCACTATATTAGTCAACCAATGTTCAGATTGTATCGGTCCAGCCAACATTTAACCAGTTTTATTTAGTATTTTACGGTAAAATTTCATTTGATATTTTTATAACATAACCAAAATTATAAACAAGATTCACATGTTTGTTTTTAATAATAATAGACTAGTAATAATAATTATATTTATGTTGGTTTTTTTTAAATTAGTGTCATAAGCCATTTTCTCTGCCATTTGTCGGTAACCTGAGATTTGAGTCATAATGCCTAAAATTCATGAGTGCCTTCGGTGTGGTTTGCCCCTTATGAGCTAAAATGGGATTTTCTCATCCTCTCCCCATGCTAATATGCTACTATTCTAACGTTTTTATCTCTAACACGTAGATTTAAATTATAAAACTTTTGTGTTGGATAATTACACATAAAAAAGTATCGCTTAAAAAAAAACAGTAAGATGTATACTTCTATAATTGTCCTTTCTTCTCCTTGCTGTGAAACATCTGCGTTCCTCCTACCTCTGTCGAAACGTCTGACTTCTGTGAGAGGTGTTGTCTTGCCAAGACGCGAACTGATTATTAATTTGGGAACCCCCTAGCGAGGGGGTTAAACCACACAAACAACGCCATTACACTGCAGTAAGGAGGGGAGTAACGTGGAGAGGAAGGGGAGAGGGGGGAGAGAGAGGTTGGTTAAATATTGCAGAGCATTCAACACAGGAAGTCCTCCCAAGGGTTGAACCTCTCGAGACGTGGAAAGAGAAAATGGTTGGGATTACTCGGAGGCGCGTAACAAATGTCACGGATATTTTGAAACTTACGGGTTATTTAACTGCGAGTTAATGGTGATATACGGAGAAGAGTAAACGGGGGTTTGAAGAGAGAAGAAAAGTCAATTTTAAAGTTGAAAAACATATAATGTATTTTAAACAAAAGATTTGTTCAACTTTTGTTTGAGTTTGTTTTAAATTTTTAAATACATTTTGTGGTACGCTACATTTAGAGGAAGTGTACACAAATTTCCTTAGTGAGAAATAATTTAGGGAAAAACATATTCAGTACACACACCCAAGATTCAAATCATGAACTCGGGTAAAACCTTTAATAACCAAAACATTACGTTTATGATTTTTATACTGTCCAACGGCTTAGCTAAAAAGGTACTTTACTTGATTTGATAGTTCCAGATACTAATCCTGGCAAGATTATAAAGTCTGTGACTGGTCAAATTGGGTTTTACTGTGGTTTTAAGTGGTAAAGTATCAGTTTGATGTATGGTTTTTATATGTATCCTATTGTTAAGCTGGTATAGTGAAATAATATAAGTACTAGAATAATATGATAAGGACGGATCATAAAATGGTTGTCAACTTAGTATACATGGAAAACTTTTGGAACAAGTGAATGATTTTGTGTATCTTGGCAGAATATTTTGTAAAATGGAAGAATAGATGGAGAAATCAACAGATGGGTGAATGCATCTTGGAGTGTAGTTGAATGTATGTGGACTATTGAAAAGAGTGAAGTATCGAAAGAGGCAAAAATGGCAGTATATATACAAATGTGTTAACGCCAGCAGTGTTTTATGGATGTGAAGCGTATGTTTGTCAGAAGAAACACAAGAGTAAGGCGAATGCGGTTGTAATGAGATATCTAAGAATTATTATATGTGGAAAAACTTGCATGGCCAGAGTCAGTAATAAATGGGTGCTGAAGGAGTGTGGTTTGCAAGGGAATTAAATAGACCAATGTGACAGAAGCATTGGGAATGTTGAGATAATGAGTGTAGATCTAGTGACGAAGAAAATATATGAAGGTAGAGTGTGTGGATCAAAAGGAAAGGGTAGACCATGTAGGACGAGGCTAAATATTGTAGATGAATGTGTGAAAAAGAGAAACATTAAGAGTTTTAAGAATAAAGAGCATGTATGACTCGGTGTATGGATGTTGTTGAAGCGAAGTGAGTATTAAAGGATAGTGAAGTGTGGAAAAAGTTATTGAGGACGAGTTGAGTACAGAGTTGTTTCTTTAATCAATTTGCACAGTTTCTTGCCTACCCCCAAAGGGAGCGGCGTGATTATGAATGTATGTATGCGTGTATGCGTGCATGTATGTATGCGTGTGTGCATGTATGTATGCATGCGTGCATGCAGGCATGCATGCAGGCATGTATGCAGGCAGGCATGCATGTAGGCATGCATGTAGGCATGCATGTAGGCATGCATGCATGTAGGTATCATGCATGTAGGTATGCATGCATGTATGCATGCATGTAGGCATGCATGTAGGCATGCATGCATGTAGGTATGCATGCATGTAGGTATGCATGCATGTAGGTATGCATGCATGTATGCATGCATGTATGTATGCATGTAGGTATGCATGTATGTATGCATGTAGGTATGCATGCATGTATGCATGCATGTATGTATGCATGTAGGTATGCATGTATGTATGCATGTAGGTATGCATGCATGTATGCATGTAGGTATGCATGCATGTAGGCATGTAGGTATGCATGCATGTAGGCATGCATGTATGTATGTATGCATGCATGTATGTATGTATGCATGTATGTATGCATGTATGCATGTATGTATGCATGTATGTATGCATGTATGCATGTATGTATGCATGTATGTATGCATGTATGCATGTATGTATGCATGTATGCACGTATGTATGCATGTATGCACGCACGCACGCATATATGCACACACGCACGTACGCACGCACGCACGCATGTATGTATATATGTATATATGTATATATATATGTATATATGTATATATGTATATATGTATATATGTAATATATGTAATATATATTATATAAATGTATATATGTATATATGTATATATGTATATGTATATATGTATATATGTATATATGTATATATGTATATATGTATATATGTATATATGTATATATGTATATATGTATATATTTATATTATATATGTATGTATATATATGTATGTATGTATATATATATTATGTATGTATGTATGTATGTATGTATGTATGTATGTATGTATGTATGTATGTATGTATGTATGTATGTATGTATGTATGTATGTATGTATGTATGTATGTATGTATGTATGTATGTATGTATGTATGTATGTATGTATGTATGTATGTATGTATGTATGTATGTATGTATGTATGTATGTATGTATGTTCTAAATAATAATTTTTATTTTTCTGAGGAAGATAAGAATTTCTTACTGATAAGCATGTTTTGAAAATGTTGTTAAAAACTGTTATACACTATATTATAAAGTATGTAAGATTGTGTCTACAATTTATTTTTCACGTGTGGTCTTACTATCGGATATATATGTGCTAATATACTTGCACTTCCTCTTAGTTACCCTCCTCATCAGTTCCTCTAAATACAAGTCACGTCAAGCTCTCCTAGTTCAGTGATGGAGAGGTTTTGATTCAAACCCCAGCCGGTATGCCCATGGAGGTTTTTCCTAAATGGTTTACCACCGTAAATCCACGCAAATGCGGGTGTATTTACTATTAAAACTCCTCCTCTCTACTTCATGGATGTAATTAAATCCGCACAAGCCAATTGGGCAGTAAGACCTGGTGGAATAAAAAAATACACTACTATTGGGAGGTGCAATATGCTGTGTTCGCCACGCACCGTTTATGTTATACTCCGGTGGCGCGGTTTGTGTATCACTGGTGTAGACCTAGATTCGTGAGTGAAGGGGTTGGAGGAGGGTGAGGGTGGGCTGCGGAATGGATCGATATTACCCTGCACTTGCATGTTCTTCACCCAACCCGCCGGCGTCTGCTCGTAGTAGTATAACCCACCTTTCATACCATGCATTCTTTACACGTTATTCCAGGGGAAATATGTTAGCTCTTGAAATATATACACACATGTCAGTAAGTAACATATCTCATCTAGATTTAGTGTAGCCAACCGTTTTCTAATACTCAAATACTGAGGTAAATAATAATAATAACAAAATTAATTTTTTAACATTTTCACGCGCATCGGTGGACACGTAGTTTGAGGCATCAACCTCGTTTGGTTTGGTTGGCCGGCGACGGGGAGGTCAAAGATCGAATCTTTGTCGGGTACCGAAGATGAATTTTACTAAATTGGGTTTCCCATTCTTCCTCCATCCAAATGTGAATATGGCTCCTGTAAATTATACCTTCCTCAAACCTATCTTTCTCTGTTTTAAATATGAGTATAGCTCGGGTAAATAGTAAGAGGCAGTGCACTATATAAGATATATAAAACATTTTCTGTCAATGAAATTGAAAAACAATATTACCGATTCACGCTTATCTGTTCGTCATTTGCTTGTGTGCTATTTATTAGTTTTGAACCAAAAATCAATCCTAACAAATTTGGCACATAATTAATTAGACAGGCATTTTTGGTAGTCTAATCTCTCTTTAGAGCATCATTTTTAGGGAATTAAGGTGCGGCAGAAGGGAGCGCGAGTAATTTTACAGTTTTTATAGCATTAAATTTTTTTTGCCAAAATAAATCAAATATTTCTCCAGTAGCAGCATAGAGTTTAGTTTTCTGCAAATGCTAATATCAACAGATCTTGAATATATATCAAGAGTGTCCTGTAATTTTGTCAAAACCTTTTAAATAAAGAGAAAATGTTTTGACAAAATTCCAGGACACCTTTGACAATATTCAAGATCTGTTGATATTAGCATGTGCATAAAACTAAGTTTTATGTAGCTACTAGAGAAATATTTGATTTATTTTGGCTAGAAAAATTTCAATTCTATAAAAACTATAAAAATACTTGCGCTCCGTTCGCCGCACATTAATTTTTTTAAAGCAGCCTTTGTAATTTAAAGCTTTATCAAATCTAACATAAAACGTTTAATCACACTTATCTAACTTCGTATAGCTTTATTTGAAGTACCAGAATATTAAGAAGAAATCTATATTAATCAATTTTAACTATAATTAGTACGCCACCTACTCTCTCTTAGAATATACATTTTACACAAGCCCTTATTATTCTACGCCCCAAATTATCTATTTCAGGGGTGTATGGACCCAAATGTTTATAAAAAATCATGAGTTAACATTCTTAGATCAAAAACCATATAACGCAATGGTATACACTTAACAGCTTTCCAGTCATTACCCTGAACACTACTCTAGAATCTCCCATTCGTGCTGCATGTCCTGCCCACCGTAGCTTACAGACTTGATTACCATAACAATGTCTTGTGATGAGTACAGGGTATGTACTCATAATTATGTAGCAGCCTCTATTCCCCAGTAGCTTCATCCCTTTTAGGACCAGATCTTACTAAGCACGTTGTTTTCGAACACCTAGATTTCTTTTCGTCATGTAAGGTAAGAGACCAAGTATCACACCCATAGAGAACAACCGGTAAAATTATTGTTTTGTATATTTTGAGTTTTACTTTCCTTGAAAGCAGCAAAATGTCAACAACTTACTGACCGATTAATAGCGTGCATTTCCAAATGTATTATTTTCATAATTTCCACTCTAATATCGTATTTTACTAGTTAAATTGTTCCTAAACATTTAACCCGGTCAATATATGTTGTTTGGTGTAATCTCTAAATTATCATCCTCAATATGTGTTCTATATGTGATCATATATTTAGTATTTTCAGCGTTCAATTAAAGACCTATTTCCTCACTAGCCTCTAGTTAAATTTCTGCATTTATTGCCCCCCCTTCCTTAATATTGCCCAATAAAGCTAAAGCATCTGCGTATCCTAATAGCTGCATTGTACCTTTTAGTGTCAACCATTCCCGACTCTCTTGCATTACAATAATATATACTATAAGGCTAGATTAATAAAACGTTATGGTGAAAGTGCATTTCCTTGTTTCAACCCATTATGTATTTTGCAAGTATCTGATAAGTGATAGCCAACCCGTACCTTGTCGCGCGTATCAGTGAAACATACCTCAATTAGCTTGAGAAGGTTTTTGGGTATCCCATACTTAACTAAAATTTCATATGATATTTTTTTTACAGAAACTTAGGTATTTTTAAAATCTATGTATTTGATGAACTGTCATGTTGTATTCCCACTTTTTTCTAATATTTGCTGAGTAGTAAAAATATTATGCTTTGTTGATCTATTTTGTCGAAATCCACACTGATGATTTCCTCTGCATATAGCATAATTCTAATTAGAATGATGTTAGATAAAATTGTATAGACTGTTGGTAGTAGTGAGATATCTCTATAGTTAGTACACTCTGTTTTATCCACCTTTTGGAAAACGGGTACTATAATAACTTATTTCCATTCTTGTGGTAAAAACTTATGGTTCCATATGGGGCCTAGCAGTTTATGAATTGTTATTACTAACATTTCACCACCTTACTTTGTTAACTCTGCTGAAATTGACTATATACCTGAGGATTTTGCTTCTTTAACTTCCTAATAGCTTCTTTGACTTCACTAATACTTGTATCTAGAAATACTGGTCAGCGTATGGATTTGGTAACCTCACCCAATTCGGATCCTTGATGAACATTCAAAATAACCCTTAAGTGGACGTTCAATCTACTCAAAACATCGTTCGTGTCTGTCATCAGATTACCATTTTAATCTTCACTAAATTGGCTTTAGCCTGATAAATTTTCCTATATCCATTAATACCTAAATAAATTTCCTGATTTTTTTTCTATTTTGTCCTAGATAGATAAATTTACCCTTTAAATACTCTCATTTTGTTTCTTAATATGACACTGGCTTTCCTTTCTACATTGCTAAATGTGTTAAGCTCAATTAACCAGGACTTTCTAACCAACGTAATTTTGCTTCCCTCTCTCCTATCTAACTTTGAACACTTGTGTCAAACCATGGTTTCTTCCAACTCTTTTTTACAAAGGCCTACACTACTCTTTGACGCCTTTCTAATATTATTCCAGATAATTTTCTTAACTTTTTCTGGATTCATGTTTTCCTCCTCGTCCTTTGAACAATCTAGGTGGTAGCAAACCTATTTTATATTCCAATTTGATATGTATTCCTACATTCACCTTCCGTCAGTTTTTCTATATCATATATTTCTAACTTTACCACCTGATTTTCCTTTTATTGCTACTGACAAACTTTCCCTAAGTTTTGCTAGTACCAAGTAATTAAACTTAATAGTAATCTGCGCCCTGTATGACCTGACATCCAATAAGATTGTATGATGTATTTTATATACAAGCAAGTGTATTCCCATAGCTGAGGTCCAAGTGTATTCATGAATATCCTTATACTTAAAGCAAGTACTTTTTCACAGTATGATTCTTTGAATCACAATCTTCATTTGATAGGTTGGAACCGGTCAAACAAATGTACCAGCTCCTTACAGAAACTATCCTTTACCAGGTCATATGTGTCTTCTGTAGGACAATATACATTGATGATAGCTGTATTATGCTATCCTCCTGCTACCACTATACTTGGCATCCTAATTTTAATGAACTTTATGTCCTAAACTGCTGCTGACATAATTTTTCTGCGGATTAGAAAGCCTGTGCCTAAGCTATGTGTGTCCTTTCCTTCATAAAAAAAATAAACAACGTATTCGCCTAATTTCACCCTTTCCTGACCTCTTATATGGGTACAATTTCTATTCAAAACCTACTTAGTTCATCAATAATTGATTTTAGCACTCCTGGCCTATATGATCGTGTAACATTCCCCATCCCAATCCTGATCTCTTTCCTAGCTTTAGTATCGCATGACTCCCCCAGAGTAGACCCCCACCCAAATATCGAATGTGGGGCTATTTTATCTCCGGAATATTTTACCCCAGTAACAGCCGTGGAAAACTTTTGGGTGTTTCTTTATGGGACCTTTTTTTACCTTGAGAGCTCATCGCGCCCACGCCCAACCTCCAAGCTGGAGGACCACCCTTATCGGCTGTCCGTGACTGCTTATTCAATATACTCGCAGCTACCCTTCAGATCTGTAGGCTGTGTCCTCTATCGACAAGCCTGAGGACGCGCTGTACCGTGGATGATAGCGACCCACGAAACAATTATGGATTACTGTATTATTTATTTTTACATTATTAACGAAATGGGATAAGCGTGTAGACACAACATTGTCGTGTGTTTTTTCCGTCCCTTGAGGGCAATATGAGTTTCCATTGTCCAAAGAATGGGTTTCCTATCAAAATCAGACTGTAGCCGATATACTTAATCACCAGTTAATATAGTATATTTATTTTCGCGCCACGTCTTACTACCCATCCTGACAGTTAGTACAGTGTGAATGAGGAAGATATACTTTATAGGAAGTGTACCCACATTTGCACAAAGGAATAATGGAGAAATGTAGTTGGGAAATCTACCCTCAGTTCATCCATCTGGAATTCGAGCTCTGACCTCCCCATCTACAAATCAGATTATAAGTTAGATTTACGTTTAGTTCGCGTGCCCACCGATGCGGGCTGTAATATAAAGAGAGCGTAGTAATACAAAATAAACCATATACAAACTCAAACTTGTTATTTTGGTATTTATTTTGAGCGTTTAAAAGAAGTTTACTAACTAATTTATTGGTTCTAACGAGTAGCACTGAGTACAGTAATGTATGGTCAGCAGTTACTGTTCATTGGGCCGATGGGGGGACAGAGACAGATTATACGCTCGGTTGCTGCGGTCAGCCAATCCAAACGCAAACAGATTTTCTAGGTTAGAGAAGACCACATAGATTTCAATAAATGATTGATTTTTGTCAAGTCGGTGCATCACGGATGTGGGCGGATGATTCGTTTGTGATGATCAATCGATGGTAAATTATTATTCGATTACTTCTGCTTCGTAATAACTATTGTGGGTAAAAGTGTCTCCAAGGCATCACTCTCGCAATATACTGGACTGCCGATGGCGAGGAGATCAGGGTTCGAATCCAGGTTGGGTGAACAGAGACTAGTTTTTCACTAAATGGTTTTCCACTCTCTCTCTCCACGTAAAGTGAGTACACTTCATCTAAATTAAACCTTCCTCGTGCCTAACACGTTAACGTACTTAGAACATATGCATATATTTCAAACGGGTGGTAAGACGTGATGCAAGGAAAAAAAAACGATCATGTTACTTTATAAGTGCGGCTACAACCGCACTGGTGGTTACACGGTCTGGTGTGTCAGGCTCGCAATAAACTGGATTGCCTGATACTGTGAGGTTGAGCTTAAATATCAAACGGGTGCACTTTTTTTTTTCATATGTAATTCATTTTTGTGGTATTTACAGCCCCTTTCCATTCAAATGGGGCTGTACTTTTCCTTATGTGAAATGGAAAGGCGCAAAATAAAATGTTTTTGAAGTTTTTATGGCAAAAAATTTTTTTGGCCAAAATAAATAGAATATTTCTTCAGTTAAAACATATAATTTAATTTTCTTCACATGGTGACCTCAAAATTTCTCGAATGTCTATCAAGGGTGTTCTAGAATTTAACAACCTTTTCTCTTCATTTAAAAAGTTTGTTAGATAATGCCACCATGCTCATGACAGATATTCAGGAACTTCGGATAACAACATGTAAAGAAAATTAAATTCTGTGTTTGTACTGGAGCAATATTTTTATTTATTTTGGCAAAAAAAAAATTTTGCCATAAAAACTCGAAAAATACTGGCCTTTTCTCACGTCCCCTTCCACCCCACCTTAAGAGCCCGTGTAGACCCTAAACTAGGGAAGTAATTCGGTTTGGGTCAGACGTCACATCTGTGGGAATTTTTGTATTTCTTTTTAGAAAATAATGGAATCCAAACCAGTTAAACGATCTTACCATATTTATTTAAGATACAACAAAATTGAAAAATAAATATTTTAAAATTAAATAACTATTATATTGAACTCATTCCACTATTGTCAAGTGAAGACTGTAGAAAACTGAATTTTAGTGCTTGTTCTTCGAGTTTGGGCGTAATACTGTATCTAACATCTCACTGCCTTATTTGGTGGTCGCATGGTATGAGGCGTCACTCTCGCAATAGAGTAGACTGCTTATGAAAGGGATATCAGAGTTAGAATCACGGTCAGGTGTGCTGAGAATGGTTTTTCCTAAAATGGTTTTCCACTTTCCCTCTATGCAAATACGGGTACGCTTCTTCTAAATTAAAACCTCCTCATTCCTAGCTCATTAGTGTAATTAATAGGCTAGATATGCGTGTAGCCTAAACAGGTAGTGAGACACGGTGAAAAAAATATATCATTCGTCAGATGGCCTCTTAAATAAAACCTCTCCCTTGTTCTGAACGTAATAACTTAACAAAAAAAAAATTACACATTATGAATTAAAAACTAATAACGATATTGAAATAACTAAAGTCAAGAATTGAGCCGCTGATAGTTAGTGTTGGTACTAGCCGCACAATGTTTCCCAACCAGTGGTCCGTGAATCAGCACCGGTCCGTTGCCTCGTTGCTTCTGTTTCGTAACAAAATTCTTTATTATTATATTTATTCTTTTACTTCAGAAACGCGAATGAAAATTAATTTTATTTAATGTTGGCGAGAATCAATCTTGTTCTAGAAGTTTACTTTGGTCTGTTCTGGGTACAAACAAGTCTAACTATATGGGAGAAACACACCAACACTATATTTATATATATTTGTGACATATTTTCATTTATTTTGTGCGCTCATTAGTAGAATTAAACTAAGACTAAACACGAGCTGACATTACATTTCTGATGGAATAGAATATAGTCTATAAAGTAAATGTAAATCTTTCAATTACATCTGTGTATGGGGATTATAACTTAATTAAATATCAATACAAAATTAAATTCACTGGTCTATAACCTAAACAATGAAAGCTTAGTTCACAAAAGTCCACATATACGAAATTGAAAGCGAGGAAAACAGAAAATTTAAATATAAACATTTCGCTTGTAGTTGACTATTCAAGCAACCATTAAAAAAACTTGCACTTCATGAGGAGAGCACCAAATTTGGCATACATCATGTCCACACCCATTATCAACGTTTAAGAAGGGGAGCCACCTGAAACCTATCCCCTAAGCAAAATGGCCGTCACATTTCCTAAAATGGCCGCCATAAAATTTTAATTACTTTAAATATTTCAAAATATGAAAGTTATGTGTCTAATTATATGTTTTTAGGGATACTGGATTTTATAAAAAAAAAAAGAAGCTCGAAAACGTTGTCGGAAATCCACAGGATGATATATCCTACATGGCGACCAAATAAGCCACCATGACATTTAATTTACGAGCACAGAAGTCAGGAAGAGAGTACTTATACTTCATTCACGGTAGGAGTTACTCTCTGAAAGGTCTTTTTCCCTACCAATATCCTACTATATAATATATTTCTGGTAGGGAAAAAGGCCTTTCAGAAAACAATTCCTACGCTGAACAAACTTTACTTGTACAGGATGGTGCCAATGTTTTCCAGGATGTTTATTCTGAATATGTGTCAGATGCCAATGATGCAGCAATTTTTTTAATTCATAAGAAGTTTGAAGAGGGGAATTTCTGAAGTTTCATGCTATCTTACTGGATTATTTGAGGATGGTTGCCAGGAGGCTTCTGTGCCCCCAGGTTTACTTGCAGTGACCAGCCTTCTTCTATATGGCTGCACACTTGGTAGTGAGACTATCAGCACCGACAGCTGTTATAATCAGCCAACTCATTGTATTAAATCACAGAGCCCCTGCTCCAAAATCTGAATCACGTTTTGTACGACACAGAAAATAAAAAGAACCTCCTCTCCCAATTTATATGACTCTTTCTGCATACTCTAAGTCTCGTAGCAGAAAAAATATCGATGGGATGCATGAATTAGGAATTTCAGTATCATTAGATAGAGTGGACAAGGTTACATATGCTCTCTGCCAACTTCAGGTACTGCGAGCTAACGAGGAAGGTGTACTCTACCCAAGCAACCTGCGAAAGGGATTGTTTACCATTGGATCATAAGACAATATAGACCACGATCCCTCTAGTTTTACATCACAGGAATCTTTTCATGGCACTAGCATGGCACGACGAAGAATATCTTTTTGTATTTATTCTGAGTCTATTTTGTGGTGTGGTTTATATTTTTAATAGAAACACAATTTCATCTAAAGTAATAATAGTAACAATCTTACCAAATGATTTAATTTCGCTAAGGTAAATTAGTATCCTTTAAAAGACCAACTTTCATAGCAACTATTGGAAAACTAAATATAGCTATAATAAAAACTTCTGCTTTATTTGGTAATAGTGAAAGTCCTGATTTTCAGCAGTGTTTCAGTACAAACGGACGTTCAGAAGAGATTTAGATGTCTTGTTACATTATCAAATTGATCAGTGCTTCCCTATCTCTCATATAAAAGTAAAACGAAATATCTTGGTTAAAAAAAAAAAGTTTGACCATAGTGGCTTTAACCAAAAGAAGCCGATTTTATGGGTATATTTTAACCAAAAAAATATACCGATTTGTTTCAAAAGATGCATTAATTTTATAATATATACATGCACTACTACTTTTATGAAAATAATTACATATTTGTTGGTAGTCTTAACTATTCTGACAAAAAAGTATGAACATAATTAATGTGTGAATGCGTGTAATATTTTTGTAGTAGACATTTCACTGGTTATTTCATTAACGTTGACATTTTTATTTGAATACAAGTTTTTCTACTGAATTAAGCATAAAAAACATCACCGCTGTGTGGAGGGGCGTAAGGCACAGGGAGAAATTATATTGGTAGTTTGTCAATATTTTGGAATATAGTCACCCGTGAGTACCAAACAAGACAAATTTGCTTCAGATGACAAATAGTTGAAGACCCACTTAACTATGTCAACACAACTTACCTACTTACATTTAATCTATTTTTAAACAATCTTAATATGTCAATACAAAGTAGCGTGAAATAGATTGTAGTTGCTTAATTAAATGAACAAACAGTAGCCTTACATAATATGTATTTTTAGTCTTGTGTAAATGTGACTGTTTGCCCTGGAAATCTGCGTCAGTTAATATTTGCTGTTTTATCGTTCACTTGCACACTAGAACCTAGATGTTAAGGTTTAGTTAGCGGAATTGGTGACGTTCGAACCTTGTGGTTGAAAGATTTTTTAATTAAACATTGTTCCAGGATTTCTTTTTTTTTTTACTGTTGCGAAATTTTAAACAAAACGAGGTTTGATCGAGCTGTATTTTAAAATGTGTTTTTTTTCTTATTTCAAGCCTTTTGTCTGATTATTATATTTTGAGTTTGTGAAAATAGGTACTATTCGGCCTCATAATATTCTATAGCAGTGGTATTCAACCTGGGGTACGCGTACCTCCAGGGATATGGGAATACTTCTTAGGGAGTACGTACAATTTAAGGTCGTAAGAACTAGGAGCGCCATTTTATTTCTTCCTCTTTTCTTTCCCAAATGTAGATTATAGAATTACCATAGCTTGCAATTATGCACCAGCAACTTTGAGGATATAGAGTTTAAGATAATCTATATCTATGGATAGGTAAACAAAAAGGGTTGAACCCAACTGCTCTAGGGTACTAAGAAAGTAAACAAGATCCCAATCTGAAACCTGTCTTAAAGCTCCTTTAAGGCACATAGTTGAACATACATGCCTGCTAAGGCACTACCCCACTAAAGGACATCACAACACAGAATAGTTTTCGGCACAGATTTCACTTTAGTAATGGTATTTAACCAAGCGGAGCATTTAATTTTGTCCTAGGAACTTTTTAATCTTTCAAGTAAAACTAAGCACTATACTATCAGTGAACTTAACCTAGCACGCTATCCAATGCCAGCGTAACTGTATATAATAAGTTGTTATTCCACCTCACAAAGAGGAGCCAGCCTCAAGGTGGCATATGTTGAGTTCCCGGCAAAGAGGGGAGGTAACCGTCACGGATGTTGTATCGTTCCATAACTGTACAAGCCAAGATTCTGATTCGGTTCAAGGTTGAGAATTATGGACTTGTACAGGCTTAAAGGCCTACTTATTAGGTTCGTTTTGTTATTATCATATCTATAATTATGTTGAGATTTAGTGTCTAGTTTTAATTTGCCATGATTTGCATTGTTCCTATATTTTTCGAAGGTGATGGTTTGATGCTATTATAGAGTGAGAAAGCTTTAAGCCATTCTTTGAGTCGTTATAATTCTTGTGTTCTTGATTCATTCTGATATTTGATATTGCCTTAAGGGATACATTTATATACACTTTGTTGACATCAATTATTATAGTAGTCCTACTTTGACTGATTGCATCAGCGTTTTTTCAACCGGTGAACTCCCTGGTGTGTCGCGAACGGTCAGCAGGTGTGGGGGAGTGTCCAAATGAACTGGAGAGCAAACATTTTGGAAGAATATATATTTTTTCTATCCATGATCAAAATTATTTTAAAATAATAACACAATGATTAGGATTCTAGCTACTGAACTTTAAAGAAAAGCTCTAACATTAGTTTTTTTATGATAAAATCTCTTTAAAAAAAAAACTGATTGTGTGCCTTAATAATTTTATCGCTTGTTCGGTGTGCGTAAGTTGTAAAAAGGTTGACAATCGCTGGATGAAGCCTTATTGTATAAGCTACACCACAGTATAAGAAATTAAGGTAAGCTACCTTTAGGATAAACTGAGGGCAACGTTTTAGAGTTTATCGATACACTTCAAACAAGCAGCTCCAAGGAAATTGATTCTAGGAAAAAATAGCAACATTTTATTTATTTTAATGTAAAAAATAATAGTTCAACATGAAGTCAACATGAGAACAAATAATACATAGACGCCATTTTTCAAACCCAATCATGCGCGAAGATTGTCAACTTGGCTGCAGCGCTATTGATTCTTGTGAAGTTGATTTGGAGCACCTACACAATTTGGTCGTATATTTGTTAGAAACGTTGATTGGGAGATTGAATCAATAGTTTGACAGAGCTAGAAGACATGCTTGAAACGCGTTTCTTGGAGAGGTAAAGGGAAAGATATGAATGGTTAATATACGGTAGTACCAACCCTGGTTTTAAAATAAGCTAGTCACCAATTATGATCGAATAAAAAGGAGTTTCTTTGAATTTTTAATTTACTTTTAAGAAATATATGAAGAGAATATTTTACGAGAAATATCTCGTTTAAATACTTGTTAAATAATGTTTTATCTAAAAAGAGGTAGTAAGGTTATGTAAAATAAAACATAGACAGTAGAAAACGTTAAACTTTATTTCAATACAAAAAATAATCACATGTTTGTTTTGTGTGTTTAATTCATTTTAAGATTTCATTCTATGTTTTTATGTGTTGTGAAATACTCTCTCTACGTTTTATTTAGTCTTATTAGCATTATATATTAACCAAGTCTGTGCGAATCCAAGACTGAACTATTTCGAATCGAATCCTAATCTTGTCTTACAACTCGAATCGAATCCGAATCTTATCTGACCAACTCAAATCGTTAGATTGGTTTAGAATTTTTCCATCGAAATCCGAATAAAATATATTTTATAGTTGAAATGTTTTAAATTTAATCCTAATCGAATATTAAGTTTAATAAATTTTTTACGCAAGTACAATAACGAAATGATTACCATAAAACCGTATTATAGGACTGATCCATTAAAATAAAATGAAATATTGGCCATTTGACTACACAAAAATATATAATACTTTCTCTATTGCTCGAAATTTATTGACGCACTTGCAAAAGTGCCACCACCTTCCCTATCTAAAATATTATAATGCAACTTTTTTATATTTTAATGATAAGTTGTTTCTAAATAAAGTTAAATTATTCAAAAGGTTTGACTTTTAGATTTGAATTTCAAATTAAATTTCATTGAATCCGAATTAATGATTCTATTTGGATTTTAAATTTTGAATCCGATGCATTTCAAATATTTATGTTGGTTGCCAAAAGGTGACCATATATTTAAAAGGAGATGCTCAAAATTGAGAATGCACAGATATAGATACTTATAGTCGCAACTAGGAATTATTGAAAGTCATAGATGCTGTCTAGCTTCAGATGACATTCCTCGATTTGAAACGATGGACTGCGAGGATGTATATTTCAGATAGGGATAACGGCCGGTGAAATACCCGAAGTTCTTCTGGTGACAAAATGTCTGAGTAGCAGACTAGTTGCGGCCGGTACTTCACTGAGGAAGTAGTTTAAAGTAAAACTACTGCCTGTTCAGAAATATTTTAAAGAAAGGATATTTTACCCATAAATTATCATGTTCATAAATTAGTCATTTTAAAATAATTGTTTAAAACATATATGTATGAAATTAATTATTATATATTCATCGCGTGTTGATTAAATATGTGAGGATTCCAATTCTACGATTAGGCAGCCGGTTTTAGTATTAATCTAGAACTTCTAATTTAATCCAAATATTAGTTAGTTTCGGACTAGGATTTGAAATTTCGAAGTTTCTCACAGGATAGATGTAAACTATAAAATATCATAAATTAGATTATGTTTAAGTATATTTAGTAGTTCCAAGACTATCGCAGTGCCCTCTTAAGTAAAAGCTTAATAATTGTAATAGTTTGTACATTTTTAAACAAAACTAAAATATCAAAATAAATGTAATTAGTTATTATAAAATATAATAATCTTCTGTAATAATAAAAAAATATAACTGACAGTACATTTCAGATAGGCACCCGCTTCGGTGGCCTTGTGGTCTAACGCGCTACTCTCGCAGTAGACTAGAATGCCAACGACGGAGATATTGAAGTTCAAATCTCGGTCAGGTGTACTGCCGGTGGTTTATTAAACATTATTTTTCACTCCCCCCACGCAAATGTGAGTACATTTCATAACCCTCTTTTTCCTAAAAACCATTATATAAATTAGTACATAAGCGTATAACCCGAACGAGTAGTAATATGCGGTGTTAACAAAAAAACTGTGTTTAGCTAGTTTAGTAAATCTATGTATGACGTATGCAAATAGTAATACAAAAATGTTATATTATAAGTAAGGTTAGTAATGCATTCTAAGTAATATAATGTAATAATATTTTTTATGTTCAATCACTAGTCAAAACAAACAGTAACATTAAAAACCTAAATATGCTAACTAATAACAGAATAACTTAATTATAGCGAAAATTTGCGTTTTAAAGTGATATTCAAACGATAGGTGCTATAACTAAAACAAACCCATTTCTTCCTAGTGAGTATCTCTCTCCCTCTCTCTCTCTCTCTCTCTTCTGTCCACCACGGCTGATCCCCATCAGAAGTTACAATAACTTCCCCTTTGCAGAGTGGGTAATCGTGTTATCAGTGGGGCGATCAAAGTGCGGCCGAGATAATGCTCTCGAGTGCTCGTGCGCATGCGCGTGGGGATAATGAATTGCCGAGTGAATCTAAGTGTGAACTGAAGCTTAGTGACCGTGTTACTGCGGGGCGACCACCTCCCCCCACAGCCGAGGGGGTGGGAGGGTGGAAGGGAACGTTACAATCCGTAGCAGGTCTCAAAACTACACCAATATTTTCTCTCTCTCTCTTTTGCTCCCTCACTCTATTCATCTCAGTGTTAGACCGGGATTAGGTTCATCCATAAAGAATAGTTTTTTTAAACTAAATTATATTACTATTATTATTAGCACCGTGTCTTACTACCCGTTCGGGTTATACGCACGCTAATGTGTAATGATAGGGTGATTTTGAGATGAAATGGAGGACCTACAGATTAACGTGGAATCCGAACCACGGTGGAGGCCTGGCATTCCTCACATTCACAATTGTGATTAATACACGTCTTGTCAGAGGTGAAGGAAGGGTTTGGCAATCAGTTAAATCTGTGCCGGGACCTAGGATTGAACCCCGGACCCTCAGCACAGAAGTCTGACACCTTACCCCTAGACCACCAGGTCACCAAATTAAATTATAGCACATCGCCTTACTACCCGATCGTGTTATACGCTTAAGTAATAATTATTACGCTAATGTGTTAGGAATTGGGAAGGTTGAATTTTAGGTAGTGAGCTCACATTTGTGTGGAGGGAGAGTGGAAAACCATTTAGTAGGATAGACCACCCCAGTTCCCCCGACTAAGATTCTAAACTCGATCTCCCCGTCCTCGGCAGTCTAGCTCAACACGAAACCAGTGCGGTAGCTAACTACGCCACCGAGGCAGGTAAATAATAGTAAATAACCAATAGTGCATAGCTTATAGCTTAGGCATCACTAGATCTTAGTTACTACGGTAAGGGGTAGGGTGTTATAGAATGGACCTTTTGACATATGGAAAATATATATATAATACTATACCAACTTAATAAAACTAATAGTAACTGAAATAATAAGTCAGTGTGGTCCAACTGACGACCCACTCTCACTGAAAATGTGGCCCTCATTGTTTCTTGGAGGAAAATTAAAGCGAAACACTCTGTGGCAGATGTGAAACAGCTAACGAAAATAAAAAATATATATTTAAAAAGTTCATGATTACATTTATTATTAATATATTTGATTAATAAAAGTATGTATTGATCTTTATATTGCTAAATTCTTTTGTGAAAATGTGTGCGCATGCCTAATTCATAATGCATTTTTGAGTGATATATAAACTTATTTTTGGCAATAAAATTTGAAAGATTCTACGAACCTAAAATCAATTCATACATCAGTATTGAAAATAAATAGTGTATTAAGTGTTGTTTGTAGACCTATATTAAGTTGATATGATTAGTGCCCGGCCTCGAGCCACGTGTCTAAAGGTGAGAATGCATCAAACGCAACCAATGAACTGTGCATCCCGGCAGGGTGGAGGGAGTTTTAACACCTGCTGTGGTGTGTCAGCCTAATGATAGGCAACTTGTTGTACACGTGCGTATTTACAGCTGAGTACTCCCGTAGCTGTTGCGCCTAACTTCAACTTATATTAGTAGTTCAAGATGATTTTTCGGACTTTTTTTAATAGGATTTTTTAATTCTTTCTGCCAACAGGAGCTGTGGTTTAGGTTTTGGCAGCGAGTTTAGAAACACCCTGTCTACATAGATTAGCTTTTTGGTTATTTATTTTAAATAAAAATCTAACTTATTTTTTATTCCTTCATGTGTTTGTGCAACGAATGTAATTAACTTCACATAAAACCATGACACCAACTACTTGAAAACTTTTCTTACCCCCAAATTCTATCCCTCTCTACACATACACGTGTCTGTGCAGTAAAACTTGTAGTGGAGAAAAGGGCTTCAAGAGGGAGGGGTCAACTCAAACAATAAGTCTGCAGTGCAAACAGCAGCGGCAGTCTCGAGACTTCACCCCTCTCTATCGTCAACCCTTAGGGCTGCCCTCCCCCTCGCCCTCTCTAACCACCCGTCCATCCTCTTACGTACAACTAGGCAACTATAGCTTCCCCCCAATCTTCCTCCCCGCGCCAAACTTCTCTCCCACGACATATTGCACACAAGCTTTCTCCGGACCGGAGGATGTTTATCACTTACCCTCAGCTTTCTGACAGACATGCTGACAAATCTGTCGGCATCATACGATCTAGATTTGCTCGGTGCAAATACCGAAAACAAGGGCTTCTTGGCTTTTTATATTCCACAGAAAAATGATAATTCTATCCGGGTATGCGTATGCCCCCTATTCACGGTTTTTAAAAGGTATTTCACGTACATTTTCTGAGCCAGTACACGACTTATAAACCAATTTAAATCTACAACAGACACATTCATCACTGTGAAAAGGAGAACCATTATTTTGTCAAAGATAAATTCTTTAGCCGTGCTGGGAATAGAACCCGGTACCCTTAGCTCAACAGGCGGAGATGCTACTACCCGAGCTAAAGCGTCCATTGACAACTTTTTTTAGTACCACTTTTTATATCTGTTCAGGTTATATGCATAGTTACTAATTACGCTAATTAGTTTGAATTTATAGAAAGTGTACCCGTATTTGCGTGTAAGGAGAGTAAGATATTTTTTTTAGGGAAAACCACCAACGGTATATCCAACCGGGATTCTAAACACGATCAATTATGATGTTTTTGCCCTTACAGGAAATCGAGCCCAAGATAATTCGTTAGCTCAGAAAGTAGACAGGCTATCAAGCTATGATGTCGAAATCGTGGTACCTTGGTTAATATTTTGGCATGAGATGTGTTCAAAGCTCAAAAATTAATTATTTTGTAAAGATATGACACACTCAAATTAGTATAACATGTTCATAAGCACACATTTATGTGGATTTACAACTATAGACACTAGGCCTACAATGTTTAGAATAATTTTTTTTTTAAAGTATGAAGTTGAAGTATATTTTTTGATATATTTGAAAAGTGTTTTATTGAGCTTGTCAAATAAATTTCAAATGATTTCAATTAAACTTAATACACATATCGTTGCCACATAGTCATATAAATTTCATTATTTTAGCAACAATTTTGGCAAAAATGGTGTTGAAACTAATAAAATAATTAACTTCATAAAATATAGATTTACTAAAGTCTTATAAATGTTGTAATTCCTGTAATTCCTCAACTATTGGCACATAATTGTAAAAACGAAACTGTAAATAGGATTATTTTATTATTTTTATAGTAATTAAAATTGTTTAGAAAGTAGTAAAAATTATTAAATTGTTTGTAACACATTTAGGGGAAAGCTTTGTCCTCCTTTCAAACATGGTCTTGGTTTAAAACTTATTTTGTCCGCATAGCTCCTAGCGTCAGAAGCGTCAGCAAAATGTACGTTGAACTAGTGGTATTTAAAACTGTAGTTTGGGCGGAGACGGGGGTAAGGGGGAAACCCTTCATAGCTCACTCACACTTGCTAAACTACCTTTCACTTCTATGTTATATCCTTTATACCATGTTCTAATAAAATGTCGATATTTAAACAATAGCAAGAACATGTTCCTCACGCGTAAACAAGTTGATATTGATAAAATATTGATTTTTGTTATATTCAGGTGCAGCGCAGTACATTCGTGTTGTATGTAGTGTCTATGTAACTAGTACACAAAGTATCAGGGCATCTAGATTTTAAATACAGTAAAACCCCGTTATATCGAAGCCCGGAAGTCCAAAACTCCTAATAATCTGAACACACTTTTCGAAAAACAGGGAAAAAAATTAAGTAAATTAATTATATTGTATTGGTTGACAAGCGCAAAGTTAAGGGAGAAATTGTAAGAAACAGTGATATCTGATGCCAAGTTAATTGGCTTACCTACTTGAAAGGAATTATCTTATACACGTCTTTTTCTTATGAAAATAAAAGTTTTGAATCTTTAAAACTAATTAAACAATCTACAATTATATTAAAATGTTCCGTTGTGACCTTGTTAACAAGTAGTTCTGTGAAGCGTAGACCTCACATTCTCCATGTTCTTATCATTACTACAGCCTTAAGATTTGTCTTCTGATTTTAAAACTGGTCTGGTTTACTGAGGTTGGTTTTTTCAAAATGGTTTTTCACTTCCCCTCCCCCCTTCCACGCAAATAAATACACAATTCCTCTAAATATAGCCTTCCTCATTCCTAAAACCATTAGCGTAATTAGTACACAAGAGTAAAACCCGTGCGGTTAGTAAGATGTGGTGCTAAAAACACTTAATAAATAACGTGTTTTAGCACTCCAGTAGGCTGCCCGCCCATGAGTTAAAACGTAGTACTTAAAAATATATCAATCCAGTAAAGACTAAATCCATCCTTTCGGGAATAAAACCTGAGACTCCCAGAGATGACTTCTCAACGTCTGAAGGAAATGTCGTAAATAAAAACCTTCTAGAATACGGTCGAAGTCTTTAATGATTTTAACAGTAAAAAGTTTACTCGCTGGAACACATAAAAATCCAAACCGCTGCTACCCTTTCCTGAATGAGTACTTGGCTACAAAGCAAAAAGCGTTGTTGTTTTCACTGCCGGAGTAAACTTTTACCTTCTAGTCATATGATATGTCGTGTGCAATCACTCACAGTCTGGCCTAGAGCTAGCGCAGGGACCTCACAAATCTAATGATCAAGGAAATTAAGAGTTTTATTTAAAGATAAAATTTTACTAATGTAAAATACATGAAAAAGTTTTTCTCTAAAAAAAAGCCTCTCGGATAACCGCTAATAACAAAAACACTGATTCCACTCAGCCTGAATCCCTGAATCAAACCAATTTGATTTAAAACTTTAAATGCCATGTGTGATATTTCTCCCAGTCCTTATTTTTGAGGTTTCCTATCCTCCAGCCAGGCGATTTCTAGCGTATTTCAATACAATAATCCCCTTCCCCTCTTTCCCCCCATTTTGCGTGAACGTTCCTTTTAGGCCTAAAGCATGAGATAAGACAAGGTTTTGCGAAATTGGACATCTAAGGGGTGAAAAAAGGGGGTTGAACGCTAAATAAACGGACATAGAGCCTAGAAATGTAAAATGAAGGTTCCTTTCTAGAAATTGGATGAGAGTTTTTGAGGATTTTTCATATTTCACTCCCTAAGAGGGGGAGAGGATCAGAAAGGTGTGGGACTCACTGGATCACTCATTACCGTATTTACCCAACCTCTGGACATTGAAACTCGAAATTTTGCTTTGTAGGAGTATGGCTTCCATGCATCAAAAAATTTAAAATTAAGAGATTTCAAAGGAGTATTCGGGAAATTTGGGGGGGCTATGATAATTATATAAATCTTTTTGATAAAAATTTGGCAAACAGGCATAGAGACAACTTTATATAGCCAGTGAGGCAAAAAAGTGAAAATTGCCAGGTATTGGAAGGATTACTACAATAGCAAAATAAATGCTAAGTATTTACTATTTAGAAAAGGATGGTGAAAGGGGATTTCAAAATTCCCAAAACTATAATAATAGATTATTTTTAAGTGGGATGGTAGATTGAAATTTGTCAGGTTGGATATTAAAAACCACCCCAAACAACCATTAAGGTCTGGTCCTCCTTAAATTTCAGAATGAAGAAGAAGTAAATGGAGAAAAGGGTCAATATTCTTAAAACTAATATAAACACAATTTTGGTATGATATAAAATGGAAGTTTGATACGCTGTCAAAAGACCTTCCCATTTAAACTTTCAAAATTTAAGCCTGGGAAAAGGACAGATTAAAAGTGATACACAATCTCAAAATTTGAAAAATAGGAATGTAAAAACCAAAAAATAATAGGCGTAGTGGGGCTGTAAATTTGGACTTTTCCAAATTTACTATAAAATAAATTTTTTTGGGCATGGAAGAAAATTTAAGTTTGCCAAGTTTATAAATGGACCTCCCCACAATAACCATAAAAGATGGAAAGTTTGTGATTTAAAAATAGGAGGTGGGACTTGGCTAATAGAAAAAAAAATTCAATATTGTAGACAATTTTGTATAGGTAGAAGGAAAAAATCTACAAATAAGCGAATACACAAAATTATAGTATTTTAAAGGGAATCCCTAAGCGTTACTATAAAACAGCTAAAAATCGAAGGATAAATAATAGCGCCTAAGTCGCCGTGGCATAACAATAAAAATAAACAAATTTTGGCGACATATCTCAGTGAACCGTGACGCTTTTTGGATAAACATTAATCTTATTATTCAACATGTTTCTGTAGCAAAGTATAGTATTTATTTTTTCTCTTTGGCCAACTATGGTGTCTTTTTTTACAACATTTTGTTATCACCATTTCTTACTACCAGTATGGGTTATAAGCTTATGCAGAAATTACGCTAATGGCTTTAGGAATTAGGAAGGTATATTTATAGGAATTGTATCAGCCCTTGCTTGGGAGAGAGTGTAAAACAACCCTCAGTACACCCAACCGAGATTCGAACCTCAATCTTCCCGTCATCGGCAGTCTAGTCTACTTCCAGATTAGCGCGTCTGATGATGTGGCCACCGAAGCGGGTAACATATTTCTGTAACCCAAAGTTTATAGTTATTTTGTCTAAATTTATGATCGGGCTTAGAAAAAGATTGCGTTGTTAGTGGACTGCATTTATTTGTGCCCTCACTTTGTAGACAAGGTGATATTTGGTTTCCAATATTTAATTTTTAAATTAATTAATTTAATTCGCTAATGACCTGCATATGTCGACGCGCCTCTATACATCAATTCATTTATTAACTATGAGGAACTTCCAAAAAGTAGGAAGCCGGATGTTGAATGTCCTAATTTGATATATTTTCAGTGCTCATTAACCGTGTGAAGAACGGGTCAAACTTCTATTTAATTAAACGAAAACTTATTATTCTGAAATATTTACACTCACTTATAACAAGCGCTTCAATTACTGGTAGAATAGAAACTATTTCTACATTACCACACTGATAGATATATACACACTCCGTTTATCCCGAAAAGTAGCATTCTTACCTTGACGGATTACATTATGGCCCTATCTTACAAAGCTACGCCATAGTAGAGCAATGCAAAGGTAAAGCTTGCTACCTTTAAGGGTATAATTATATGAATAGTAACCGTGCTTGCGTGAATAAGCTTTTATATAATAAGGATCACTAAGTTAAGGTAGCTAGATTATCCAACAGTCTTTATTTTTGCTTCCAATATTGTAACAAAATGTGATGATGTTATTAATATTATTATTGTATTGATATTTATACTATCTACTAAAAGTGACAATTGAATAAAAGCATGATTTAGGTTGTAAATACGTAAACTTTTTTTTGTTTAGTTTCCACCTAATCTTAGTAGTCCTTTCGGGCTATTTAATTACGCTAGTGAAATAGAATGAGGAAGTAGGCCTAATAAGTTATAGGAAATGTACACTTATTTGCATGAAGGGAAGTGGTAAGTCGTTTAGTAAAAAAAAAACTTAATATACTCAAACGGTATTTGAAGCGTGGTCTGCCCATCTCCAGCAATTCGGTTGAACACGGTATGCAGTTTTATATGATTAAAGTACTTTTGAAAGTTCAGACACTTGATTTCCCACAGAGGCCCAACAATACAATGCTGTTAAATTAGTAATGAACATTATTTTATATTGATAGAATATATAGTTCTGTTTGTAATCAATAATGCAAATAAAATTTTGTTTTCTTTTCGTTTATAAAAACAGCTGTTAGTTGCCAACACCCCACAGTTGAGGAGGTTTTGGAGGGGGGTGAAGGGGTTTAAGTGACAGTGGTTTTTAAACTCTCTAAACAAAATATTAATTTTAAACAGAACCAATAAAAAGGTATTATACACCTTTTTTCAGTTGGGTCCTACATACGACTCTAGGTTTTTGGTGTTTCAACCCTTACAAAGTTTGGCGTGGCTAGGAAAATTGAATATAGATCTCGAAGACCATGAATCAATAACATCCGCTGCCTAAAATGATTTAATATTTGTTTTATTCGTCCTGCTATCCGACTAGAGTTGGGTCTAGGTGAACTGTTCTAAGTTAATATATTTTGTAAGTCAAGTTATGATGGTTTAATCCAGTGTTATCTTAGTTACGATCAATAGTATTGAGGTGTTACACCCTTCAAGCCACGGACCACTATCTTCTAAATAGTCTTGTTTGAATCCCGGTTGGTAGGAATCTAATCTACAAAGTTTTTTTTAAAGGAGGTAAAAGTTTTATACTGTTTTGGAGATGGGTATTCATGGAGTTCCAGATGATATTAATGTAATATGATGCGATCGTTTGTACTAATTTAAAAGCTCAAAAGACTAACTGGCAATAACAATATTAGAGGTTAAATTAAGAAAATAATACAGTTGAGAAATGCATGCTATTACTCAGTCAGTAAGTTGTTGACATCTCGCCTGTTGTCAAGGAATGTAACACTCAGAATATACAAAATAATAATTTCACCAGCTGTGGGTGTGAAACAAGGTATATTAGCATACATGATGGAAATAAATCTAGGGTGCTTGAAAACAAGGTGCTTAGGAAGATATTTGCTCCAATAAAGGATTAAGCTACTGGAAAGTGGGAGAGGCTACATAATGATTTACATACATTGTACTTATAATACATTTTTAGATAGTCAAATCTTACAGATTAAGGTGGGAAGGACATGCAACGCAAATGGGAGAATCAAGAACCTTGTTCAGGGTACCAATAAAGAGCAAGAGACCATTGGGAAGACCTAGACGCAAATGGGAGGATAACATTAGAATATACCTGAAAGAGATGGGGTGTAATAAGGTTGACTGGATGGAATTTTTCGCTTCTCTCTTTGGATTAGTGTACAACTCCACCAGTTCAAGCCAAAAACAGCCAATGATGGCTTACTTTTCAAGTCAAATTTAAATTTTAGTGTGTGGGGGAGGGGGGGTGTCTCACATCGGGTGCCGTGGCACGTGCAATTAATATAAACACTAAAAGTCAAAATGTTATTACTTTTTCTTTATTTTCATTATTTAGTGTTAATGTTTTGTCTTTATATTTTCTGAATATTTCCTCCCCTTAAAATCTCGTGGCACCCCTAACTGATCTCACAGCACCCAGAAGTGCCGTGACACACCACTTGAGCATCTCTATCTTGGATGGTAAAAGAAAGAACACTAAATGATTGGGGGAAAATAATCAGAGGTGTAAAGATGAAAGCTACCATTCCTTTCACTTCTAGTGAACTTAACCATAGTGCCAGGGCTCTAAGATCTGTCCTTTCTTCAATATATTAAGGGGTACTAAGTCCACACTTCGGCAACAAGGTAATTTAATGTAAAGGTAAATCTATGTTTGTTTTTTATAATTGTTATAGTTAAATTTGAAATGGTCATTTAGTGGGCATAGAGCCATAGACAGTATCAGCGTGTGGCCAGTCAGCTTTGATATTAGAAACTCTCCCTGCCATAATATTAGTTCGAAGGAAGGTGTAATCCCGTGGGCTCCTGAATGATTATATGTGCGGGTGATATCTTAAATTATTCGTGTTAATGAGTGGATTAAGAATTTTGAAGGTGATAAGTTCAAAATCTGGGCAAGTATAGGGTGTTACAATAAAACAAAATGGCTTCCTCCAATTAGGTTACAAGGTTATTATTTTGTATGTTGAAAATCAATAGGAATAACTAATTTTATCTTAAGCCCTTAGTATTAAGAGCTTGCATCACATGCCAATCATTTATGTGATACAGTCGGCCAGAAATCGTAAATTTACACAAACACTTTTACACGTGGATCATTTCTGATTAAACATTAATGGGAATAAAGAGTTAATAGAAGTTCCTAGTGCTGAACATTGTTGAAATATTAAATGACACTTGGATTAAAAAAAACTGCATTTAAAAGGCCGTTTTTGATAATTTTCGAATTACTTCACAACTAAGCATTCTGCACAAATCTTTATTCTTTCATATTAGGGAAACACTGTAATTACTAACAATAAACTTTGTTGCTTTGTCCCTCATCATTACTGCAGAAAATATCGAGTAATCATTCAAATACAAATGCACTGCACACATTTCTGGCATATCGTAGGTCTTTTCTTTTACCTTTTACGCCCATAACTCGCGCGCGCGTGAGCACACATGCACACGCAAATGCGAGCCGGGAACTGAGTCGGGCCTGCTATGATTAATGCTCTTAGTGTGTCAAGTAATAATTTTGTAAATTTTATTATCAAAGCTCTTATGGACCTATTTTTTAACACTTGCCTTCAGACTATATTGTATTAATGATTTTTGTATTTTTATTGAAACGCTTTCATTTATGTTCACACAACTATATGTTTTTTTATATATAATCTTGTTTAAGTCAATGCAAAGAGTAAACAACCATTTTATTTATGTAATCGGTAGACAAGACAATTGCGATACGGTCAAAACACAAATAGTTCCGTGAACAAACCTGAAAGTTATTCTTTCGACCTGAAGCCAAACATCAATGAAATAGGAGTGTGTTTTTTTTATATAACCTCTTATTTATTTTATATATGTGGGCTAATGTGTCTAGGGCCTTGCTACAAGTTTAGGGTGCTTTGGATCTGTTCTAGGTGGTATTTAAATCAATGTGTTACTCGTATTTGGATTTTGTTTTTTTACACAAACATTAAGATTGGTTCTCTCTGATGTATGGATTTAAACTTATAGAATTAGTTATTTAAAGATTATTGTATAAGTTAACTAGAATTTAAATTAAATGGTTTTTTGACATTGTCTTAATTAAAATTAAAGTATTTGTTCAAAAAATTCAATTCACCGAAAATTTAAAATCAATTCAACCTTTTATATCATTAAACCTACATAATTTTAACAGCTAAGGCGGCAGCCTCGGTCAGCGAGATATTATCAATCGGTGTCATACCACACGGCTTAATATGCAATGGTCTGTTTCATTTTATGGATTTACTACTCTTATCCATCCAAGCTTATATCCCCTTTCGCCCTTCACCCACGAGCATCCTTTGTCATATCAATAAGAAAGAGAGGAAACAAAACTATAACACTTCTTATCTCAAGGCAAAGAGAATAGCTCACTGCCAGTTATCAAATAACTTAACATTTTCTGTAGTGAGCCTCTCAAAAAATGACTGTATTTGTTAAAGGAAGGCTAAATATGGAGCGATTTTCATTTATGCTTAGTATCATATCTTAGCAAATATGCTTAAAACAGTCGTTGAAATGAGTCATGTTAGATTTTCACACTTTTTTATATTAAAAAAACTCGAACTATAGGTCTGTTAAGGAAAAAGGGCTCTGTTGGAATCTTAGACATTATTTCGGAGTGAATCATATTTTGAGATAGCGCATTTTATATTTATTAAATATTGTATTGGAGTTGAACGTCTGCACGGCAATTTCTCGCTTATGAAGGCAGCCCCTTTAACACTTATCAAAGATAATTTTTACACTTATATGCTCAATGTTTAATGTGTTTTATTGTTTCCCAATGATTAATTTCTGTTATCACTAAAAAAATTTACACCAAATCTTAGTATAAATTTGGGCTGTTGGCGTACATTATTAGGATAGGGATAGGAAAAGGTATTTAAAATAACTTTTTAAGTTTTTTTATTTCACTTTTCCAAAAGGCACAGCTACTTGCTTCAATAGTCACATGGTCTAAGGCGTCACTCTCCTATTAGACTAGACTACCAATGACAGAGAGATCGTGGTTCGAATCCCGGTTGGGTGTACTGAGGGTGGTTTTCCACTCACTCTCCAATCAAATGCGGGTACATTTCCTCTAAATTCCTCTTGCCTCATCACCAACTCAGAATAATTAGTATATATCCTTCTTATAACCTGATCATGTATTAAGAGGTGGTGATAAATAATAAATAAAAAAATAGTAGTAAAAAAAAATAGACACGGCTAATATTCCTGATAAACGAAGTATATCAAGCGGTATATCTTTCAATTAGAGTGTTAGTAAAAATTATCAAGAAAAATATAAGTATATGACGGACTGAATGATCTTAATGTGTCAGATGCCCATAAAAATATAATTTAATAAATAAAACACATCAGTTTTTGTATCTATTCTATAGTGATGTTAGCCTGCCTGTGGCCGTAATATCAATAGTGATGTTACTTAGAGGCCTCTTTGTGATGGTTGCATCGAAAGTGATGCTATTGTGTGGTATCTTTGTGACGATTACATCAATATTTGTGTTATTTAGAGGGCCCCCTATGTCGGTTTCATTGATAGTGAATTTGTTTTATAGTTTCTTTGCAATGGTTGTATTAATAGTTTTGTTATTTAAAGGCCTTTCAGTGACGATTGTATCGATAGTGCTGCTATTTTGTGGTATCCCTGTGGCGGTGAGGTCGATAGCCCCCCAATGGGGCCACCGACATCAAATATTCAACATTCAGGAATCGAACAAGATAGAACAAAAAATCTTTCATAAAAAAAACCCTTTACGTTGAACATTTCAAACAACATTTTTACTGAGCGAATGGATACATAAAATGAAGGTGCAGCTTAGAAATGTTATTTGCTAGTTATTTGTTAGTACATAAGCATAAATAAAAATGTTATATCGGAATAATTGAATATCATTCCTGTTGTTTACTTATTTGATTTAAAATGTATGATTAGTTAAATAGATTGTTGGCAAACCCATTAATTAATAATATTTTCATCTGATCATTTTAAGGCGTAACTGACGTAATTACATTAAAACGCAAGTGCATGGGGCAGAAATCGTTTAATTTGTGTAGCAATTTAAAAAAATGAGACATTACAACATATTTAAAAAATAATAAAAATAATAATTTCCATAAATTACATATTTATTTATTTAATGTGAAAATTAATTTATATAAATTTAGCTATTCACTTATTTATATAAACGTAAAAAAACTCCAAGCCATCAAGCAATACCGACCGAGCGGCCACCGTATGTTGGTGACGATAACTCCAAACTTTGAGGATAGAGGGTGTCATTTGGTCAGCATAACGAACCCTCCAGCCCTCAATCTTAGTTTTCTAGACCGGAGCTTCTACTTTTTCTTTCAAGTAGCTCCTAATTAATAAACGTGTGTTTTATTTAAAAAAAGTTTGAACAATATGTGAAAACATGTGTAAATTTATATCAGTTAGATGTATTTATTATATAAATAGAGGCAAAAGAATTAATAAATTGTTTTGTCTTTACTGCTTAGGGTGAGATTAAGATATCTAAAGTAAAATTATTCTGAATGCATCAAATCATTCCTTTTACAGTACATACACACACACACACACACACACACACACACACACATACAATAACATGTTTTGTGCACCACGTCTAACTACCCATCCGGGATACGCAAAAAATTACACTAAAGAAGTAGCGGTAATAAAAGTAGAATTTATAGGCAATGTACCCTCATTTTCGTGGTGGTATATTGGAAAACTACTATGGTAGAATTAGCCCTCAGTACCCCCAGATAGAGTTTGAATCCTTAATTCTCGTCGCAGGTAAACCAGACCAGATGAGCTTGACGCCTTGGCCAGCCTGTCCATCAGTGTGGTTAACACAATGTTAAATTTGTGTACTATATAATATTGACTAATTTATGTGTATTGCCATCGTGGTGTTTTGGAAATATAAACATGCTGTAGCATTGTTTTATCTCATCTTTTTTCTAGATGATCCACGACATATCAGGCAGTGTTCAATATACAGGATGCTTCTAAATCCATACAAATGTAGTACTTACTTGATTGAAAATACCAATTATGCATTTGGATCTTTAATAAACATATGTTTTTGTATTTATATCTATTAACTTTTAAGATTTCCATAATAACTATTTTTTTGTAATTTATTGGTTAGTTTTACTTTATTCATCAATTTAACTAAGAGTACATAATTCTTAATTATGTATTCTAAACTTACAATTTTTTTTTAACTTTATTACATCAATAAAACTGTCAAATATAACACAAATATTATATTTATTTTTACTGTCTATTTAACGTGTAACATACTAACAAAAATTTTTTGGAAGAAATAAACAAAACAAAAACCTAGTAACAAATAGTCCGGAAAAGTCGTCTTGTATAACTAAATGTAAGTCAAAGTTAGACGCAACAATACCGGGGGTACGCAACTATATTTACGTACGAGTAGAACATGTTGCCTATTATTAGGCGAGCACTAGTGTCCGGCCACGATAAACGTGTCCAAAAGTGAGCACACGTCAAATTCAACCGACAAACTGTGTATTGTGAAAGGGGAAGGGAGTTTGAACACCTGCTGTGATGTGCCCACCTAATGATAGGCAACTTGTTGTACACATATGTACTTACAGCTGCGTATTCCCGGCGTCTAACCTCAACTTACATCAAGTAATGCAAGATTACTTCTCCAGGCATTTTTTTTACCAAGATTTTCTGTTTATTGCTGCCCGCAGATGCTGTGGTTTAAATTTGGGCAGAGAGCTTAGAAAAATCCCGTATAACAATTTTGACAAAGCCACTTCAGTGGCCGCATGGTCTTAGGCACAGGTTCTTAAACTTTGGTTTATTCGCAACCACCTTTTCATATGACAAAATTATTAGTGACCCCAGGCACCCATAGTTAAGTTGGGTTTTTATACTCACTCTACTGTCGATTTTTGATCAGTCTTAGATAAAATGAGAAATAGAAATACTGTACATATTTATTGTAAGAGAACAAACATGGAATTACATTTAATATTATAAATGACCTTTTTATAATTTATAGATTTTACATATACAAATAGAAATAAGAATATTAGAAAAGGTAGCCGTTAAAAATAATTTGTAATAACTATAACAATTTAATGGGATTGATTGAGCTTGCTTATTTTGGCACAATTATTCCATTCTTGGCCTAATATTGGGAAGCGAAAGTTTCATGACAATATTCATGTCATTTAGTCGAAAACTGTTCTTAGTTTTTATTACAACTAATGTTGAAAACGCTGACTCACAAGTTTGTAGTTGCCAATGGTTTGCCAATATTTTCTGCGACCCACAGGATATTTTTTGTGACCTCATGAAGGATCGCAACCCACAGTTAGAGAGCCGGTGGTCTAAAGCATCACAATAAACTAGACTGTCAATTACGGGGGGATTGGGACTCTAATCCCAGTCGAATCTACTGAGGGTGGTTTTTCCTCAAACAAGTTTAACTCTCACTTAATGCAAATGTGGGTACACTTCCTTTAAACTCGACCTTCCTCGTAAATAATATCAGCGTAATTGGCCCATATGCGTAGGTACAGTCCAAACTAATAGTAAGAGGCAATACTACCAACTTCGGTGGCCAAATGGTCTAAGGCGTCACTCTCGTGTTAGACTGGCCTGCTGAAGAAGGAGGGATGGTGGTTCAAGTCCCGGTTAGGTCTACTACTAAAGGTGGTTTTCCCTAAATGGTTTCCCACTCTCCTTTCACGCAAATGCAGGTATCTTCCCTCTAAAATTCTTCCTTCTTTATCCCTACCCCAGAAGAATAGTTATCAAATTATAGAGGTATAACCTGAACATATAGTAAGACGCGGTGATGAAATAAATGTGCACATGTTTTCCCAATAAACACATAATCGTCTACCCTGTAAGGTTGCAAGTTTACCTTGAAGTATTCCACTATGGTGGGGCTTATAAAATAGGCTTATAGTGTACTTAAATAAGGTGAGACTCTTACCTTTCAGCGTAAACGGAGTGTACATAGGCTAAACATGGGTATTACTTTAAAAATTAAACACTATGCTATTAATTTCAGTGATCGACAAATTAAAATGCGAAGAAACTAGTTGTTAATTATTTAATGTGTTCATAGTGTTTTATCATTATATTTCGACGTTAACATTTACTATCATACATAATTAAGGAAATAATTCCAAATTAAGTAAATACTAACACCTCAGAGTAACATTATGTAACAATTTATTTAGTTGATTACGTAACCGAGAATATTTTGAAAATAACAACAAAATTATTTAAACCTACATTAATATTAGCACTATAGAAATAAATTAGAGCACAATATGGAATATTGCCTACACCAGTCTTTACAAATATAGAACTCGGCTACAATAGTAATGATAATTAATTCCTATAATTCTAATTAATATCATATACAATAGTGATAAATAAAATGTAATAATACAATACTTTGAGTCCAGACACATTTTTGGTATGAGTCTCAAATATTCAATATTGATTTATTAAGTAATTTTGAAATTAATATTGTGTATAATTTATTATTACGTGCAAACTATGTTTGAGAAGTATATAAACGGGAATACATATTAATAGATACCCAATATAACAATCTAGAACAGTAAATATAATATAATTAACTATTTGCAAGCTACATAAGTATGTTACATGATCTAAAGTACGTATGATGTTAATATTTAAAAACATATATGGTTTATATTGCTATATCTGTAAAGACCATTAAAAACTTTTTAGTTACATTATTTGCATGTTTCAACACATAGTTAATAAGGCTACTATTGTATATGTGGTAAAAGTTTATATATTTTTCATGTTCTCTTACCTTTTAACAAAGATCCCGTGGTTCTGTCTAACTTGATTGAAGTATTTGTGATGAAACACTAAACACGGACAAATGTCACTTTCATATTAAAATACAGTCACGCTCAGTTACTTAATTTAGGCGACGGGGAAGAAAGTACCTAGTTAAGGGATTTCTATAAATTTGGTTTAGATAAAACTACATTATTCATTTTCAACTCAAAATACATTATATTATATAAATTATATGTATTAAACTAAATTGTGAATAATTACAATTATCTAAAAAGTTCTATCATAGTCAAAACTTAATCTCAAAACAGTTTCGAAAGTTGCGTTTAAAGACATGCATTTTGATTAAACGTGTGACATTATTTTACTCGCTATATGTATGTATATATGTATATATATATTATTACTATCAGTAAATGGTTTACATATTCTTAACTACATTTTTTAAGAAGATTTTATTTACGAGTTTCTACAGTGTATGTGTGGATATGACAAAACGTGAAATTTCGTTCACTCACTCAGTATTATAAACGTTACTTAAATATTACGTGGAGGCAAAAAAAGGTACAATTGGGGGTTGAAATTTATGGTAGTTTTTAGAGCTGAAATAATGGCGGGAACCCTGCTCGCGCGCGTCTGACCGACCTTCAGTGCACGACGCCTTGCTCAGACAAATGACTGGCGCGTACTCGCAGTTTGCTAGCGTCTGCCACCATAACAAGATGGCAGCACAGTCGCACGTTCGGGTTTTCTTTCACCCCTAAATCCAACCCATCCCTCCTTCATCATTTTTTTTTTGTACATGGTGTGAAGAGACCGAGTAACGCATAGCTCAACTCAAACTTCGAAAAATATGCTAGTAATATTTTATTTGCGATAGTGGTGAATATCATCGTACTGAAAAAGAAATGCGTGACACATTTTAGAGTGAGTTTATCATATATATTACATTTTTTTTAATGCAGTAATACAATAAGGCCGTTAAAAAAACTTCAAATAAAATGGTAACGTTTTGAAGGGCTGTTAACATATGATGGGATTAAAATTTATCTTTAGAAAAAAAATTCATTATTTAGCTTAGTGCGACACTTTAATAGATATTTATACGAAATATGGGTTTTATAAATGGTGGTACTAAAACATATTTGTTGTGATTATTTATATGTGCAGTTACCTTTTTTAGATAGGGTTCAAACTAATAATTGAATTAATATACTTATTTAATCTATGGTTTTATTTATGAACTCAAAAGTTAATTCTCGTACCTAGAAATGTACACCACCTATCCATATCTTAAGCTAATTCTATCCAGTCCACCTCATCACACACTATTTCTTTGGGGTCCGTTCTAATGTTATCATTATATCTAGGTCTAGGTCTTCCCGACGGTCTATTACCATTGGGTTTGCCAATCAAAGAACATCTTGAACGCGGTTCTAGTTTCTTGCATTCGTGATGCATGCCTTGTCCATCGTGGTCTGCGAGATTTTATTTCCCTAACAAAGTCTGATGATGGCATTATATAACCCCCTCCAATCTATTCTCTTCATAGTTTTTGAAGAAAATCATTTACTAAGTACTTGGTTTTCCAGCATTCTAAATGTATTCTCGACGTGTAAGGTAATCAACCATGTTTCACAACCATAAAGAATAACCGATGTATAATTCAAAGAATATATTAATTATAATTCAGTACAATATTTTTTATACATCATATCGGTGTATTTCACACATATTAACATTATACTTGGAACATTTATTCTTTAACAAATAAAATCTTATTTCAGCATAGCTAACCTATTAATAATTATTTGCTGGTCACGTAATATATTTTTCATTTAATATATTTTAAAATATATTTAAATGAAACTTCTCCTGTGCGTGGTAATAAAACAATGATTTTTGTTTCTTGGGTTGTTTTATAATTGTTTACATAAACTTACTTATCTTTAAGATAAAAAAATATTGTTTGTGCATGTTAAAGAAAATTGATTTTTGTATTAGATTTTTAATTGAATTTCAAACTTTTTTATATTCAAATTAAATGTGTACAATACTTCTTTATAATAATGTATATTTTTAATCCGTTTGTTATTCATTTGTAAACAAAAATATTCACCCAAAAATTGATGTAATCTCTTCTGGTTGGCTTTCTTTTTCAGTAATGTTTTATTACTTTCATAACACCCGAAATTACAACATTAATATCTGTCATGAGCATAGTGACATCCAACAAACTTTTTAAATGAAGAAAGTGACCTGGTGGTCTAGGGGTAAGGTGTCAGACTTCTGTGCTGAGGTCCGGGTTCAATCCTCAGTCCCGGCACAGATTTATCTGATTGCCAAACTCTTCCTTTACCTCTGACAAGACGTGTATTAACACATCTTGTGAATGTGAGGAATGCCAGGCCTCCACCGTGGTTCGGATTCCACGTTAAACTGTAGGTCCTCCATTTCATCTCACAATCACACATTAGCGTAAGTGCGTATAACCCGAATGGGTAGTAAGACGCGGTGCTAATAATAATAATAATTTAAATGAAGAGAAAGAGTTTTTAAGAAATTCCAGGACACCCTTGACAGATATTCAAGAACTATTGATATCACCACGTGAAAAAAACTAAACTCTATATTTATATAGAAGAACTAATTTATTCATTTTGACCAAAAAAATTTGTTTTGTTATAAAAACTGCGAAGAATGCTAGTCTTTTCTCGCTTTACATACATATCCACCTCAGTGATATTAAACCAAGATAGTTGTTTCAATATAGATGGTTGAATACTTTATACTTAACACGGGCTTATATATATAATATATAATTATAGATATAATATATATATTTAATAATATAATGTACATATAATATATGTATCATTTTAAATATAAGGTATAAATATAATATATACAATATTTATCATTTTATAAATAAATATAAAGATATATCATGTTCATACATGTTATATTTATTCATATATATTATGTATATATTATATATAGTTTTATAAAAAAAATATAATATATTCTTTGCAAAATTAACTGGAAAAATAACCAAACAAGATGGATACATTACGTCTTACAAAAACAACATTAATAATAACCAAAACAAAGCAACAATTCTATATATTGCTTTTAAACATATTTAGAAAAATATAAACTGAACAGGAGTTGAACTCTGGAGTATTATTTTATACAGCAATCTAGCTTTGATTGAGCTATTCAGCTTGTTATTTACACTCCAACAATACTGTTATTGGTTGAATCAGTTTGAAGATGTAACCATCCCGTAATAGTAGTCACATGGTCTGAAGTATCAAGCACACGTCATATTGGGATGCTGGTAAAGTAAGGGTCAAGTTTCGAATTCTATCTGGTTGCACTGAGAATTATTTTTTACTAAATAATTTTATACTCTTCCATCCACGCAAATTTAGGTAGTTTTAGTTTAATTTCTGTCTTCCTCATTTTTACTCCATTACTATAATTAAATGCGGATGTAGTATGTAATTACACAATTCTGCGATCTAACTATCAGAGTTCCTGGATATAGATCCAAAGATCTCGAGTTCAATCCCCAGCGCTTCCAGATTTTTCTGTGAAGTAGTGGGTCTGGAACGGGGTCAACTCAGCCTCGTGAGGACAAATGAGGAGCTGTTTGAATTAATAAGTAGCGGCTCCTGTCTAGAAAACTGAAATTAACTCCTGGAGAGCTAGCTGTGATCATTGATCTCAATAATATAACTGGATGGACATCTGTGGCTGAAATTTTCGAGCTGTCGTCTGCATACCCTTGTCTAAGAGAGAAAGAAACTTTAGGGTATCTCTTTCTCTCTTACACCCATACAAGGCAATGTGGCATTTTGACATCGTTCATTAATTTGAATGAATATATGAGAAACATCAATGTGTGATTAGTTAAAGGAAATAAATATGTTAGTAAAATCTTTGAAGAGCATATCAAAGTTCGAAACTGGTTAGTTTTTTCTTTGAATAAGTTGATGTAGCCTAATATATACGATGATTTTTGAAGGAAGTTTGCTTGTAAGGCTTTATTTCGTACTAGAATCCTACCTTATATTTTTGTTTAGTTAGGATAAAAGACCTTCCGTTCTAAATGGACGTTATCCTACAAAAAAAAATATATTTATATATGATAGTATTCTGGTGTGAAATAAAGCCTTACAGATTGGGATTATTTCTAAATTCAGGATTTAGTAGATAACGTACTTCCTATAAGCCTATAACCTAAATTATCATTTGAACGCAAGACTTCTACACAAAGTATATCATTCAAACAAATGTAATACAGTTTTTATCTAACTTGTTTCATTATGGTTATCGAAATTTCAACATAATATGGTTTCTGAAAGCTATATACAAGATATGAGCCAACTTTAAAATAAATTGTAATATAATACTTTCTGTAACCTAAGTGATAGGTTGAATATATGGCAACCACACAAATTTTGTAATTCAAACCAATGTAATCAAGTTTTAAGATACCTCATTCATTATATTTATCGAACATTCAATATAATAACCTATGATTTCTGAAACCAATATTCAAGCTAGTAACCAACTTTAAATATAAGTGTAGTCTTGGCAGACTGTAAACAGCATTGATGACAACTACATATTAAATATGTTAAAGATTTTATTCATATTTGTACAGTATTACTTGTAAAACTGAATTGTATATCCTTTAATGTAAATGTTTCTTCAGGAAAGTGTGATATAATACTTCACTATTTTCAAATAATAACACTTGTATTCATCAGATACATTTTTTCGCATAATAACATTGAAAGAAACCGTTAAATCTTTCCCCCCACAGTGTAGCAGACGATAAACTTTAACGTCACGCTTTTGCCCTTGGCAATGTGTATGTGTATGTCCATCCAGTTATATTAAAGAGATCAATGGCTGTGATGACCATATGGTTCCCTCTATCCGCAAACATCGGCACTATTTACACCAACATGCAGCAGCAGTCAGTCGGTAAAGCACGCTTGAAAGATGATGCCATGGAATTTTTATTCTATACATCTATAGTTTAAATTATCAAGATAAACTATTCAAGGTTAAAATTGAATTAATTTATTCAAGCAATATTTTCCAAAATTGAAATTTCAATGATTGTTATAATTACATATAATTTATTTTTTAAGTGAAACAAATCAAGAATCATGTTAAAAAAAGTGATCATAATGATTATTAATATTTGAACTAACGGTGCAATAATATTAAGCTATTTCCATGTAGAGTAGTGACATTTATGTTTAAGAGTCAGAAACAAAAATAACTGGAAAATGAATATAAGTGCTGAAATGCTAGACCCGGAATCATTCCCTAGCAAATTCAATGGTGGTGTGTCGCCCGACACCCCTCCTTTTCCACGCGCTTATAGTCAAATTACGATACGTTTCGTTAAGATTAACCTGCATCATCCTGTTTGATTAGGCTATATACCGTAGTAAATAGTAGTTAGTACATCGGCAGTAGAAAGTAGTGATACAAACGATAGCTAACGAATATTATTTAGAGACATCAAACGCAACAGCGATTTGAACAGGATCGTTAGAGAGCTTATTTTGCTTTCATTATTATTTAATTACTCTCCCGCCCTGACCAAAGCATCTTTGAGTGGATGCTGCGTTGGAGGTCTCCTGAGCACGAGGAGATAGCGGCAGCATATTAATGTGGAGCACAACATAAAACACAGCTCCTACCGTTTTCTCTGTCCAGTTGATATAAACCATATTGGAGAAAAAGTCCTGTTTTATCTCGATGGTTCAGCATTCGTCTATCTGTCTGTCTAATTTACTCCGAAACTATTTTCAAATGCGTGAACCAATTTGAGCCAAATTTTGCAGGTATATTTTTTAACGTAGGCTAAACCTATTGGTGTGTTTTTTGTTTGTTTTCTAGTTACCTATTGTGAGATTAACATCTTAAAACCACGTGAACAGAAATTAATCTTCAAGAATATAATGTAGTATTGAATATAGATACTTGTAAGATTTTAGTAACAAGAACATGGAGATAGTGACAGGTCTAATAGTGTAATTAATGTATTTTAATTCAACAAAATGTTGTAGAGTTCAGTTAAAAACTACTTTTTATGAAATACTAACATAATGTTAGAGGTCATCATTGATAACATTTTACTATACTAGAACATTAAATATCAAAAGTGACAGCTGCATATCAAATGACCTAACGTATGAATATATTAAATAAGTTTTAGTAACTTATGTAACTGTCATGTCATGTGTAATGAACTTCCTGCCAGAATTATACTATATTCCCATCATGTTATATTGATGATCTGAATATAATTGCAGTAACATGACAGTGCTGTCATTACTCAGATTAAATTTATGTTTTTTTATAAAATCATAAGTCTAACAAATTATTATTTTTTACCAATTTTCTTTAGTATGGTTTTTTAATACTTAACAACCTTTGTGAACCTATTGATTATATCACCACACGACCTATAACCTAACTTAAATCTAGAACAGACACAATATCCAGCCCCCGGCCGTTAACACATCACTGTGAAAGGGGAATCCCACATTTCACCAATGAAAAATGTCTAGGCCATGTCAGGAATCGAACCCGGAACTCTTATCTCAAGAGACAAACTTGAAGTGAGTTAATCTATTGCGCTTACATTAAAAGTTAGTTTTAGTAAATTATTTACTGGAGTTTGTAATAAACATTTATACACACCTTTATAAACACAATTTAAAAAAAAATTGAATTCCTTGAAATGGATTAATGCACCGTTGATACAAATTTAAATCAAGGATAACAACTAGAATGAACTAAGAATTAGCTAAAGGTTCCGGGTTTGATTCCTGACAATTTGATGACTATCATCTTATCAAAATGTTAAGTCCAATATCAAATTTTGTTGAATATAGTCTATCCTCACAAATAACAACAATTATTATTCTGCTCAATAGTTGCTGTTTGGTCTATGGTATTGTGTATAACAAAAATCGTGAGTTTTCTTAGAAGGTAAATAAAGCTTGGTTGTGAAATAAATCAATTTAAATTAGAGCTCTCATTTTTGGGTAATTTGTGTGCGCAGTGTATAAATGAAATTAGATAATTAGTTTATATTTTTAGTAAAAAAAAAGGTGGTTGTGAATGAAATATTAAAGAAATATTTTTATAATTAAGAATCCAACAATTAAATATGTTTTAACAATAATGCACATAATTTACATGTTTCAATACGGTTCATTCCAGAAGAAGAAACTATATAGTGTCGTTTTAATGTAATTATTTTCATGACGGATGTGTGGGAGCTATCTTTAAACAGATATAAATAATTGTGGGAGGATACCAGGACGTGAGTATATATTGAGTATTCTGGGCTAGTGCGATAATTTAATGCCATTTTAACATCGTCCATGTGTCATGTTCTGGTTTGTGGAGATATAAAATCACTTCTGCAGTGAGTGAAGAGCAAGGTTCTACTCGCACAGTTGTAAGTATTTTCCGCACACCAATTTCAATATTTATATATATTAACATGTGTGTGACTTTGTATGTATGTGTGTGCATATATGCGCATGTGTGAAATGTACCCATATGTAGTTTTAGGACGCTTACCCACTAGTCAAAACAAAACTAAAATCAAACAAAACATTTTCGTTAGGCGAACAAGGCAAACAATTCGAACAAGAAATTTACATATTTTTTTAAATGAAGTGTTCTCATAGACCAAAACTTTGTTTTAAAAAAGATTTTTGCTGCTCTAATATTGAAAAAGATGCTGACGAAGTCAAGGTGGAAAACGTTCGATGGAAACATTGTAAGAACAAATCCATGCGGGATTTACACAAAATCCTCTACGTTTGCGAGAGGTTCTGAAGTCCGTCACAACCTTATGTTTGTGTTTTGAGTATATTTGGGATTTATATAATCATAACAGAAGAGACTGAAGTAGATTGTGAAATGCTAATTTATTATGTACAACAACATCCTGTTATATTCTATTAATTTAAAAAGGAGTAACATGATAAAGACATTTGTACCCGTACGACTTTCGACTTCCAGCTTTCTCTCATCAGACTATTTTTTTCTATAACCCGATATGTTCTTGATTCCTAAATTGTATGAGACAAAACTAGCGTTTATTTGCAGCCTCTTCTTCTTATTCGAGTAAAACATGACAAAGGGCTAGTAAAATCCATGTCTTCCTCCACCAACGCAATGTTGGCTACTGGAGAGAAAATTTTATTTTTTCTATTTATAATTTCCCACAGTAACGAACACTTGTTCAAACTAGTTGTCTGAAACTATCTGTACGAAAATAATTGTTTCAACCATTGGGTTAGCAAGCAGCCTTATTTGACTATTTTTGCCATTGTTGTTTTCATCTGTTCCTGCTGAACTACAAGAATCTGATGTTTATATTGAAAAGTTATATTATTTATTTGCTAGGTTCATCACAGCAAGATGTGGTACAGTCTATTAATAGTCCTGGTCGTCGTCTTGGGCGCAGCTTCTCAACTTCTCGTGTTGGACTCCAAGAAACTGGCCCTGTTGAAATCCAAGTCAGCTATCGGCTCCAAGCCGGATAGTAAACGACTCCTCCTCACACCTCTACTAGAAGAAGGAAAAGTGGCGACATCTCGCAAGTTGGCCAGAGTCCACGGAGGACCTTTTCCTGCTGATATCCTCAGTTACTCGGGCTACTTCACTGTTGACAAGAAGTACAATTCTAACATGTTCTTCTGGTTCTTCCCGGCTGAGGTGAGCTCAACATGTTGGAAATTAGAGTTTGAAAAGGGAATTATTTAGCATGGTTCGAACTCTTTACCAATATTATACTTAACTTGACATTATAAATAAACATACTAACTATAATCATACATATGTATTAAGACTTATAAACAAATCCGCCTGGAAACGTTCACGTTTATACAAATCTAAATGCGTCCTTGACTATACATCCTTTTATTTCAGGTGGAAATAAAAAGAATGCGAGCTAAAATAATAAATGGTGCAGCTTTTACAACATAGTATTTTTTAGCCCCAGTAAAATAGAAAATATTGCTTCAGTAGATATTTTTAGTTTTATTTTCCACACAAAGTTATATCGATCGTTCTTGAATATTTGTCATTGAAATCCTGGAATTTGGTGATAACTTTTTTTCTACATTTAAAAATGGTGTCATCCGATGCCACAGTGCTCATAACTGATATTAAAGAACTGGTAGGGTTAATATGTGTAAAAATATACATATATTATCTCCTAAAGATTTTTTCTTGCAATGGCTTTATCTCAAGTTTTATTGAATTCCACCTCAATGAACGGCTTGAGAAAGTTTTTCGTATCAATTCGATGAAAAATCTTAAATTAATAGCACAATTACTAAATTTTAACAAAAAATCTACAACCTTTAGTTGTGCAAATCACTAAAATTGCTTTTAAAAAAATGAGATACAAAACCATATTAAAACTATTCCTAGTGCGATTTATTGATAGTGTCCTTTAAGCTTGTTATATACTTTTCCTAATATATTGCACCCTTATTTGTCTTACAGAATGTTACGTACCCTAATGCCCCTGTGGTGGTGTGGCTGCAGGGAGGGCCGGGAGGTTCTTCGATGTACGGGTTGTTTACTGAATTAGGGCCCTACAGGATATCTGAATTCAATGAGACTCTCGAGACAATTCCTTACGCTTGGACAAAGAATTACTCAGTCCTGTTTATCGACAATCCGGTGGGAACAGGTAATATATGCTTAAATATGGGTGGATATTCTACTGAGTACAAGGGTAATAGATGACGTCATATTCTTGAATCACAAGCTTATCATCTTGATACATGACGTATAGTAACACAATATAAGTTTTATTACTTGTGAAAAGATTTCTGTTTAACTGATTATCTATAATATAAAATCCATGTTATGTAGATCTGTTTTACTTATAGATGTTTCTTCGTAATTCCTGGTAAGCTAGAAGCTTGAAATACAGCATGGAGTTTCCTGGGAGCCCAAGAATTATGTAAAAATTTCAAAACCTGAAAAATTCGTAAAGATGCCGAAACTGTTGCGCCTATAATTCCTAATGTTAGATTTACAGGCCAACAAATCAAATATTTTCGATCACGTTTGAATTCGATTCCCTGGTGTTTCTAGCACTGATAAACACAACCCTGTTCTAATTTTTTTCAAAATTACAGTCGGCCGACCCTAAATCAATACCTAAATAGTATCAGAAAATTCTAGAATTGTTATTTCCCGTTTAAGTTTCAAAATATTTATATATCTGGGGGTTTTCAAACCGATAAAGATGATTCTCTCATTGGTTTTTCGAAATTCAAATAAAACAGACGCTAAAATGGTTTCCTAATGGAAGATAGTGGAGAGAAGGGGAGGCTTATGTTGTAAAAAATCTAAGGGAGGTAGAAAATTAAATCTTCCATTAGTGTAGAGGGAACTCTCCAAATAACAAAACTAGTGTTAAATAATGTATATTTATAAGTGGTGGATATCGAAATAGGGGAGAGGAGTCCAAATTGCCAAAACTAAACTAATCAACTACTTATCAGTGTGGTAGAAGATGGAAATTCGCTGGGAAGGTGTAAGTACCCCGTTCCCCTCCCCAAACCGTAATGAGTATCTGAACATTCTTAAATTTAAAAATGAAGGAAGCTAAAATTGAAAGAGGTTCCCCTCAAAATTTTCAAAACTAAAAACATATTGTTTTTAGGTAGGGTAGAGAGTTGGAAGATTTTATTAAATATCAAGAGTCAAACCAAAATAATAAGAGATTTAACATTTAAAACTCAAAATATGTGCAGAGGAATGATCATGGGGTGGAAATTTATAAAACTAATACTATAAGCCATTTGTTGCTGAAGTGAGAAATTTAAATTTGGCGATATGGTAAAAGACGAGACCAAAGGCCCAAAGTTTTAAAAATTCAAAATTACAAAATAGGAGGGAAGGGTGTGAAGGTGGTGAAATGGGGGTTAAAAAGAGAATTCCAAAATTAAATAATAATACAATTTTTAGTATAAAATTTCGTAAATAACTAGAAGATTGTGGAAGTTTTTATTTTAAAATTAAAATCAAGCCAAGGAGAGCTAGGAATTTCAAAATGTAATATAATAAATTTTATATAATGTAAATATTTTAAGCCATCAGAAATTTAAGAAAACTGATAATTTGAAATTTCAAAATTGGTTCCAAGAAATGGAGTTTCAATATTTTTAAAGCCAATAAAAAAACTTAACGGCGTGAAGTAAAATCAATTTGGAATGTAGGTAAATATATCTTTACGGGTAGCCAAATGATGTCTGAATAAACAGAATTTCAAAATTGAAAACTGGAAATGAATAAGTTCTAAATTGAGACAACTAATGTATGACACTATTTTTTGGTGTGATTGAAAACTAAAATTAGGCAGGCACGTAAAAGAACCACATCAGATTCACAACTAAATCTTAAAGTTTCAAAATGTTAATTTGAGAGCTAAAATGGTTTGGGGGAGGGGCATTAGCTTGACAGTTCTCCAAAAATATTAGAAAATATACCTTTCAGTGCGAAAGAAAATTTAAATTTGGCAAATTGTTTAAAGACCTAAATGACATAAAAGTTGAAAAGTTTGGAAATTAAAATTTGGTATTCGGAAAATTTATGAAAATTGGGTGGAGGGGGTCCTTGAAAACAGCTTAGTTAATGGAAAAAATAAAAAGTTGGAAGGTTTTAACCCCACAGAGACAGAAGAAAAATTCTAAAAATAAAGAACACAACTAAAGGGGATCCATAGCGCTGCTATTACATAGTAGAATATCAAAGGATAAGCTATCGTCCATTCAGGATAGAAATATTGATGAAAATAAAAAACTTCTGGAGGCATAGCTTGGTAAACCATGACGCTTTTTTTTTATAAACCATGACCCTCATTTATTCCAAATATCTCTATATTAGTTTATTATTTCATTTAATTATTTTATAGTGATCGTAAATGAATAATAAGGCTATTTTATTATTTCAAATGAGTACAAGCTCCCTGGCGAAGACAGGCCTAAATACTAGTCTAAATGGTATATCTGATCATTGATAGCTCTAAGCTAATATTTGTTCAGTTCTCTACCACGTCCCATAAGTCTTGATCAGTATAGCATTCCTTATGTCAACGTTTTAATTTTCATTACGAAGAGAGGAATGAGACAAAGATGGAAACTAACCTCTACTTGATATTAGTTCAGTTCTATACCATGTTCCCTCAGTCTTGATTAATGTAGTGTTCCTTGTGTCAAGGCTTAGTTTAACTGAGTATGAATAGGGGGATGGTAGGCTGATCTAAATGCCCTGGATTTGATTCCCGGTACGTCCTAAAAGTTAATCATAGGTGAAATGTGGGTTTCCCCCTTTCACAGTGATAAGTTAACGTCCTGGGACTGGTTGTTGTGTTTGTTTTAGATTTAAGTTAGTTTATAAGTTGCGTGTTGATATAATCATTCCGTTCAAAAAGTGCACGGTAAATAAATCAAATTAAAAAACTAACCTCTCCTCGTTACTATTTCAGTTCCACATCTTGTTCCCTCACTTGATCAATTCAATGTTCCTTGTGTAAAGGTTTTAGTTTCACTGACCACGAAGAAGGGTTCGCAAGGAACGAGACGCAAGTGGGAGATAACCTGTATTCACTACTGGTTCAGTTCTACACCATGTTCCCTGAGTTACAGGACCGTGATCTCTACATCAATGGAGAATCTTACGCTGGTAAGATCATTTATTTCATTCAAGTATTCCGTTTGTAGTACAGCACTTGTAGGGGAAGACAGTGGCAACTTTTTTTTCATATTTGCTAAATAAAAACTCACCTTGGAAGGCAACGGGAAGATACCGCGCTTCCAGAAGTCCTCTAGCACATGGGATTTCTACCAGATGGTGCAGGAAGCAATAACCAAACGAAAGGCCAGCTCCGAATGAATAGAAATCACATCAAATCAACCTTCATGTTTTTGACTTAAGAAGAAGATATATGTAATATATACAGAATACATATATACATACATTCAATTTCATCCCATTTATTGTATTCGGAAAAAATGCAAAAACTTAAAAAAATTAATATTCTGTGGATGAGAGCCATAACATATTATGTTATACTTTCTAGATTGTCATGATTTGGTTGGTATGTATGCAGATTGTCTCCATCCCCTTTAATAAGATTTTATGTGACCACTTAAAGCGCCTTCAAATGTTCATGTCACGTTGTTTTATACAGAAAATTTTAACTGTCATAGCAACACATGTGATAACATACAATTTTGTGCGTACATAATTATCATGTAATAGGTTTTTCTCAGTGAATTAAACTAAACAGAAGCCTTATGTTAATCTTGATTGTTACTTAAGATGTTACCAAAAGGTCACTTTTTTGTAAGTATTGCCTAGAAGAAAATTGCAATGTTCAACTGAATTTACAACCTCCCTGAAATAATAATGATTAAGATTATTGATTAGTTAGCTATGATGTTGTCTTTATCAATATAATAAATTATTTATTATATGAACACTTTAATTAGCCTGAAATATTGCCATGCTTAGTACCACTTTGCTTTAACTTCTAGGATAGGACCATATTGTAATTATTCAAGGTAAACTAAGTAAATTTTATAAACCAAGCCTATGTTTATGTTCAGGGAAATATATTCCTGCCATTGGTTACACCATCCATAAAAGGAATCCCACAGCAGATATTAAAATCAACCTTAAAGGTAGGTAGATGCAAATATCATTTAATTTTAAAATAATGTATATTTTACTAACATCTAGGGGTGTGTGAAACTTTAAAAATGTTGAAGTCGAAATCAAAAATCAAATCATCGACTATAACCTTCACATCTTTTAAACATTTCGAAAGAAGAATAAAGCGTGGATAAATTATGTATAGATTTTAAATATCTATATAAATATTATGTAATTACATAATATTTCAACATAGTATAATAATTTTCAGGAGAGCTAATAAAGAGTGTTTACACCAATGAATGATTAAATTACATCTATAACGTAAGTATAGATAAATTCAAATATGTCACAATAAATTTTTCTGTTTAACTAGATGTAATTAATGGAAAATTTAAAGATTAAAATTTGTTTTATGTGGCAACAACCTTAAACCTTATCTTTGACTTCGGCTTCAACTTTGCTTTGCATATTTCAAGCTTCGATTAGACTTTGCTTAACATATATAAAGCTTCTCTTAAACTTTGCTTAGCATATTTAAAGCTTTCGATTCAACTTTGCTTCTAGGGTTTCAAGCTAAACTTTGAATTATTTTGCATTTAAAAGATGGCCTACGTACACCCCTATAAAGTAACCATAACCAATATTAAAGTACATATATTTGTATTTCTTTATTTCAGGATTGATCATCGGCAATGGTTTGTCAGACCCAATCACTAGTGCCTTCCATTATAGTGACTTTGTATTCCAGTTGGGATTAATTGACCGAAGAACAAGAGATGAAATGAGGGAAATTGAAGAAAGTGGTAGAGAGAATATCCGAGAAGGAAATTACATGGATGCCCGAAGGGTGCGACTTCACAATGTTTATTTGTCTGAAATTCATAACTAAAATAAATTAAGTATTTAAATTAAAATGCATTATTTGAATGAAAGTTTTCGTTGGTAATATATATTTCTAGTTCAGTTCTTTTGGTTTTTCCAAAATGAAAAACTTTTATTTTATAAAATTTCTACAAATTACAAACCATTATTGTGTTTGCTGATGAAGGTGTTTGATGCCATAATTTCGTACAAACAAATGTATCTCGATGGGTAAACTCCTTGCTTAATTATTTTTCAAAATTCTTGCACCCAATACGGTCACTCGTTAGTTAAATTATAACGTTTCGCACTAGAAAGGTTCCACACATTTGCATTAAAATACATTATTGTACTTTTTTTAAAATTAAAACCATAATAAAGAAATCGAAAATTCAAGATCATTTGAAATTCTTCACTTATAATATTCACACATTTTTAAATCCAAAGTAATGATTGTTTGAAAATATTGAAATTTTTGTTTATTTTTATTTTTGCGCGTAAAAATTTAATTACCTAGGTTAAATTGATCATATATTTTTATATGACGTATAAATTATGTTTTTATGGTTACAATTTATTATATGTTTTGGTTTTTTATTTAGTATTTAAGAACATTGGTAAGTTTTCCTTATTTATTTGTCTTAGCTAACATACGTATTACATTATTATAAAACTTATTTTATATATTGTTAAATTAGCTATCATGTTTTATGTTTAAATAGTTTTGAATACAATTTTTTTTTCTAAAACAAATATATATAAAAATTAGAGTATATTTCATTGATAAATTTAGTTTAGTTGTGTGTTTCAATATGCTTGTATCTCTAAAAACAAACAGTGCTTTTCTTTATTTTTTAGATTACTTCGGTTTTAAATCTGCTGCTAGTGGAAGAAGAATAGAAAGTATAAGAATAGTAATGTGTTGATAATGATTACAATTTATTTAAATTTCAAAATGTAATATTAATGAAATCAAAATAGATAGTCATATTAGTTTTCACTACATCGTTTTTTTTAAGTGGTGCCTTCCTTGCCATGCCGCATTTTTAGTTTCTCTCAACACTTCGGAGAGAAAGTATTGTGATCATCAAAATTATCTAGCTCAAGATTTTGATAAATGAAGACGTTTCATGACCCACTGAAACAAAAAAAAAGTTTTTTTCGCAATGCCGTCTGTATGTCCGTCCCTCTGTCTGTATTTTGTGTTAGAACCGAAACTTTTTATCGATTGAGCTAAAACTTGATATTTGGGGTTTTCATAAGGTTCCTACAAGGGGTTTTTGAAGTTAGATATCCAACCCGAAATTTAAGAGTAGTTTACTGAGGAACAAAAAGAGAAAAAATCGATTTTCTCGAAATTCACTCTAACAATTTTCATTAGATTTTATGTCTAGATACTGTTTATCATTATAAATAATATGGAAGCTTGATTTTTCAGAAAATTATTTTTAGGGTAGTTTACATCGGTGAAATTTTCCAATTTTCATAATTTCTCTGCCATTATTCTTGACAATTACATTATCGTTGTGAAGATGTAGTCCTATTTTGGATAAAATATTTTATATGAAATATATTTTTATAAAAGCAATAGTTTCTGAGCTTTTAAGCAAATATATAAACTTTTTACTTCAGGTCTTGAAAATTAATTTGATTCTTATGCTATTTGGTGGACAAGATATTTCTCTTTTCTCACTTTTTCTGTAACTGTTTCTTATGCTAAAGATTGAGTAAGTAACAGTGGATATTATTTCATTTATGATCTTTGGTATAGTGTTTCAACAATAATGTATAGACCTACTATTTCGTATCACAAATCTTAACGATTTTTTGTAAATGTCTATTTTAAGATAAAAGAGGAAGAAATGGTTTGTGCGGTACACCTACCATTTATTTATTTTTAATATAATTTTCAACTCATTCCTTATTTTTATCTATTCTACATAATAACATTAACAGATCTAAAATAACAATTTAAATACATATTACATAAATAAAATATATATCTGAAGTTGATCAAGAAAAATATTTTTGGGTTTAATATGGAGGATGTAACGCAAAATTTCTAAAGATATATTATATTAGCACACGACCTAAAAACTAACTTAATTCTATGAGAAACATAAAACCTAGTCTCCCAGCAGTAATTCCTCTGTTAAAAAACGAAGCCCCAATTTATCAAATTATAAATATATTAGTCTATGCCGATAATCCTAGCCGAAACCTTTATTCCAGTATAAGGAAGACACACTAATAAGTAATAACTGAGCCTAGGTATAAAAAAATAAACATTTATATAGTGGTGTTTTTTTTATGTTTAACGCTGTATTGTTTCAGAATTGGGGGAACGCCATCTCGATGTTTGCTATGAACGCTCACTACGGTCATTTATACAATTATCTCTACACTGAAGAACAACAGTTGGTGGCGATTATGTCGCCTTCCTTCGAAGACCGGATGTGAGGAAAGCTTTGCACGTGGGCAAGGCCTATTTCCAAGAGATAAGCGGCTACGTCTATGAGAAGCTACTCGAAGATACCATGCAGTCAGTGAAACCTTGGGTGGAAGAGCTCTTGGACAATGATTACCGGATCGTCTACTACAGTGGACAAATGGATATCATCGTGGGGTACCCGATGTCTACGCTCTACTACGAGTCCCTGGAATTCAAGGACGCTCAGGAATATCGTAACGCTCCCAGGAAACCGTGGTAAGTATTAGTACAGTACTTTATTACCATATTTAATATAATATTTGGGTCAAATTTATTCACATTTTTATAATAGTTGGTTGACTATATTAGTTCTTGCTGGACCGTACCCAGGGTATTAAAAGGTAAACCTGTGGTTTCCAAACTTTTCGAGTGCAACCCCATTTTTTCCTCTGGATCGTCGTGACCAATTGAGTTTGGAACTTACATATTTAAATGATATAAAATGAATGTATAGTTGATATAAAATGTACCATTTTAATCAACAGTAAAAACCCACATAATGAAAATTATATGGTGCATTTAAATTAAATGGGTGTGTACGGCATCAATAAAAGTCAAAATTAATAAACATAAGCTGCCACAGTTAGTGGGATTTTTGGACCTGCATTGATGCACATAGTTAGTGGGTTAAGTGGTCAATCTGAGATCCGGCTCTACGTTAATCCATTGCTTATATTTGGTTTTAATGGCATACACAGCAAAAGTCAGGTTTCACATAGATAAGATGTGGAAAACGGAAAGAGAACTGCTACAGTTTTTGCACTCATTGTTGGGCACTCACTTTCAAGCTGAAGCCAAAACCGTGAACTCACAATTTATTTTCTTATCAATTTACCCCCTGCTGCAACTAGCAGAACTTTTTTTATAAATATATCCATGTCAGTATTAATTACCATGCTGTAATTCACGTACACTTATTTACACAAAGTAAAGACACTTATGTAAACACACATAAACAGAAACTAAAAACGACAATGTTGCAAGCTTTCCAGATAAGCAAATACTTCACACGATCGGCTGTTGACCACTCATCCATGAGGCTGACTAAGCTTAGGCAAAAATCGGCTTTTATACGAAAGCGAACGTGAGCTCACAGAAGAGAATTAGAGTTTGGGGGATATTCATCATGTGAACAAAGCGAAAGCTCGCAGGGCTACTTACCAAATATGAGGCTGCTGCAGTTAACTGTGTCGGTAAATAAGCAGTCGTAGTAAGATAACCAAATTAGATTTGAACTATTTCAACCTATTTTATTACTATTTAAATTATAAACTATATTGAAGTATTCAAATATCTTAAAAGTGTAAATACAATAAAATGTTATAGTATTCACAAAACTTGCCCTCACCCATTCGAAATAGCGCTGCGAGCCTTAAGAGGATTGATACCCCCTGTTTGGATATCAGTGAGTTAAATATCTCCTTCCTCGCCCCCAACCCTTAAATATGACTAATCATGCTATTTTTTTAGATATACTCAAATCCAGAGCTGGTATCATATTGGATTCATACAATTTATGCCACCTACAATCCACCAATTATGGATTAAAACTTTTAAAATTCTTCAATGATTTAATGTTAAAAGGATAATTGCTGTGTCCTTTTAGAGGACCTCACCACAAGCCAACACAAGTAGAGATATCACTTTACCCCTAAATAAAAAGTTTGAATACTGCTCTAAGTTTTAGTAACATTGTTAATATTTTGATGTAATTTGTGATCTCCTTGTATTTATGACTGTACAAAATAAATTTTAAGGGAATTTAACTATCAAAAGAATTGTTGTTGCGCGTTTGCACCCCTGATTTCTGTCTAGGGATATCTTTATTTTTAAGGTTGGTTCAAATTCCTGTCAGGTAGAGTCAGAGGCTATTTTCGAAATTGTGATTTACACTATTATATTTACATTTTATTTCGGAATAAATGAAGGTAAATTTCTTTAAAACAATTTCTACATCATCCTTGTTCAACTGTTGATTATTATAGTGTTTGTTTTGTAAATTCCTTGTTTATTTGATGGAATAAAATGAATCTAATATAAACGATGTGATCAGACGCCCAGCTTATATATGCTGACAATTAATTAACCACAAAAAAATATTTAAATATTGTGTTATAAAATTATTTTAATTGAAAATTTAAAAATTAAATATGTCGAAACTATATAAATCACAAAAATATCATCAACCTTTGCCTGAATATCTAACAAGGTGTATATAACTGACATGTCTGTGTGCAGGTACGTGGGTGATGACTTGGCTGGATACAGTAGAACCGGAGGAAACTTCACAGAGGTTATGGTCCGTAACGCTGGCCACATGGTTCCGTCCGACCAACCAGAATGGGCTCTTAACCTCATCAACAAGATTACCACCGGGGAGGAGTTTTAGCACGTCACACATCTAGCTACCTATACCAATTATAGTCCTCCGCTTTAGACCCGAAACAAGACATAGCTAACTTAGAATAGATGGAATCTTCCTACTGCGAGATTTGCTTTTCTACTAAAATACATTTCATCATGCATGCTTCATATACATGCATTATATGTTATTGTACTTAATACTTTCTTCCTCGATAAGGGCTCTTCAACCCGTGAACTGTGAGTCTCGGGTGGCCCACCAAATGATTTTTTTGACAAGCAAATATATATTTTTAAGACAACAAATAATATTCCTATTAAATAGATACCTCATTTAAAGAAAAAATACTATACATATTACTTTCTAATATATAACCAGCTGTAAGTTATTATTTTAGCTTGAGTATTTTAAAATAGTAAATTAATCATGATTATAAATGACCACATTTACAAAATCGTAGAAATTAGGAGTACGAAAGTACTTGGAGTGGTATGAGTTTGTGGTAACACTGCGGAAACCCACTTTAAATGTGTTGTCTCTCTTTTAAAGTTATAAAAGTGTTTTTTATAAATATAAGTAAACTCAAGCTTTCAGTAAAATAAAATGTATATACAACCTAAATTAATTTGTATTTATGTGACCCTTAAGCCTTTTGACGGTTAAAATGTGGCTCTTGATCTGGTTTGATTCCAGATCAGAATGAATTTTAGTGTTCTCGTGATACTAAATCAGGTGAGCTACGAAATATTCTAAGCGCTTAAGGCTCACAGTTACTTCAAAGGACCTGTAAAACAGTAATAAAAATAATATAAAATTTGTAGATCATTTCAAAAAGAATATTATTTAAGAATCAAATAGTCAAAGCTATTAATTTGTTTTAGTGAAAATTTACTCGCATCTATATAATATCATAGTCTGAAAAGTGAAAAATTATATCCGGACACGGGAATCGAACTCGGAACCTTCGGCTAAGTGCGCCAATTATCTAACTACTGAGCTATCAAGGAATCGTCCCGTGCGTAGGGTCATTCTTCACTCATATTTTAAGGCAGATTCTATGATGGACGTGTGAAAATCGTCGGCTACAAATATGATATCTAGTGCGAGTAAATCCTCACCAAAACAAATATGACAGCTTTGGATATTTGATTCTTAAACAAGCGATCTCTTACATTATAATAATTGTACAAGTGGCAACAACAAGCCAACTACCGAGTTTAAGGTGGCAGCGTTATCTGAGAGCTCGTGATCTTAATAAATCACACATCTGTAACTTATGATTTCCGCACGTCCATCATAGACAATGCCTCAAAATATGAATGAAGAACGACCCTAAACACTGGACGATTCCTGAATAGCTAAGTGGTTAGAGCATTGACATACTAAGCCATAAGTCCTGGGTTCGGTTCCGGTCTTCATGTGTCTATTTTCAGAATATAGATATTATTTGGTTTTGTATTAATTTGGTTCAAACATATTTCAGTGAGAAATAACAGAGACAATGTCATCGAATAAGAACATTAACTTACTATAAACTTACTATTGAAATGTATATTGACATGGTATTTTTTCTGTCTAGTATAATCTATTTTTTTAAATAAATTAATGTAAAATAAAAGTAGGTTTATAATGTACCAGTCTATAAATAAAAATGTATATTCTTTTAAAATAAAAACGAGGTAAAACTACACAATACATGCGTCATTCAATTTGTTAAAACTAAATCACCCACTCTTTTTTTTTTATTCACCGCCTCACACTCTCCGAACTTTAACCATGCTAATATAATAGGGATTAGGTCACATACCTGAACCTGAACTTGCTTCTAGTAAACAATTTAGTGAGAAACAATTTAGGTAAATCCCGGCTCAGATTAAAGCTCGACCTTCCTTTCAGAGGCAAGACAAGACGAGTCTGACGCTTAATCTACATTTCTGTCGATTCTTATGATTCTTTATCAAATTGGAAACTAAATCAATTATACATAATGACTTGAGTTTGTAATAAAATGTTTAAAAGGAGTTTTCATACTTTTTAATTTCAACAAAATATAACCTTACAAACGATTATTTTCCATATGTAATATACAGGATTATTCAGATCTCCAAGTAAAAAACTATACAGGTTTCTCGGTAGTGAAAATATAAGTATTTCCACTCAATGATCTTGGGGTTGGCGACGCCAAATGGCTGATTTATGAGACAACAAAGTTGGTTTTGTATGCACCTATGGAGTAGGCAGTACATATAGAACGCCACGGAAACCATTACATGCATCCCCACCACTCCAGCTTCTAACACACACGGCGTTGTTGTCAGGCAATTCAATGCCTGTTACTAGTTCTTATTTACACCACACTACACTTGCTATTTGCTTAAGTTTGATTAGTTGCCTACCCCTCAGGTGCATACAGTGCTAAATTTGTCGTCTGGTAGCGCCGCCATTTGGCGCCACTGACCCCAACCCCATTGAGTGTTAATACTCTTGTCTTGTCGCCCCAACAATCTGCTTAATCTTTTATCTAGAGATCTGAATAATTCTGTATAAGAGACTTTTGTGATGAATGTGGATGTGTGATTTCCTAGAAGAAAGAATATAATGTGATACAGCTATATAGTTTAAGTCAACCCAATGACTAATCAGAATTCCCCAAACGGTGTGCCACGGCACGAAATCACACTGGTGTAACGCGGTGGCGAATTAGGTATCCCGTTTGGCCACAGCCCAGAGTGCCACGTATCGCTGTTCCAGAGGAACACAAATGAAGTTGGTACAATAGGCAGCCGTGCGTCAACCACATTCCTTACTTACTAATATTTTAATGTATCTGACGACATAAAAAAGCTGTCACGTGAGACTAGAGTTAGGTTTTATACAGCGAAATATTTCCAAATGTTAAGGAGGCGGAACTTAAAAATAGCATTTTAAGTTCTAGACTGGACTACCGATGACAGGGAGATCTGTGTTCTAATCCATTCGGGTGTACTTGGGATTTTTTTTCCTAAATGGTTTCCCATTCTAACTCCAAGCAAATGCGGGTACACTTCCTCTAAATTTAATCTTCCTTATCCCTAACACATTAACGTAATTAGTGCATATGCATATACCAGAACGGGTAGTAAATTCGTTGCTAAAATAAACAACTTAAAAAGGTTTGCGGAACGCTGGACTAATACATATAATTAAGATCACAATTCAAACGTATGCAAAATCATGTGCTAAGTTTTGCCCCAGTTAAAACCAGAATATTATTTAGATAAAAAACAAAACTAGATGACATTGATAGATTAATAGAACAACTCTCCTTGTTGTCCCCTTCTCATTAGATCGTCTTTACTTTCACCTTTCTCTTCCAAGATATTTTACGTTCTGTAATTTTCTCAGCTCTACTCCATCCATATTTATAGCTTTACTAGGCCTTATCCTCTTCCTTGTCATTGCCATCATTTCACACTTCACCATGCTAAATTTCATTCAACACTCTTTCACTTCCTCACTCCATTCCTGTAGCTTATCCTGTGCTTCCTCTTACTTCTCCCCCCCCCCCTTACCCTCAAGTCATCAGCAAACATCATGGCTTGCATTCTTTCAGTCTTCCTGCCACTTTTATTCATGACAATTTCAATTACCATCATAAAGACTAGTGGGGTCACACCCCTGCTTCACTTCAGAATATAATTAAAATTATTAAATAGGTTTGAAACCCACCAAAATAGTTCCATATGGAGAAATTTTAAAAAAAACCTAATTTCAAACAAAAACTAGAAGAATGTAACTTCTAGATCTACTATCTTCTGCCAGTAGTATAGTGTTCAAATACTACATTATTATTATTATTATTATTATTATTATTATTATTATTATTATTATTATTATATATTATTAAATTATTCATAGGTGATGTATGGATCTAATACAAGTACGTATATTAATTATTTATGGCAGTAAAGAAGAGAAGAAATATTACAAAGCTTAATATCAAATATTAATTTAAATAATACTACTTCTTCAAATATTTGATTATGCTTAATTATTATCACTTATTTGTCTAGTAGCAAAAATTATGTCACAAGAAAATCTACATATTTCAGCGAATGTGCAAAATTAACCAAGATGCAGTTAATTATTTAGTAACAATCAGAATGTATTTAATAATGTTTAGTCCGTTTGTCTACACGTAATGAGATGAGAATATAGACAAAATAGGGAAAAAACTAATAACCAACAATGAAGGAACCCGCACCATACGTTAATCTCGTCCTATATTGTTTGACGGTGACGGAGAGATCAGACTTCAAATCTCGGCTGGCTGTATTGAGAGTGTTCTAATAAGGTTTCCTACCTTCCCACCAGGAAAATGGTGGTACATTCTCTCAGGCCTACCTCCCCTATCCCTACCTTATTATATAAAATGCGTACGGGCCAGATGGGTTGAATGTGGTGCAAAATAAACCTAAACTAATGTTAATGATAAATATGCTATTTATAAATTTAAAACTTATTGTCTTAGACTTTAGATTTACGTTAATATACCTAGTAATAGCGTTCAAATTTTTTAATGTAAGTTTTTGGGCATTAATAGGCACTAGGGCTACAATTGGGAAAATCGGGGAACTTCACATTACACACATTCCAGGACGACTTTTTATCTTAAACTCCATAAAGAATTTTCTAATTAATTTAAATATCACAAAGACCTCTTTTAACCATAATATAAAGTGCATCAGAAATGTATCATGATTGTCTAACAGATGGCAGCACTACTTCAATTTGAGTTTAAATTTGATTTCCCCTCCTTTTTTCCCCTCCTAAGACCCACGGTACACTATCCTGTACTTCAAATCTATATTTTTATATCACTAGATGGCTGGCAAATTCAGTGTTTCTATTGACTTTGTGTTATTCTGCACTCTAGTGAGATAATTTCTAAGCCGATTTAACATTTATGGTTTTCAGAAAAAGAAAATATATATATATATAAGATAAGGAATTAAAATCAATAAAAAAATTATTTCAGAAAAAATAATTGGAACTCAGGAGGATCCTTCACATATTAAGATTCATAAAATATTACAATAACACCCTACTCTGATATAATTTATCTCAGTAATCCCTTTTGAAATTGTTCAAATAACAAAATATTTTTTCCCCTGTTCTTAGTTGATACGTAAACAAATGTAAACTTTTTAAAATATGTATGTTAAAAATGGATGATCCAGTTTATTAGACAGCATATGCTTGCTATTCTACAGAAATTCTTCATGCGCAGAACGTTTGAGAGTAATCTTTGAGCGGATGTTCACAGTGGGTGGATCGCAGGACGCGAACAGATATTGGAAACTCTGTAACATTAAGATAATATTTAACACCGTGGACATATAATTCATTCACGACCTTAGTTTACTTGGATGACAGCTCAAAAAGTTACTAGAAATAATCCCTAATATATCCCTACGCCAACAGCTGACATCTATCGCTTTGGATCACTGTAATGAAAACAGATGGTAATATATGAATGTGATAGTTCACCACAGTAATTTAGGCCAATATTATTTATATATTTATTTGAGGCCGGACACAAAACTTATTTATCGTTTTATTCCACTTGAAAAAATTATTCACAGCACTTCCACTAAAGGTCTAACGAAAATAGCTTTAAAATGACGACTGACGAATTTAAATCATGTGATTGAACGTGACGGAAACAAGTTCTTTACAACGATGCACCCACTCAGTGGATAAAAATATTTTATTCCGTTAAATATTTCGAAATACGATAAAATAATCATAAAACAATTTATTATGTATAAAAAAATGACAAGTATTTTCTCTTTTACAAGTAAATACGACGCCTGTATTAAAAATTATTAATGTATGCACTATATTACACATAGTCAATAACGTTCCAAAACGAAGAATAAATGCTTTTAATTATGTTTAAAATATGGTTTCGAGTTGGATAAAAAGAAATTATTAAAAGTAATTAAATTGTAAGAAAAAACTTGAGTTTACGTTATTTTAAATGTAAAATATAACAGGTAATTAAAAAACTTAACATCTATAGCAAAACAATGATCTTTTACAAGTGTTGGCAACCCAAAACCCAAACATATGATTTTTGAACTGTCATCCAGGTAAAAACCTATCGTGAACAGACTCTACATTTTTAATACAAGCTATCGTATTCTGATGGTGCTGAAGTGGCTGTTACATGACAATCCACACAAATAATTGTCTCACATAATAAAGGTTAGTTTATAATCAAGTTTTATCTATGTTTGCTATTCTGCCGGATTTAGAAACAGCTTCATTGTAATATTGAGTTTACTAGGATATGTTCCAATCATATTTTTTTAATCATTTAAACGAGGTATTTAAAATCATTACACAACAGTAGATGAAGCTGTCTGCTTGTATCTCATTTCGTAGGCACCTGCACACTGATTGAGTCTGTTGGTTTTGAAATTTGGTTGGATGTTACGCGAATATTTTGATTTGGAGAAGAGCGGACAAAGCTGAAATGGTTTCAGTGAGCGCAAAAGACCTGCGCCATTCGCGGTGATTTATTTTGATTGGCTTAGGGCTTGTCACGCGACCGTATTTCAGTTCTGCTCTTGTTTTTCGACGAGCGTGTGAATCCACAGTAATATTAAACCTCTGGAACCGGGCTATGGCTAAATGTAATGGGGTTGTGAGATATATTTTAGGGGAAGAGGTAATCAGGAGGGGGATACTTTATAGTTTTAAATGATCCAACACTTATCAGGCTCAACTAATTAAAACCCACACAAGTCTGCACTTTTAATACAATGTAATTGACTATAGTAATAATAGTAATAATATATTAACCACTTCAGTGGCCGCATGGTCTTACGCACTACTCTCGCAATATACTACTAGAATGGTACTGGCAGGGATATCGAGGTTCGAATCTTGGTCGGGTGTACTGAGGGTGGTTTTATAAAATGGTTTTACACTCTACCTCCACGCAAATACGGGTATACTTCCTTTAAATATGACCTACCTTTCCCCTAAAATAACTAGCGTAATTAATACATAAGCGTGGGTAGTAAGACGTGGTGCTAAATATATATATATATATGAGAATAGCACATTAAAATGTGCATATACCATACGTCCTTTATGAGGCAATTGCATTTTATGTATTTAATATGGCGGAAAAGTCTTAGTTTTCACTCTATAGGTCATCAAATACAGTCAAAATTGTGTTATCATACGTTCTTATTGTGGCTTCCCAACTTTAAATCAGGATTTTATTAAAACACCATTGTCAACCATAGGCTCTTTTTAATTTGACGACAAAACCTTCCGATTTAATTTAAATTTCTTGTATTATAAAGGCCTAATAATAATAATAATAATTTCATTTTAATTTCCTTTATTATAGTGCTGGCCAACAGTCATCAGACCTTTAACAGGCCAGCACTGAAAAGTACATAAGTAGCTTACAAATACATATATTTACACAAGAAAATAAGATAAAAAATAAATGGTACGGCGCACCGCACAGACTTTCTCTCTCTTTCTATAAACTCGTAAGATTTCTGAACGGAATAATGTACATTGTATCATCACCACTCCACATAAGAACACGCATAAAATAATATACTATGATATAGAATCAATGAGAAAAGAGGCGCATCTTTGTCCACCTAAGAACATTTCAAACAGTTTAATGTCTTCCACAAGGGTCAACACTTCGTATTAAAATTTCGATTTCTGGTTAAAATTTTAACATTTTATAAGGTGTTGCAGATCTTCAAGTCATCGCATTGATATTTAATTATTCATTTATACATGTTGACCAATAAAAAATGTAAATATTGACTATTGAGTCTAAAATGGAGATAGATCATTGCTGTGCAAACATTTCTCCTAAGAGCTTTAAGGAAAAATAACATACTTTTTTAGATACTTATATTTAATTACTCTATGGCATTGGAGAATTATTGCGTTAAGACTTAAGTAGTATATGTTTACAAATAAAGCTCACAAAATTGTATTAATATATTTGCATATATCTCAGAAACTGCTGCTTTTATAAAAATATATGTCAAATAAAAGTTTTTATTTCTAATAGTCCTACAATTTTGCAATGATAAGTTGTTTAGTTTCTCCAATAGTTGTGGAGATACGGAAATTAACGCTTCTGTAATGTACCCTAAAAATCATTTTCATAGGAAAATGAAATTAGCCAGTTTATTTATAATCTTAATCAACGCCTAGATACGAATTTTAATCAAAATCGTTTGAGCAGATTATGAGAGAACCAAATTTTTCTCTTTTCGCCCTTCAGTAAACTACCCTTAATTTTAAGTTTTTATAGACACACAGACAGACGGCATTGCAAAGACTATTTTTTAGGGTTCGGGGGGTCATGAGACGTCGACATCCATCAACATTTCATGTTAGTTTTTTTTACGGTCGCAATACTTAAGCTTTAATGTCAAAAAAGTTAAAAATATATATATAATTGCGTATAGATTGAAAATTACTGATTTTATAAAAATATGTTTCGAATAAAATATTTGTATTATAAATATATATACATATTTGTAATGCTAAGTAATTTCATATCTCAAATAGTTTCGGAGCTATTATAAAAAATGTTAATTTACGCATCAGACCGGAGCCCTTAAAGCCATTTTCCCGAAATATTGAGAGTAGCCATTTTGTTTGGAATATTTATTAATGTTCATAAATGAAATTTAATTAAAATCTTTAGAGCCGATTTTGAGAAAATCGACTTTTTCTGTTTTTTCCCTTCAGTAAACTACCCTTAATTTTAGGGGTAGATATCCAATTCCAAAAAACCCTCGGGGCAACCCTATGAAAACCCTAGATATCAAGTTTCAGCTCAATCGGTAAAATAGTTTAGGCTCTAGTTGGAGGTACAGACAGACAGACAGACACAGACAGACAGACGGAAATTCAAAAACCACTTTTTCGGATTAAGGAAGTCATGAAACGTCAAAATTCATCAAAATCTCGAGTTCGATTTTTTTGACGATCACCATACTTTCTCTACCTGTAAGATAGAGAGAAAGTAAAAAGAAAGGATTAGTTTTACTAGTAAAAGATATAGATTTGGTCTTAAATTTATTAATAGACATTCCATTTTCCAAAGACTATTTACATTATTTTGTAAATCTATACAATCTGAAATTGATTTGATAATTTTAAATAATTTTAGATCATCAGCAAAGAGTATATAACTAGATGAGTTAAAATATTTACCAATATCATCAATAAACACATTAAAGAGAAGAGGACCTAAATTAGAACCCTGTGGTATGCCACAGGGTGCTAAAAATGTATTTGAGGAGTGAGAATAAATTTTAATAGTGAATGATCTTTCATGCAAATAACTGCTGAACCAATCTACATATGAGTGAGAAAGTCCAAAATTACCAAGTTTAGAGAGAATAATACTATGCTGACACAAGTCAAATGCCTTACTTTGGTCAAAATAAATAGCATAAACCTGACCGTGGGCAGAGACTTGAGGGTCAACATGCCCAAGAAATTCTACTAAATTAGTGACAGTAGATTTATTTTTATAAAGCCATGTTGATTATCTGAAAGTTTATTTTTAAGGTGGTGGAAATTATGCTCATGTATGATTTTCTCGAATACTTTGGAGAAAGTGTTTAAGAGAGAAATTGGTCTATAATTACAAATATTTGTTTTTACCCCTTTTTATAAATAGGTATGACAACAGATTGTTTCCATGCAAGAGGAAAAATTTCATTTGACAGGCTTATGTTGAAGATATAGGCTAACAAAGAGCTGAAAATGCTGGCACAGACTTTAACGATAAAACTTGGAATTCTATCTGTCCCGGCACATCTAGAAAAACTCAATTTTTTTATAGTATTAGCAACATCCAAGGGTGTAATGTGGCATGTATACAAGGGCGCACTAGTTTCAATAACGGGGCACGGGAAGACAGGAAAGGCTGAATTATTATAAACGGAATGAAAATAGGTCCCAATCTCATTAGCAATTAATAAAGGATCCGCTATAATCTTGCCATTAATTTCTAGGTTAGACGGGAATACTTTATCCACACGATTATTTTTAACAAATTTCCAAAATTCTTTATGTTTGCATTTAATACTATTTTCTATTGAGTTCATCCAATTGGCTCTGTCTATAATCAAAGTAGTTTTAACTAATTTACGAAAGTGAGAAAAATGTGAATGGAATAAACTATTATTTGTTAGTTTAAACTTTTTGAAAAATTGTTTTTTTTTTCCTAATATAATATTTAAGAGTAGAATAACCAATTCGAATATTTGGATGAATTAATAACAGTAATGTGAGGAGCATGCGTTTTGATTTTCCTTTGGACTAAGTTGGTAAAATTATCTACAGTCAAATTAACATCCGTAGTAGAATAAACACAAGACCAATCAGCAGTGGACAGGTCATTGTAAAGATTAGGTAATCACCACGTGCATTGTCAATATATGTATTAGGGGTATCATTAATTTTAGTAGCAATAGGTACATCAAGTGAAATAAATAAGGGTGGATGAGCTAAATCAATATTCACTAATGAATGAGAGCTTTGATTTACTAAGGGGTGGTAAGAATTAGCAAAAACAAGGCCAAGGAGGTTAGTGTCATTATCAGCTTCATTAAGTTGTTCTAATCCTAATATGTTAGTCGAAGCAAGAAGTTGAATAGCTTTTAATTTAATGTAGAAATGCGAAATGCTCTGAGCATGATGATATTTCCAATCAATTTTGGGGCAGTTAAAATCACCGAGTAGTATTATTCTATAAGGGTAGTTAATAATAATAATAATAATAATAATAATAATAATAATAATAATAATAATAATAATAATAATAATATGGCTTTTATGGTTAAGTTAAGGCATCAGTCTTCTTTTACACTTAACCAAAATTAATTAAAAATAATAATTAAGATTAATTTCAAACAAATGATTTTTTAATGCCAAAACAAGAGCTAAAGTTAAACACAAAAAAAAAGACACAACGTAAACATAGAAATACATATTTAACTAATTTAATCAATGCCCCTATGGATGGAACCACATTGATCCAAAGGGGCGGGGGCCTCACCAATAACCCCCAACCACCACAGTAGCAACACAACCCTAATCCTAAATCATAAATGTCCTGTCAACAAGTGTCTGATCTTCAACCGTTTGGGAAATACAGCATTTTATGAAACTCACAACAACAGTCACTTCTGTCAGATTGAAGAAAATATCACTCAATTTAATTAATTATAAATAATATATAGTGATTGAGAACAATTTGTATGTACAAGGATATAAATATCATCTCAGTACAAGTTAATTAATTATGTTATATTTTATATATTTCCTACCGTGTCTTCGTGCCAGTCCGGACTATACTCATATATATTATATGCTACTGTGAATGTGCTGAATGTGACGATTTTGTACACTCACCGGTGATTCTACAAAGCCACTGGTTCACTTGGGGAATGTAAAATATGTATATACTATTTTACAAAATCACTCGTGAGTTTACAAAATTACCATCAACCACCAGTGAATGTTAATAAGTCACGTCAAGATTAGATTTGGTTAGGCTAGTTTAGTCAAGTTAGGTTAGTTTAGACAAGCTTAGACTAGTTTATTTTAGGTTAGGTTAGACTAGGTTAGTTTAGGTTAGTTTGGATTTATAGTTTCATGCAATAGATATTTTATAAAATCACCGGTAAATGTAAATACTACAGTTCATGTTCCATACTTTCACTAAAATGTATTGGTATATTCATAAAATCACTGGTAAGTTTAGATAAATCCTATTATTTGTTAAATGAACCATCGCTTTCGGTGATTCTATACATTCACTGATTTTTTTACAAAATAACTAATTCAGCACATTCACAGTAACATACATATTATCACGGCGTCTTACTACTTGCTCAGTTATATGCGTAGCCTACATGATAATTACTCAAATGGGAAGGAAGGAATAATTTTAGATATATCTACTCTCATTTGAGTGGAAGGAGAGTGGGAAACCATTTATGATGAACCATACTCTCTAGACTTGAATAGAGTTTGAGCCCTGGTCTCTCCGACATCAGCAGGCCAGTCTAACACGAGAGTGACGCCTTAGATCATTCGGCCACTGAAGCGGGCTATACGCATATATTAACTATACTAAACCCACCACGGTGGCGTAGTTGGCTAACGCGCTAGTGGTGTGAACTGGGGGAGGTTTTTCCTAAATAGTTTTCCACTCTCCCTCCACGCAATTCGGGTTCACTTCCTCTAAAATCAACCTTACCAATTCCTAATCCATTAGCGTAATTATTACTTAAGCGTATAACCCGAACGGGTAGTAAGACGCGGTGCTAAATAATAATAAAATAAACTACACTAACGGTATGATAGGTATGAGGCAGGCTTTATTTTAAAGAAACTATAATCATATTTGCATGGAGGAGAGTGAGATATCATGTAAGTGGGAAAAAAAACCTCAGTGCACTCGGCTGGAATTTGAACCCCAACCTGTCCGTCACCAGCAAACCAGACTAGATTAGCTTTGACATTTAGAGCTCGTACCCACCAGTGCGGATGTTTATTTATTAGATCGTAAAACTACTTTGATCAAAGTAATCTACATTCATATCGTTTCTGTTTGATTCTTTTAACATTAGACTTATAATTTAAAAATTATTAACGTTATACTGAGGATGACATATTTTCATCAAATACATAATATGTCTGTGCCAACATAGAGAAATAAACTAGCATAACCCTGGTATAAACGGAGCTGATGGGATGAAGATGGGCCTTTAGAGGGTAAAGGGGGGGGGGGGGTGTTACGGGGTTGGGTCTTGTTTTGACATTTTCATCAGCCTTTCCACTTTGGGTTGGAGAACTTTTTTCGAGACGCGAAGAGCGGATCGAAAAATCGGGATGCTGCTCTTCTGATAAATGCTCGGAATAAATAAGTGTGTGTGTGGTGTGTGTGTGTGTGGGTGTGTGTGTGTGTGTGTGTGTGTGTGTGTGTGTGTGTGTGTGTGTGTGTAAGGGGGTGGGAGTTCCTACTAAGAAATTGCTGATCTAAAAAAAAATCTTACTTTCGTGGTCCAATATCCAAATTAATATAAAATCATTAGCCTTGTTAGGCTTTTATACCTTAATATTAGTAAATTTCATGAATAGTTTTTTATATAGCCCACGTCTTACTACCCATTCAAATTATACGCTTATGTACTAATTATGCTAATGAGTTAGGTATAAGTAAGGTTGAATTTAGAGGAAATGCACCCTCATTTACGTGGAGAAACAGTGGGGAAACTATTTAGGGAAAACCACCCTCAATACACTCACCCGGGATCGAACCACGATCTCCCCAATCTAATCTAACAAGAGAGTAGCGCTTTAGACATGCGGCCACCGAAGTGGGCTGTGAATATTTTGTAAGCTAAAATGTTAAAGCTAGTACATTTCTAAACACGTTTCATACGATAATCTAGTTTGAAATATTTACTGTTTTAAGTTTGTAATTAAAGATTTTTACCAGTATCTGCTAGATCCAAATGGATCGACGATTTAAAGCTAGATAAGATTAAGTCATTTAAAATACTTTTATTCAATTTAAATCGCCAAATAATATAGTAAATACATTAATATAATTTCACCTCAAGCACACAATGACGTTGAGATTTATTTAAATGAAATGTTAATTTTATCAAATATAAGTTTAATATTTAACTCTGTAAGTCAATTGAACTCTCTTCATTCAATGTTATATACATCACATTCTTTTTAAGGAATTATAAGAAATCTCAATATTTTTAAAGATATTTTAAAGATTAAAAAAAAATCCAGATTATTTTCTTAGAATTTTATATAGACTATCAATGTTGGTCTAACCATTAATTGTATACTTCAACTCTATTTTGATTTAAAATAATTCACACTTTCAACTTAATTAATTCTGTTCACTAATTTTAATGTTTCAACCATAATTTATATTATTAATTCTTCAACTTTTAATTGTAATTTAAACATCAATTGCTTTCAACTCTTAATTTATAGCTTATTTCATTATCAATTTGATTAATCCATTTTGTCTGTCAGTTATTTAATTACGTGTCAATCTCTTTATGATTTATTTATTAAATTGACTTTAATTCATAATCAATATTACATCTTTTTATTGTGTTCTGCCTAATGCAGAGCAAGTAATTGCATTGCAATAGGTTGATTTTACACATATTATTATCTGGTGTTATTTGCTACACTCTGCATACTTTTTCATTTTTCTCTAATTTGTAAAAATCTTTTACAATTTATTATTTTGGAGATTTGAAATTTTATTCGTTGTTCGTCCACGACATAACACGCTATGTGGTCATAAAAATCAGATAATCTTTATTTTGATTCACAATAATACAGAAGAAAGAACGTCCATCAATGTTTAAAATAATAATGACGAATTATGAAATATGGGGAACACTCACCTCGTTTTAAAACATATTTATCCTTTGGATTCGTCTGTTGAGTTCTTCTTGTTCATTTTCGTAATCGGCCATAACTACTCAAGGCATAATCAGCTGATGACAAGTGAAGAGCGAGTCTTGTTCCAAATGAAATAAAAGAAGATATTTATTTGGACAGAGTAATTCTACACAGCGCTTATTCATTTGGACAGAGCTATACACACACACACACACACACACACACACACACACAGAGGAAGCCTGCGCAGAGGCTCTAGGAAAAAGAATATTTATTTACTTCTAAGCCAGCACGAGTTTCGATTTTGACAGATGTAAGTGAAAATTTCAATTATCTCTTCAACATTTTTATATTCATTTCTAAATCTTTTCAACTTTTATGTTAAATTAAATTGTATGCTATATTTATCCTTAGTTCATGGCCAACCCTTTTACCTCTAATATGATGTATTAATGTTCCCCTTGGACCTGGGGAAAAGAATGTTTTTTTTTTAAATTTTGTTTTAAAAGAAGGTACTTGAAACATTGCTTGACTAAAACTAGGTCCTCTTTTTGGCGTCTGAAAACTTTCAGGATGGAATATTTGTTCATCCTCGCCAAAAAAAATTAATAACTATGTACCTTTTATTATAAAGTGAATGTTAAATATATCTAAAGTAAAATAGAAGCCTCGTACTTCAACCTGTTTGTTTTTGCTGAGTGAAATTTAATATTTAAACTAAACTTCAATCACTATCTTAGAAGGAATCATCGACAATATTCTTTTGATGAATTAAATAGCAAAGCTATATATTTTATAATTATGGTTATAGCCACATCTGAATATAATATTATTTAAATTGAAAAATGACACCTAGACGCGGGTTCGATTCCCGTGTCCAGGTGTCATTTTTCAATTTAAAGAATATTAATATTATTATTTTCTCAATTGTAATCATAGTAATGCATATTTACTCGGACGTCCATAGGTTGGATTGGGATGTGGAAGCATTGGTATAGTAACCCACAGAAAGTTGAAGTGTTTGTGTATTTTTGTTATTGTAGATTAATCTAGTACAATTCATTTAGTGGTTCACTTTATTTAGATTGTTGAATTTTTGTGTTCTATGTATTTTCTCCAACTCTTGTAGGGATTTTTATCTATCATTATTGTAGATAGTGCAGTTATTAAAAAAAATTATAAAACATCGTTCAGAAAGCGTTCCCGAGCATGGCTAGTGGTTTAGAATTCTAAAGGTCATTGTGCCACCATCAGAATTAGCAGAGATTTTTTAAATTATTTATCTTAAGCGTAGTACCTAAGAGTGACACCAACCAATTATAGTTCAAACCCCACACACACCAAATTTAATATATAATATATTCTATATAGGTAGTTTTAAGAGTTACCGTCCTACACCGCTTTATTTATTAGATTAGAATTAATTTAATATATCATCAGTTGTAAACTTGTAATGTTTTTCTAATGTATAAAACTCTGATAAAGTAATAGTATATTGTTTTTCTGGCATATTTTTGGAATTGAAAGCACTCGAAAAAATATTTTCCTCAAACTTTTGAGATTGATATTTTTTAACGATTGATTTGATCACCAAAAAAAAATTACTTTTACTCATGTACTGTATGAATTAGTCTTGATGAATTGGGAATATATCATTGGTTCCAATTAGAAGGAACTAATTTTACCATTTCAATAATGAATTAATGTAATTCTGAGTAAGTAATAATCAATATAATACTGAAAAGGGTTTTTAAAAAAATCCGCTGATTATTAAAATTATTTCAAAATAATGTATTTTTTCTCTAGCTTTTTTTAATTGCTCTCAATTTAAGCCGTATTCATTTCATAAAGCTTTCTTTACACAAACAAAACAAAACCAAAGAAAGTGAATCCAATTACTAGTTCTAGTTTTTTTTCTTTCTCAATAAATTAAGAAGCTCATATTATAGAGTTCATTAATAGCGTGTTTTAATTTGAAATAATATGGACCACAAATTTCAGAATTAATCCAGTTTTATATGCGAATGGAATTAACAAAATGACAATGTGTACTTTATTATTAGGTTAATAAAATATAATATTATAAAATACAATCTACGAAGTAAACTACGAGTTTGTGTGTGTGTGTGTGTTTTTATTTGTGCCCCTAGCCCTATTTTCTCGTCTCTGCCAATCCGGCTATACTCATTTAAATACCAATGAGGTATGAATATTAAAGGTAGAATTTAGAGTAAATGAAGCCAAATTTGCGTTGAGGTAGAGTGAAAAACCGTTTAGAGAAACATTTGGTCCACGTGCCCATAATTGAAAATCCTTACTATTGGCGAGCTAGTTCTCGACCAGTGTCTCCAACCTAAGATACTAATATTATTTTTTAAGGATCAAACCTTTAAAGATGAACATGTTTTAAAAGGAAAATGTATTTATTAATTTAGTGAAAACAATAAAGAGATCAAATAAATATCAAGTTCTGCTGCTTTAAATTAATGCATGACTATTTGTTAGAATACAAATAGAATCAACACGTTTACATAATATGTGCACAGTATGACGGTTATTTCAATTTCATTCGAATGTTTCAACAAATCAACTTAAAATATAATGGCTAGACTTGAAGTATTAATCCAAGCGCGTCATTCATTCCACAAATGTTAGGTAGATATTTTTCCTTTAACAATAGATTTTTATAATTCTATTGAACGTTTAAAACCATCACTAATCCATGTTTAAATAATTTGACAACTAGTCACGAGCCAGTGAACACAAATGAATTGTTAAAGTCAATCAATGAAATCATTAAAATATAAAAGGATATAAACCATTTGTGTCATTGAAGGAACTACTTTCTATTAGTGGTGAGTTAGTGATCCTGGCCTTCACTTGGTTGACGTTTGCGGAAATGTCAGCGTTCTAATATTGTCCGGGTGTACTGAAGGTAGTTTTACTCACTGTAGTTTTTCATCATATATCCCCACTAATGAAGGTGAATTCCCTTTATGTGACTCTTCTTATCTTTACCCTTTAGAGAAAGTAATTAAATAGTACGTGAGTTAAACGCAACATAAACTTGAGAGAGACATTTTATTTGTAATATTTGAATATTTAGAGAACGACAGTTCATTTGTCTTCTTTTCCTGGGGAGAAGGGGGGTCAACAAGATGATGAAACTGATTAGGTGGCCTAACCGTCAGTAAGGGGAAACAAAAAAGTTTCGAGTACCTTCTTCACCTTGTTTGAATTTGCCAAGTTCCCATTGGTGCAAATTCAAACAAAGTGAAGAATGGAAGGAAGGTAATGACCAGTAAAAAAATAGCGGTCCAGCCGAGGTATTAAGTATGGTTGGACCGAGCAAACCTGACACTCTTGTTTAAAAAAATCCGGTAGGACTCGGGCGAACCTTGTGACGCTTGGGGGCAATAATTGTGGGAGGACTTATATAATATAGTAGCGATACTATTTACTAAGCATTCAAGCTGTACTCAAATTATAGTTACTTAATCAAGTGTAGTGTGTCAAATATACCATTCCTAATTCATGATATCAACAGTGTAAGGCATAACTTACATATATTAAATATAATGAACTCACAACGCAATAAAAGTCGAATCCTTTAGTAACCACCCTATACTTTCAATATTTTAACGGCCGAAAATAAGTTCTAAAAAAGAATCGTAACAAACTTGTTTTGTACGTACACTGCGTCTTATTACATGTACGGGCTATTCGCATTTAATAACACTAATATGGTAGAGGCACCGGTTGCTTTCTATGGTTGTGAAACATGGTTTTCTTACCTTACATAACATGACATGACATGCTTAGGAAGGTATTTGGTCCAGAGATGATGAAGATTCTGGGGAGTGGAGGAGGTTGCATAATGATGAGTTACATATACTGTACTTGCCACATGATATTGTTAAGATAGTGAATTCCTCAGATTACGGTGGACAGGACATGCAGCGTGATTGGAAGTATATTGAACCTTGCTAAGCTTATTTGAGGGGCAAACCCAATGGCAAGAGATTATTGGGAAGACCTAGATGCAGATTGGAGGCTAACATTAGAATGGACCTGAAAGAGATAGGGTGTAATGAGGTGGACTGGATACAACTAGCTCAAGATAGGGATGGGGTGTAATGAGGTGGACTGGATACAACTAGCTCAAGATAGGGATGGGGTGTAATGAGGTGAACTGAATAGAACTAGCTCAAGATAGGGATAGGGTGTAATGATATGGACTGGATAGAAATATCTCAAGATAGGAATAGGGTGTGATGAGGTGGACTGGATAGACCTAGCTCAAGATAGAAATAGGGTGTAATGAGGTGGACTGGATAGAACTAGCTCAAGATAGGGATATGTGGCGTACTTTTGTAAGTGCGGCAATGAACGTTAGAGTTCCTAATGCCATAGTGTAAGTAAGCAAGTACTGTGGTAGGGATGAAGATGGTAGAATTATTTAGGGGAAAGGTACCCATTACTGTGTGGAGGGTCAGTGTGAAACTATTACACCCATCCAGGATTCTAACCCCAACCTCCTCGTCACTGGCAATTCAGTAAGTGAAATCTTCAACAAGCAATGTAGGGTTCCTAAAATGTAATATTGTGTTTTTGAGCAATTTTTCTCATACGCGAATCATTACGTAGTGGTAAAAACCAGTAGAATGTTTCTCCTTTTTATATAATTTTTTCCCCCAAATACTCGACCGTCCTGACTCTTTCGTTTCATTCTGTTATCAAGGGGACCTTATCACCCGCGCGTGAATTCTTTCCGCCCCATTGTGATGGTAGATTCTGGTTTGCTGGGAAGAAAGAAACATTCTTCGATGTGAGCTCTAACTAAAAAGAAAAGGAGACGGAAGATAAGAGAAGCCTTCTAGTTTGGGAAAACCCTTTCAATGCAGATTAAAAGTCTAAAATTATAATGTTTTTAATTAAAGTTATATATTGGGGTATCACCACTATTTTTATCAGAGGGCGTTCTCAAAGAATTTTTTTTAGCACTTCTCGTAGGAATAGTCCAAATATTATTATTATTATTATTATTATTATTATTATTATTATTATTATTATTATTAGCACCGCGTCTTACAACCCGTTCAGGTTATACGCACTTACGCTAAGTGTGCAATGGTAGGGTGATTGTGAGATGAAATGGAGGACCTACAGTTTAACGTGGAATCCGAACCACGGTGGAGGCCTGGCATTCCTCACATTCACAAGTTGTGATTAATACACATCTTGTCAGAGGTGAAGGAAGGGTTTGGCAATCAGATAAATCTGTGCCGGGACCGAGGATTGAACCCCGGACCCCCAGCACAGAAGTCTGACACCTTACCCCTAGACCAACAGCCGATAGTCCAAATAATTTAATAGCATCTGTTTATATGAAGATTATAATTTTATTGAAACATTAATGAATATTTAAAAGCAAGTAGTAATAATAATAGAAGAAATAATAATACAATTAATCCCCATATTCATAATAATCTAAATGTTCAACCATTTTACAGGTCTACTAAATAGCTAAATACCCCCACATGATTCCCTCAATCTTTTAACAAAGATACAAACATCAAAAACGCATTTAAGTTTCAATTTAGGAAGGTGAGTGAAACACTTCCACATACTTTTAATCATGTACAGTTAAATTTTCACTATAAAGACCTTATCTAACAGCTATAAAATGTATTAGATATATTTTAACGGATTAATATGTCAAGCCACGTGATCTGAAACTGTCACTTTTGAAAGCTGTTACTTTAAAATAACACCTATAATATATTAAAACATTATCATTGCTGACCATAAAAATATATTTTTGGATTTTCGAAAAGGTTCTTCCTATGAAAATTACATTGTAGTATAACAACTTTGCATTGCTGTTCTTAAATGAACAAGCCCATACCGCATGATTTGTGACGTCACTAACCACTAAAATTGCCATATTCCACCAACCCCATAATAATTTGGGTGAATTTATTACTTAAATGACCTCTTACTTTACAATTAGCCTCTATTACAATGACTCATAGATAATATTAGGGGAGTGCAAAACTTGGAAAACTTCAACTTTACATCGACAACGAGGAAGCCTCACAAATAAAAAATATATTTGAGGCTAAAATACTCATTAATGTATATTTTTTGTATTTTTTTTGCAGTTAAATAAAAAAATTAATTCTTAAGAAATTGTAATTGATGTATCAGATTAATCAAAAAAAAATGTTAAAACATTTTTGCAATAAAAACAAAATATTTTTCAAAAATAATCGAGCATCGATTCAGCTTTGGGAATATGTCATATAATTGGATTTGGCTTCACTTCGAATCGAAAGGTTGGATTTCGCACGCCTCAAAGTAATATTATGAAAATGTATTACTTAGTCATAGAATGGCTTTATTTTTTTTAATAAAGTGGTGGTCAGCGCACCTGGCTACGAGCCTAAGGGTCCCGGGTTCGATTTCCGGCTGGTACTTTGGGTATTGTTCTCTTAAGATGAATTATCCCAATGGTCACCAGGAATTTGTAAATTAGACTTAATTTAGTTTTTAAGACACACATCCTTATTTACTATCATCACTTCACCTCGTTACGTGTACGTATAGAGGGCCTCCAAAGGTGTACCCTAGGCAACACCCTGTACCACCATAACGGAGAATAATCTAAGCCTATATACAGGCGCCCGAATTGAGTCTCATATATCTCCTGTTTGGCGATTCCACAAATTAAGAAAATCAACATGTCTTGAAAAGATTATATTTTATATTAATTGTATCAGTTATTAGTTTCAATTTCGAGTGATTACCTGACCACGAGTACTTCCTTTATTACTCTCAGCTACGCTCCTGGTTACAGGTAGGGTAACCCTAAATAAAATTACGTGTTTTACTTTAATGGCGTAGGGACGAGGAATTTAATAATTTTAGATACCCGAATCTGCGTGGAAGGAGAGTGGGAAACCATTAAGGGGGGGAACCTCAGTAGACTCGACGGGGATTCGAAACCGATCTCCCATCTTCAGCAGGCCAGTCAAACATGAGAGTGACGCCTTAGACTATTCGGCCACTGAAGGGAGCTATAGGCATTTAACTTACGCCATTGGGGTGTGGAATAATAAGGTAGAATTTACAGGAAATGTAACCGTATTTTCGTGGAGGGAGGATAGGAAACAGATTAGGAAAAAAATATCCTAGGTACACATAGCTGGGATTCAAGCTCCGACTTCTTCGTCACTGGAAAACCAGACCAGCTACCACTGGTCCACCTACACAAGATTAAGCTACACTATATAAATTGAACTAGAAAAACGGACGGAGAGCTATCTAGCGAAAAAAAAAGGGTCCCCTAAATCTGGAATAGAAACCCATCCTCTTAAAGTAAAAAGACAATCTGTGCGGCCAACCTTGCGTCGGTCGAAGAACACAAGCTTTCGAATTCATTCAATAAATATATACGAAAAAATGAGGAGGAGGGGAAATAGCCTACCACACGTTTGCAAGATAAGTACATGTGAGACTTCTAGAAGGCCACAATAGATCTTCTGTGGAAACAGAAACCACTTTAAAATGGAGGGAGGGGATGAAGGGATGAGGGGAGGAAGTCGTGGGCGCTATAGACGGGGAGCAAAGAGGAAATAACACACAACCTCACACACTACACCCCGTGTTTATTTCCGCAACTGTCAGGCCAATAATATTCATTGTGTGCTGTTGCCTGGCAACTGCGCGCTTCAATTCAACGTGCAAACTGTAATATACATACAGCGCACACCCGCATATACCACAGAGATTGTAAAAGCATCCGCAAGCTCAGCGTTCATTTGTTAGAAGGGTTGGGTTGTGGGGATGACAACATGGAAGACAGAGAGGAAGAATCATCACTTCCTCTCGTCGGCAGGATATGTTCAAGGGGTGTGGAGTGGTCAAGGCTACAGGACTTGTTTTCATTTTACCAGATAATATGACGATAGGTTTAACTCAGTGAGATAGCTTGTGGATCTATATTTATATTAATACTTTGAAAAAATCATTTTCTTTCATCGGTATCTCTTGGTTATATTTTGGGGAGATTCTTTTTGTTATATTTCTCATCTTTTTAAACGAACGAATATCGTTACCCAGTTGATAAGGATTTTTTTTTTTATTTTTTTTTTTTTAGCGTATGCAATATTCGACTCGTGACTGGGAGAGATGCAATATCTAGTCCGGTCACCGAGTATGTGGACTCTTAGCCGCTTCGTGGGAACAGAATGTTACCCAGGCTTATACCTTGGAGGTTGTCTACACGTCATACCCGCAATAAGATGATGTAATGATAGTGATTATGAAGATGTGGAGCCAGTGGAAATCTTAAACCTAACTTAAGCCTAATCAACCAGACTATAATGACAATAGGAACAGTTCCACTTCTAGGAAAAATGCCTATGGTACCACCGGGAATCGAACACATGATCCCTATCTAGGTCATTAGTCAGGGCGCTGGTCTTTAGACCACGATAGCCGTCATTTTATTCCTTTTTCCGCAACATTTCAACAATAACCCAAACAACAACAAAAACAGAAAACAGCCAGGCCACCATTGTAAATAAAGTATCTCCATTTTTCTTTCTTGTCTTTCCAAGGAGGAAACCAATATCAGATCAAGCGCCACCGGCCAAGATTCGAGCCTCAAACTTCCACCGTCAAAAATTCAGTCTCTTGCAAATCACCCACGACCACGTGATCACTGGTATGAGTGGTATATAAGTATGGTTATCATATTTTTAAAAAAAATCAGGACAGTAGGATAAATCAAACATGACATGCGTATGTTACAAAAAATATGAGAGAAATAGAGTAGATAGCGGAAAAATAATAAAGTGGATCAAAATAATAAAATAATATTGATATTCTGGCTACCAGCATGAAATTTGGTACGCATATCAATAAATATATATGGTAAAAAAGCACGCCAAGTCACAAGCTGGATACGAAAAAATTGCGGCCGAAAACCATATTTTCTCCAATAACTATAGAACGGTGATAGATATAAAATATGTTTACGATACCGAAAGTGTTTGGCGTATAGTGAGGAACAGTATTTGTCTTATATCTTTTTTTTTTAGGTTCAAAAACAAATACGCCATTTTTAATTAAATGATGACACAATTTTTAATTTTCTAAAAAAAAAGTTTTAACATTCACAATCTCACTAAAAAAAATCACGACAGTACTATTATGAACCTTTGAATGTTAAGCCCCTCAAAATGATTTTATCTCGTTCTTATAGGAATATTGGTTTTATCAGATTATTATATTATTATTATTATTATTATTATTATTATTATTATTATTATTATTAATTATTATTATTATTATTATTATATTGAAGGTATTTAACGCGCACTTTCTGAACTAACTGATTATATCAGCACATAAGAATGTATAGGATCGATAGCGAAAGGGCCTATCAATTTTGGCGAGAAAGGTATTTTCTCAAACCTTCCAGGGTTCTTTTACATGGCATCATTGAGATGGGACCCGACGGCTTTACTTCCCCTTTAAACGAAGTTATGCTACTGATTTTTATCGGTCAAGAAAAATTCCGTCAACCCTGGCTGAGTTAGAACCCACGGACATCAGACCCTGAGGCAAGTGCACGTGGACATCCAATATTTTGATTAGTTATATATTACATATTTTAGTTTTAAATTATTCATTAGTTTATTTATATATGGAGTGGTATAACTAATCCGAGCTACGAGCTATTTTTTTATAACTCGGAGGGTCAAGTCTGATAATCGCATGGATTGCCGAAAGATCTTCCATCAATAACATGTATATGGAGGCGCGGTGGGCGAAATAACTGACAGTAATTTGTCATCAATTTATTTTTCAAATGTTCATAAACTTCTAGAGGATAAAAATTTCGACCTTTTTAAATGTTACATGTCCTTTATAACTTTTAAACTTTATTAACGTTTTAATCATGTTTTGAATATTTTACTTTTATAATATTGAAAGACAACTTTGTGTTTATGATTTCAACTGTGAATTGTTCTTAGTTTTTATATATATATATTTTTTATTAATCTGTTTCATTTTACTATATATTTGTGATTTTAATTCTAACTATTGTCAAACGTAATTCACACTGTGGATAAATTATTCACGTTAAAGACGAACTGGATCAAAACCCAATATCCTGGGTCCGAGTAAGGCATACTACCCTTTCGTGAACCTGGTACTGACCCTTTTAAATGTGGAATGCTTATCAAAACCGACCTACTGCACCATAAAAAAAACATATGAGTGGTTCCTCTCATATTAATCAAGATATTAGTGACACATGCAAGGTGAAAAACCCTCACGTCCTAAACAACGTTACACTCATAGCAAGTCCAATTTTCTTGGCTTCTCATAAGTGGTAGCGAGACCTAATATGAATTTTTAATAAGAGTTTTCATCAACTTCAAGGAGTACCCTAGAGGGTCTGTAAAAAAAAAAAAAGATTCTCCCTTCACTCCACTCTCCCGCCCCCAAAAAAAATCAGGGAAAATGTGAAGCAAAGCAAAATATGAAAGCTAGTAGCAAAGCACAAAACCTTCTTTTTTAATATCTTCATCAACATTTCCTCCTTCCTCAAGTTTAATCTTTAGTGAAGCTGATCTATATTTAATGGGCGTGTCCTTTTGTGGGTAGCGAACATACGGAATTAGTTACGACAAACTTGAAGTCTACAAATCCATTACACGCCTTTGTTGTACAGAGTGAGGGAATGGAGAGGATTGGGGGGGACGGGGGGGCTGCCTGCTCGACTTATATATATTATGAAATGACTAATCTTGGCTGTATTCACTTCTGAAACTATTTTCTAATAATGAAATATTGAAGTATAAGAACGAAGATTAATGGCTATTCGGGACAGCAGTTTGGTTTTATGTTATCATCTAACTAAATATTCTTGGAATATAAATTATAATTATTGTTTATCAATTGGTTTTCTAGCTATTTATTAATTAATAATAACTATACAGCTTACTTATTCTCCATGGTGTGAGTCCACGAGCGAGCTATACCGACAGAGCGGCCGCTACAGTTAGCGATGATAGTGCCAACACCTGCGGATAGAGGGTGTCATGTAATCAGCACAGCAAATCCTCCAGCGGTCAATTTCAGTTTTCTAAACCGGAGAGTTTCTTCTTTATTCAAGTATTGCTCATTAATGTCCTCACGAGACTATTTGAACCATTCCAGACCCAATGCCACTCTTATACATTAATTTTTAAAGCCCGGGGATCGAACAGGGACCTTTGTATCACAGAGTTATTTTATTTGCTTGTTTCAATTTAATTTAAATATAGCTGTATCTGAATCACACTCAGGGGTAACTATTTTATTTTCTAGCGTGTTTTACTTTACTCTTTCCCGGTTTCTCATTTGTCTTCTCAAACTGTATAGTTTCCCGGGTTCGATTCCCGTAACCAGGTGTTATTTTTCAACTATATGTAATTTAATTTAAAATTTATTCAGATACGGCTTATCCGTGATCAAGTTAATTTTCACCTTAATTTATATAGTTTAAGTCAATAACAATCACACGCCTGCATTAGTGGACACGTGGAGTGAACGTCAAGCCCACCTGTCTGGTTTGTCGCAGATGAGAAGGCCAAGGTTCAAATCCCAGTTAGGTGTAGCCTATTGAGGGGAATTGGGGAAGTTCAAATGAGTTTTATGTAATAAATTAAAATGAATTATTAGACAAATTAAAGTAATTCATATTTTAAATTTACCAAGATAAACTAGTATTTTATAGCCTAAGCTTTAAAAAAATACGTGCATACCATCGAAAACCAAGCATTCATTCAATGGAATAATATAGTATCGAACCAGGACTTTTTATTTATCAAAAATGTGTGGCAGTAATTGAAGATTAAATTCATACAATAATTATTTTAGTTTTTAATTTTGTGCACCTTGCCTATTGTCTTACTATCGGTTCGAGCTAAACGCATATTTTCTCTAATGGGTTAGGAATGAATAGAGAAGATTTCAGACGAAAAGCTGAAGAGAAATGGGAACAAATTTATGAAAAATCGCACTCAGTACATCTAACGGGATTCGAACCCTGGTACTCATGCCCAACCTTTAGCTGCATAAGTTCTTGGATTTGGTAGGAGGCCATTTTTGAAATTTATAGGACCCAATACATAAATATATAAAAACGTGGGGAAAAAACCATGGAATTAATCTTAAAGAAAACATACAAATGGTATTTCAATTTTGAGCTGGGGGCTGCATTTTGGACATGCTAGTTTGAGACCATGATACCACTGAAGCAGGTCAATAATTATTAATATAAATTGTTATTACCACCTATCCACTTTGGTGGCTGCATGGTCTAAGGCATCACTCTCACAGTAGACTGGACAGCCGATGACGGGGAGATTTGGAGACGAATTCCGGTCGAGTGAACCGACAGGTAGTTTTCACTGAATTACTTTCTGTGCTTCCTCTACGCAAATGCGGTTACACTTCCTCCTCATTTCATCCTTAACACATTGTCTTAATTAGTACATATGCATATAACCCAAATGGTTGGTAAGATACGGCACTAAATATACATGTAATAGGCCTATATATACAGTGGTTAATTTCTAACATTTTAGGTACCGGAACGCACTACCGGGGGGAAGTGCCCCCCAGATTTTTTTTTAATCTTAACTTCAAAAGACGTGTTTTCAAGCCATTAGGTTCTTCTAAAAACAGAATAAAATGTTTTAAAATGTATCATAGTATGATTTTGTTTTAATGTTTTCCAATTAAATTTAATTCAAAAGCTAGTTTAGATTTTTTTTACTACTAGTTTTTCTATACAAACGGAAATGATAGGAGCGATTAGAAATTTTAAGTCATAGATTACACAAAACAAATAGTTTTAATTTTTAAAGAAATATTTTGAATTAAAAATATACAGACGCTATTATATACATAGCTATAAAAGAAATGACTGTCCATTTTAGAAGCAACTCCACAGTTGTTACATATTTTCATCATATTCAATGCCTCTAGTCTAGACCTTTCCTTGTCTATGGCAGAATTCCGTCCTGAAACAAACCACGAGTCAACATACTTGGAGGAATTAAATAAACGAAGAGGGGGTCCATTTATTCTTATAAATAAAAGACCAGAGACGGTTGTTGTCTTCAAAGTTGTTCTTAGTGATGTCATAATCAAACTCATCTGGGAGAAACCCCTCTCGCCTTCACTGGAAGATATAGCAACTGACTTGATTATATTCTTCAACACAAAAAGACTATCCGGAAATGTCTTACTATATATTTATTCCCGGAAACTCCCAATTAATTGTCTTTCATTGAGTATGAACTTGGCAGCGAACTTCTTCATTTCATTTTCTCCATATGTTATTTTGCACATTTTTGGGGCAGTTTTTCATGTCTATTACTTTTATCAAGTTAACAATCTCCTAATCTTGTTCACTCAGTCTTTTTTCAATTGATTGTTTTAATGTTTTGTAGAACTTCTCAGGATCTAAAGGATCATTACTCTTGCGTATTTACCTTTTATGAAGAGAAACTTCCACAAAATTGAAATTTTGTACTGCTTCTAGTACCTGGTACTGATTTTCTACTTTCAAATACAGAGACTGTTAATTTCAATGTTCCGTTTGCAAAGCCTAGTCCAACATTTCGATGCTGCAAAGCCTCACTCAACTCAGTTCCTGTAACGCACACATCAAGCCAAGATATAAAATGAAGTTTGCATCGATAATTTTATTCAGTGATACACCTTGTGTAGAAAACAAAACAAAACAAAACTGCGTGTTAGAGAACGTATCTGTCATTGTTGGGCACATAAACTATTGTTCACATAAGTAACTAATTTTTAAATAAAACACCGTGCTTATGTATGTAATTGATTTGCTAATCACGTCTTTCTAAAGGGATATTCTCTGAATCTCGTGTTTGCCTTAATAAAGGTACCGGAACGCCGTTCCATCGCGTTCCGTTAGAAGTTAAGCAATATATATATATATATATATATATAAAATATATATATAGTGTATATATATTTTTACTGATATATAAAATGATGAGATTAACTTACATGAAGACCAGCTTTGGGGGCCACGTGATCTAACGTGCTACCCTCATGTTGGAATAGACTGCCGAAGATGGGGAGATCAGGGTTCGATTCCGGTTGGGTACACTGATGGTGGCTTTCCTAAATGGTTTCCCCCCTTTCAAGCAAACGCGGGTACATTTCCTCTCAATTAAACCTTCCTAATCCCTAACACATTAGTGTAATTAGTACATATGCGTACAACCCGAAAAGATAGTAAGACGTGGTGCTAAAAAAACTTACATGAAAGTAGTCGAATTAAAAGGAAACTAATAATAGAACCATTGATATCGCCTACATTAATTGTGTATTACGGAACACGTGTACACAGGATAATAATCAAGACATGAAATAACAAGTATGACGTCCTCGGTGGTTCAAGGTTGAAGTTCTTGCTTCAGGACACAATGTTCACGGGTTTGAACCTTCCAGGAATCAGCGGATTTTTACCGAGCAGTGAAAAAAATTGCATAACTTCCTTTGTAGGGAAAGTAAAGCGGTCGGTTACAGGTCGATTGCCGCATGTAAAAAAATCCCTGGAAGTTATATGAGATACGTTTACGGCAAAATTTGTGGGCTATTTATGTGCTTTCTCCCAGATGTAGCGGACGGGCGTCACTAACCAGCAGATCAGCCAAGTGCACGCGCTGCTTCGGATGGAAGAAGTAGCACATCAGGACCAACCAACCTTCTATTCGCGCTAGTCACATAAAACAAATATATCTAGCAATTATCATCCCTACTTCCTACATTGAACTTAGATACGTCAAGTAGCAATGGATCATAATTTATTAAATTACGGGGTCAAACCTATTAGAACAGATTCCAGACGGAAATAGTGAATGTTTTAGGAGATGAACGATGTCGAAAAAACAATGGCGCTTGTATAAAAACCGACAATAGGACGAGTTCAATAATAAACTAATTATTTTGATCAAATTATTAGTATCTAGTAGACCATTAGAAAGTAATCACCGTGTCTTACTACAAGTTAGAATGTATACTGATAAAGTAAGAAATGGGCCAGCATTTTAATCGTGAGAAATTGGAAAACCGTTTAGTAAAAAATAATACCCTGATTGTACCTGACCGTAATTTGATCAACTTTCCCCGTCACCGGCTAACCAGGATGTATGATCTTGACGCCCTTGTCCACGTACCCGCCGATGCGGGTAAGTACTTTAGTGACAAGGTTGCCAACTCTCTACGACAGTACACGGAACTGAAATGGATTGTATTTTGCCCAGCAGGATACTACTTTTGTTTCTAGAATATATATTTGAAAAAAAATCAACGAAAATAACATAGCTTAGGTTCGTAATTACATTATCAACCATAACAAACATAAATTAATTTCTACTCCATCGGGATTCAACCCAGAGTTTCTTTTTTTTTTTAAGGGGAAGAGGTGAGTATTATCATATTACAAAATTTAAATTCTAAAATACAAAGCCTCGACAACATTGATCAACCGGACTATTTTTTACCACAATTTAATAATTAACTAATCATAAATGTTTACAATATAACTTTGTCCAGTATATTACTTTCAGCGTTATATCAGGATCGTATGGTTGTACACGGAGTGAAATTATAGTTCAAGTAGTATCAATGTCGTACAGGTACATTTGGCAACACTACTTATCAAGAAAAAAATGAATGTCAATGAAAGCCATGCAAGTGCACTTCAGCTCAACACTCTGGGGGGGGGGGGGGGGAAGGGGGCATGGAGGGATAGTTTAGCAAACAACGATTCAGGTCACAACTTCACTATTCCCGAAGAGATAAGCGAGACATACGGAAGATGTACAGTACATACCTTGTAAAACCACATCGTCCCAAGAGAAGGCAAGGAGAACAAGACAAAAGAAGAACGGAAACCATAAGATATCGGGTTCAAGTCCCCAAGATCGACCCGAAAAAGCAAGTGGACGAAGGTCGTGTTCATAGGAGGAGCCAACGTAAGTAATCATGTCACGTATTTTTATTTTATATCTTTCTCCGCGTCTCGCTAACCGTTCGGGCTTCACGCGTGGTTACGCTAGTGTGGTAAAGAAGGGTAAGGTTGAATTAAGAGGAAATGTGTCCGAATTTGAGTGGAGGTAGCGTGGGAAACCGTTTAGGAAAAACCACCCTGAGTATAGCTAGACAAGAATCAAACTTCGAACTCCCCATCCTTGGACAAAACAGACTAAATAAGGTTGATTTTAGATCGCACTTCATTCAAAAAAGAAAATCATCAAATGTCTGGTCCTGAAGGTGTTTATTTATGAAACCGGTTACTACACACATAAGACGTATACCCTGATTTGGGTAGGAAAAACAATTTCTGGTAGTTATTAAATTTACTAAAACCATTTTGATATATTCATATACCAAGTCATGGTATCTGAAGCAGTCATTTTAGATATATATTATCAATAACTATGAACTAATACAAATTATATAGCAAAATATTATCAATGTTCACTGTAAAGAAATATGTTCGAATTTTTTAAACTGTTCTTCGAACAAAAATCAAGCTATAACTTAGGTAAAGTCCATCCACCATGGGAGTGCAGGTAAGGAACAGCCAGCAAAAGTTACCGAATTTATTTTAATGTATTCATGAGCCTAAGTATATGATCTTCAAGAACATAACACGGCTAGTAGCTGTCACTTTTGGCAGTTAAAACTTTTACAAAAATATAGATAGTACAATTAATAACACGTATTTAATACTAAATAAATATAATAAACACGTAAATAATAAAAAAAAATCTCTCACTGAAAGCACACCTACGTGGTTTTATAATTTGTGTATAGTTAGTTAATTAACTGTAACGAATGTTTATTAGAAATTATTAAATTTTAGCTACTAAAATAACCGTTTGGATGTTTCTTTTTAGCTCTAACAGCGTTTGTAATTCGCTTAAAAATATATTTTCATACGAAAGGTTTAAAAGGTTGCCCTTGATTTACAAATAAAGATGGCGAACCGGACGATTCGAGAAGGCAGTTGATGAAAATTATACAATCCGTATTCACGCGCTTCTGTTTACAAAAATTAAAACTTTAGATGGTGAAAATTATATTTTGTATGACATTTTCTCTATGCTATAAAAAATATTTATATTTTAATTTAAGGTGGCACGTAATATATATGAATGTGTTAATATTATAGGTTTTAAATAATTAATTATATAATGCATTATTATTATCTCTTGTGACCACAGCCGTGAAACAAATACTTAAAAGTTTAATTTAAATTTATTGTTATTTCACTTGGTCATGAAAAAGTCAACTATACATTAATCCTTAAGGAAGAAGGTTGAGTTCAGGAGTTTGAAGTTTATCAATGTAAAGTAACATTATAGACTTAGGTGAAAGTTTTTGGCGGATGCCCTCGTGCTGAACATATTCCTTAATTTCTGTGTTGTAGTCTTCTGTGGAGTATTCTTGGAGGAACTTGTAAGTAGACAGGTGTGAAAACTGGGTAGTTACTTCAGCTATGTAGTTAGAGTGGTTTATAACAACTGGAGTGGATCGTTTATCGGCAGGCAGAATAATTATATCCTTGTTGGAATGAAGGGATTTGATTGCTATTTGTTCATTGAAATTTAGATTCTTGTTTTTTGGCATTACATTTCCAAGCAATTAGATAATAATTCAATTTAATAATTCTTAGGAAAATATCATTAGACTCTTTTGATAACACTTTTGATTAATAATATAGTGTTACTAAGAACATTATTATTATTATTATTTCTGAATAAGTTGACCTAAGTTACTTTCCGTCAATGTTTGCAATAAAAAACCTGCTGTCACATAGTTACACCCCTACCGTATATGTTGTATAAAAAATATATCTCGAAGCAGGCATCTCATCGTGGTGCAGTTTTCTGTACTTTTTATTAAAAGACAGTGGAATTGAAACCAATAAAAACAATTTTACCAAATTTTCATCAACAAAATTAAAAGATTTAAATTTTGTTATTTAAAAATGAATAAAAATACTGATACCAAGTTTGCTCCTATTAATTGAAGAATTAATAAAACCGTACTTCGATTCAAAGTCTGGTCCGATTGTAATCTAGTATCTGATCCTATTATCACACAAGCGTTGCCGTGGGGATGGATTGAAATGGAACATGACACGGGGTTTCAAACCCGAGGAAAACAAATGAAAGTAATTAGTATAATCAGCTATACAACAGGATAAATCAGCAACTGCATTTATGTCAAAGCCTGTATGAAGCTTTGAAATTTCATATCGGAATCTAACAATGATTTATATTTGATTCTAAATTTATAATCTTAATATTTTAATGATTCTAATTTGTATTCGAAATTTTAAATCCAAATATATTCCAGATTTAGATTCGATGGAATGTGTTTCGAATGTATTCAAATCTATAAGACAAACTTTTTAATAACTTAACCTTTTATATAACAAAAATCAATTTACCATGATAATATGAGAAACAAATTCATTATAATATTTCAGGCAAGTAATGTGTTTATATTTACATTTTATTTTAATAGATTATCTCACATTATTTAACTTGACTATAGAAACTTGTGAAATGTGTATATTTAATTATTTATTTAATGTTAGGACACAATTTTATGACTTAAAATTTTCTTATTGGACTCGATTTTAAAATAAATAAACATAGTGTTACTTGATATTCAATTCAGTTTGTAAACCTTTCGCAATAAAATATTCAATTCAGGTTAGATTCGAAATCTTTTCATCATAAATTATTCAATTCTAATAAGATGAGACAATTTTTCAATGCATGTCACTCGATTCGTAACAGTTTCAAGGCAGATAGCGAATATTCGAATTTGATTCATATTTGAAAATCTTAGATTCGCACAGGTTTATAACTAACTACAAAATAGATTGTAATAATGTTTCTCAGCAGATTTTGATTGGCCTTAAAGTGTAAAGTTTCGAAACAAGAATTGTGGCTACCCCTCTGGATGTATAAAGTTGTTCGACAAATTAAGTTAGATGCTAGCCAAATCAAAAGGAAAGAAAGTTATTCGCTCCAATTTCTGGTAAGTCTTAAATGTATTCAAACAATAATTACAGTCTTGTTTTCATAAGAAGCCCTTTATTTGAAAATTGTAAACTCATGTTGCCATAATGACGGAAATAAAAATATTAGTATTTAATCAATAATGTTAAGAGAAACTATACAGTAATCCATAACGAGTAATTATTGGAAACTTTTGTTAACTTTTTAGATCAATCAATTTGTTTGGTCGAAAGTGAGCTTCCAATAAAAATCAGGGTTTTGAATGGAATCCATTTTTAAGTTGCAAAATCTTGTATAAAACAAATAAGTAAAACTGTATTTAATAAATTTGTTTAACTAAATTATTTCGTTAGCTTCGAAGGATCCGGTAATTATAATTTACCGGTTGAGTTTATTAATTGGTACTTTTTTCATAGTAGTAGCAAACGGCTTAGTCTAAAGAGTGATAATTGAAAAGTTCACCCATATTAGTGTGAACAGAGGATGGAAAACACAGAAATAAGCAACATATGGAAAATTACCCTGATAGAGTTTGAACCTTGATCTTCTGATTTGTGTCGAGACTGACGCCTTATACTCCGTGACAACAAGTGTGGGTGTCTAGTTTTTTTCTTTCATACCAGCATCAATGGTCCAACGGACTAAACTCCAAGTTCGTCTGGTCTTGTTGGTGACGGTAAGGTCGGTGTTTGGATCTCGGCCGCGTGTAGTGAAGGTTATTTTTTAATCCAATGGTTTCCCACACTTCTCCCGCATAAATACTGGTGTAATTATTCTAAATTCTACCTTACCCATACATTTCACATTAGTGTTATAAAATATATGAAAAAATAATCAAATAGTTTTTCTCCAATGCAACATCTTACATAGAAGACGGTATTTTGAAAATGTGTGTATTTATTTATCTATATCTATGTATCAGAGATAGATCTAATCCTATATTTCTCGAATCCGAATCTATATATTATCTTCTTTCGAGTCTCGAATTCAAATTTGATCTCTTGAATCCTTAAAAATATAAAATTCTAATTAAAATATAAAAAATTTAATTTAAAAAAGTTGTTAAACGCTATTTTGTTTATTATATCTGTTATGTCATAAAAAAGAGTATCATTTTTGAATAAATATATTATAGTAATAATAATAATACAATGTTAGCCTAACTTAACACTCTCGTGTTAGACTGGATTTCCTGTGATGGGATTCGAATCCCAGTAGCGTGTACTGAAATTGATTTTTCACTGTGGTTTTACACCCTCCCGCCATTATACTCCCTCTACCTCCTTCATCACCATTTCTTTGGCGTAACTAATGTATGCCTATAACCCGAAAGGATATTAAGACGTGGCGATAAATATAAGGCCCTTCGTATTGTTTATAAAGGATAAAAATAAACCGCATCGGTGGCGTAGTTGGTTGACTAACTAGTTTTGTTTTGAGTTAGACTGCCGAGGACGGAGAGATCAAGGTTCGAATCTCGATCGGGTGAACTAAGGGTGGTTTTCCCTAAATGTTTTCCCACTCTCCCTCCACGCTAATGCGGGTTCACGTCCTCTAAATTCAACCTTCCCTATCCCTAATCCATTAGCTTAATTAGTACTTAGGCGTATAACCCGAATGGGTAGTAAGATGCGGTGCTAAATTAATTAATATGACAGAGACCTCTTTTAACCATAATCTAAAGTGCATTAGAAAGGTATTGTGATTGTATAACAGATGGCAGCACTAATTCAATTATAGTTAAAAAATTCCTTTCTTTCTTTCTTTTTCCCTTGTATATTTCATATATATATATATATATATATATATTCCTATTCAGTCGCCAAACATCAATGTGTTTGGAACAGTTTTCTGTAACATTTACGACTCTCTCCTCCCCATCTATGTTCTACTTGAAAGCATTTCAAAGACGGACCCAAGCAATGAGCTACAGAGACTCGGTAATGCGCAAGGAGCCATGCTGGCAGTATCTCCCTCTGACATGGGGACAAGCTAGAGCCGGTTCGCAGGTTAGTCGCTTCCGCCGCCACATCTTTGATGTGGTTTTCAGGCTTCCTCTCCCCTTCCCCCCCCACCCCCTTGGACCCAACGTGACGTCACAAATTGACCCCCTGGCTGATGCTACTGCTCCGCGAACACACACAGCTTGGGAGGGGGGGGGAGTTTGCAATTTGCTGATGGCAATAGACGAGCATGACAGGGTGGGGCCCGCGATTAATATCGTCCCATTTTACTCTTCCTCCCCCCCTCTTTCACCTTTTTAACTTCCACCACCACCTGTCTAACCTCAGGGATGAAATATTACAAAGGACCACCCGTTCACAAATTGTACAGATTTCTTTGGTTTATTGGGGATGAAGGAGATTATTTGTGCAATTTGTTTGATAAGCTTCAAATTGCATGTACAGTTTGATTTTTGTATTAAGAGCCTCATCTGATATCTATAAAATTAAAATTAAAATCTACTTTCACGTATTAATACGCCAAGTCTTGTGATCTCCAGTTGTCACTTTTGATATAAATTATTAATACATATAAAATAGCGTTGATAAAATAGTAAAATGGTTTTACTGCCGATCTCAAGAAAGCATATTTGTATTTCATAAGGGCCCTTCCTATGGATATTGGACTGTAGCTTTCCTGTCTAAATTAAATTTAAAATCAACTGGGATCGAAATAGAATATTATTGTGTAGAGTGGAACGATCAAGACCATGTCCGGGGTCTTAGCCGTACAGTTTTCTAGATTGGGTTGCTGCACTACACGGCTTTAGACACAGCTACTACTGTTGTCGTTAGCGCCGGGGACTTTGTGATTAGAAGAGGAGTTGAACCGTTTGTAGTATGCCTGAAATAAATCCTATTGAAACCTGTAACAAGGATTTTAACACGAATTCCTTGAAACATCCTCAAAGGAGCTAGTCAAGCTTTTGACACTAAGTAGCGCCTTGGGCTCTTGGCCCGACGGGGACCTAGATTAATTAAAAACGCAAAGGACAAGGAAGTCTTAGACACTATTATTTAATGATACATTTCTACACAAGGGTTATTGACGGATTAGAATTAGAATACTTAGCACCGTGTCTTATTACCCGTCCGGATTACACGCTTAAGTACTAATTACGCAAATTGGTTAGGAATTGGGAAGGTTGAATTTAGAGGAAGTGAATCCGTATTTGCGTGGAGGGAGAGTGGAAAATCACCTAGGGAAAATCACCCCCAGTTCACCCGACCGAGATTCGAACCTCGGTCTCCCCGTCCTCAGCAGTCTAGCTAAACACGAAATTAGCCCGTTGGCCAACTAAGTCACCGAGGCAGGTGTTATTTCAAATAATTTGACAAACGTAGATATGGCTACCTGCTAGTACCTCTCTGTGTATGCGCATGCGAATTGATTGAATCGTTGGTTTTGAAATGTGATTTGATTTCCCACACTGATGCTGTCGCGCAGAAAAAGGAAAGCTGAAGTTATTTCAAGTTACACCAAGCGAACAAGGCCGATGAAGCTGAAATATTGTGATTGGCTTTGAGCTCGTCACGGGGT